>JARQZK010002903.1:680000-1059528 GCA_030704885.1 Cynegetis impunctata
CTTCTGGTGACTCGACGGCAACTACTGTTCGCCTCTGTTTGAGTCTGGGTTTTATTGGCATTGGTTGGTCTCGTTTCCTGATTGGCCGGTTCGCTGCATAGGCTCTGCCCCCTCACTTCTTGACTTTCTTCCTCGATGTTAGTTTTTACGTCTTGTGTTGTTTTATGCGTTTTATGTGTTGTTTTATGCGTTTTCGTGTTAACGAAAAATTAAAGAACACGAAAACGCATAAAACAACACAAGACGTAAAAACTAACATCGAGGAAGAAAGTCAAGAAGTGAGGGGGCAGAGCCTATGCAGCGAACCGGCCAATCAGGAAACGAGACCAACCAATGCCAATAAAACCCAGACTCAATCAGAGGCGAACAGTAGTTGCCGCGAGTCACCAGACGTACAGCAGCACTTGAAAATGCCCAATGAGATTTTGGCGAAACGTCGTGAAACAAACGGTGCTTCTCAGCGCCAACAAAACTTCCGAAATCGGATTGAACCCCGTAATCTTTCTCTGATTCATTCCACCATCCGAGAAAACATACGATATAACATATATATATATATATATATATATATATATATATATATATATATATATATATATATATATATATATATATATATATATATATATATATATATATATATATATATATATATATATATATATATATATATATATATATATATATATATATTAATTTGTGTATGTCGGAAACGGCTCTAACGAGTAAAAAAAAATTTACATAAAGAAACTATTTTATTTTCATTTTTATATTTTCAATTTTTTTTAAACTTAATAAACTTCAAATAAATTTCAATAGTAAAAAGTTTTGACGAAACGTTAGAAATTAGATGAAGTCGTTTTCCTAATTCAAAAGGCCCGTTAGCTAAAAAATACAAGTTCAATTAAATAGTTAAACAAAAAGACAATTTTTTCTTCCACAGAATTTTATTTTTGAATCAAGCGAAACACACCTCAAGAAAGTGTACCGGATGAACCGGCATATTTTTTGTGAATATTGTGGTTTTCACAAAAATATTGAAGTTTTTAATAGAGTAAAATTTCTTTTTGTCTAGATAAAAATATTGAAAATTATTATCATCAAAAACATTTTTCAAAATGAAGCATTCTTTTGAAATGAAAAAAAATATTCAAAAAAAATATTATTCATTTTAGTTCACGTTGAGTTCTAGATGTTATGTGAAAACTTCAATTTTTTTTCAATAAAAAGTTGAATGTTATAATGTATACATTATCTTTATCCAAGTACATCAAAATATCAATTAGAATAAGTTATTCTAGCAACAATACGCCCAAACATTAGTCAGTATGGCTATAATACAGTAAAACTAAACACAACTCGACCGGCCTATGAATCACTCAAGGTGAAATTATTCGAAAAAATTAAGAATTACCTACTCGACAGGGCGTCGCTGTGGAAATTATTTAATAGAATGCGTGATGCATGCAGAAAATGAACAAAGTGTTAATCGAGAAAAAATTACACGGATAAATCAAATTATTCCCTCGACGTTAATGTGCTTCGCTTACAATGATTTCATTTATTTTATGACCTTGCAGTATCAGAATACTTTTATCTAAACCGCAACACGGGTATCACATTTGGGTCAGTTTACTGTGGACAACAGAAAATAGAAATATCAATTTTATTGCGAAAACTGTTAAGAATTCAAAAAATTGACGTATAAATTGTGTTTGGTTTATTTTTCACGTGAAACATGGGTTAATCGAGAAATATTGGAATTGGCATCATCATGATTCATTAGAAACGAAATAAATACTTGTTTTTGTGAGGTTTAAACAAAGAAGATTCATAAAGCAGACTCTAATCCGAGTTCATAGACACATATGGATCTATGGTTCAAGTTACACACCCCTTAACGTAGTTGCATACCCCTAACTGTCCGAGTTCATAGACACATGAATCTATAGTTCAAGTTACACACCCCTTAACGTAGTTGCATACCCCTAACTGTCCGAGTTTATAGACACACATGAATCTATGGTTCAAGTTACACACCCCTTAACGTAGTTGCATACCCCTAACTGTCCGAATTCATAGACACACTTGAATCTATGCTTTAAGTAGCGCTTACGTGCTCTTCAAGCACCACTTCTGTGGTGCTGACCACAGAAAACGACGATTAAGCGCGCTTGAAGCGTGCGAGCGCCCAACGCGAATGCACCGTTAGTACTACATTTTATATACGGTCGCCCCCCGTTTATATTGGACCTCTTTCACGCGCTTAAGCGCTTTCAGTCAAGTATATTCTACACTAAAAAAACATACTGAATGATTTTCGAAAGGGATTTCACTCGAGGTCATATAGTAACTTCAACAATATAATAATAATTCTTACTTATTACCTACTCTTGGTATTATCTATGATGAACCAATAATAACTTTCTTATGACAATGACATTTTCTTTCATTTCAGCCCCAATCAGGAATATATTCTCGAAAGGAAAAGCTAAAGAAGATGCACAACATGGGGTAGACGTAGTTGTCAATACAGCGGAAAAGGTCGCCGAGAAGGTTGAAGAACTCCCAGAAAAAGCAGGTAAATAAAATAGTACTCTCTTTTCTGAAATAATTAAAATTGCTCTCTATACGTATTCTAGCCGATGATGTATCCAAGGTCGTAGAAAACGCACAGCTACTCAAAAAAACAACAAACGAAGAATTCCAGACAAAAAAAGAATCCGCTGAAGAAGAAATCAAAGTTGTAGCTCACAATATCGAAGATGGGGTGAAAAAAGTTCAAGAAAAAACAGGCGAGACCCTACAAAACATTGGACAGTCCCTAAAAGCTGAAAAAGAACAGCTCAGAAACGAATTTTACAATGTGGGGGAAAAAACAAAGAAAACCGTAGAACATGCCGAAGAAGCGATTAAATCAGCGTTTGTAACAACAGAAGAAAAGGGTGCCTCGGCTATGAAAAAGTTAGAAGATGAGAAAAAAGAAATAGATGCAGGTATAACTACAGAAGTCAGTAAGTTAGGAGGTGCTGTGGCTGCAAAAAAGAATGAAATTTCTGAAGATTTGCAGAGCATTGGTGATAAGCTATCGACAAAAGAGAAAGAAATGGCTTCAAATCTGAGTAGTGGCTTGAAGAACATAGAAGAAACTTCTTCGTCCAAGAAGGAAGAAATCGTATCTACTCTGCATAATTTAGAGGAATCCGCTAGTGCCAAAAAGGGAGAAATAACCAAAAATGTCCAAAATATCGGAGAAGCATTGACGAATAAAGAAAAGGAAATGGCTTCGAAACTAAGTACAGGTTTGAAGAATCTTGAAGAAACCACCGTAACTAAAAAGGAAGATATTTCCACCGCACTCACTTCAGGTCTACACAATTTACAAGAATTATCTTATTCCACGAAAGACAATATTTCAAAGGGTTTTTTAGATCTAACCAGTTCTGTAGATTCCAAGAAGAAAGATGTAACCTCAGAAATAATTACAGATATGAGAACTTTGAAGGAAGCAGTTTCTGATAAAAAAGATGACGTGTCGAAGGGTATTCATGATTTTGGAAGTGAATTAGCTGACAAAAAAGATCATATTTTATCAGAAATGAATCTTCTGGATTCTCACAAAGAAAAAGAAGAAGTATCTTCTCATCCGAATGCTGGTTTAAGTAAAACGGAAGAAACTGTTCCTGAAAAAAAAGATGACATTTTCAATGTAATCAGCAAAGGTTTTCAACACGTAGAAGAAACAGTTTCTACGAAGACAGAGGAAGTTTCAAAGGGATTACATGATTTTAGTGATTCCCTATTCGGTAAAAAAGAAGACATTTCCACAAAATTGAGTTCTGGAAGTTTGGCACCATCTGCCCCTGAAAAAAAAGACGCTTATTCCGACGAACATGAAAATATTGATGAATCAGTTTTGATCAAAACGAAAGAAATTTCTTCTGCTTTGAATCAAGACATTCACAACGCAGCAGACTTTGCTTCAGCAGAAAAACGTGAACTAGAACGAGGATACAGTTCAAGTCTTCAAAGTGGAAAGGAATTCATTTCCGAAGGAATCTCTAATATCCAAGAAGCCTTAGGGTCAAAAAAGGAAGAAATATCTACAGGTGTTAGTTCCGGTTTGCAACATGTCCAAGATGCAATCTGGACTTCTAATGAAAAAGTAGCACAAGGTTGGAGTAACCTGAGCGAAGGAGCACATACCAAAAAAGATGAAATTAGTAGTGGCATAAGTTCTGGATTTCACCATGCACTAGATGCTGCATCTGTTGTCAAAGACAAGGTTTCACATGGTATTGAAACACTTCACGAAGGAGCAAGTGCCAAAAAAGAAGATATTACCACTGGATTGAGCTCTGGACTTCATAATCTCCAAGAAAGTTTCAGTTCTGGAATACACAATCTTCAAGAAATGGCGGGCGAGAAGACGGATTTGTTGTCTAAAGCTTTACCTCCAATGTTCCAAACCACGCAAGAACCCCTGCCGGTAAGCACGTTTGAAATTATAAGTGAAAAAAACCAAACCATGCAATCACCTCATTAGATGGATACATGTGGTAATAAACTTGATTAATTGCCTGTTCAAAGTATTGGTTTTGCACTCAAAATGCTTGGAGTTGCTGCTTGAAATTTTCATTTGACTCTGGTGGTAGAGATTAGATTTGCTTGTTTGGTGGTTGGATGATTGAAGCTGTCTTCTCTTTGCTAAATTTTACGAATATATAACATTGTACAAAATTTTATCTCATTTCTATTTATAGACTTTTATGTTGTTATATTTCTTAGGAATCATGATTTTCACTGAATTGATGTTCTTTCAATGCTGTTAATTTTTTTTGTTCACGTATTTGAATATTTTTATATCTTGTTTGAAACTTTCACATATAGTTTTGTAAAGTAGATGATTTTTTCGAAGTTAATTTTGGATTATAAATTGAAAGTATAAAATATTAGCACCTGCTGTTTATTATTTCAGTGTGTTGTTCATTTTGTGAATTATAATTATTTATTTTAAAGTTTTTCATTTGTTAACTGTAGTTTTCAGTATATTAGAAACGAATGGAAACTGGAGATATAGTTAGAATCTGCATGAATTTTAATTTCATATAGTTCCTCAGTTCAAATAAAAATCCTTTAAAAATTTAATTTTTGAGCAAATATTATTTTAAAGTATATTTTAATGTTTTCGAATTCACTTTCATTTTTCTACAGCTATTGGAATAGTTTCAAATTATTCCATTGTGATCTTGTCAATGGAAATAACATCAAAAAAATGTACCCGTGTCAAAAATTTAATAATACGCATTGCGTTAAGGATCGCAAGTTGATTGCTCTTCTGGCAAAACCAAATTTTTGTATATATTAAAAAGTGGCATTTAGTGGGTAAATTCAACATTTTAAATTTGGGGAATGTTTAAAAAGAATATATAGAAAAGGGGAGTTTGTTTCACTTATTACGTAGATTGATTGACTTACGTTGAAATTATGGTAAAATTCAAAATAAAAGTATAAAATCTAAGTTAATACCTACTTCGTATGATCTAAATTCGTCTTGGAGCAAAATATAAAATATGACGAACATTTTTATCTACCAGTAATGTTTCTAGATATTTCTAGCATACTTGTATCCTCCCAACTCATCTCTTGAAGGTATTTATATAATATGTAGTTGCTAGTGTTGAGACAGTCAATTTTCATTAATTAACGTGGAAAAGTAAGTTACTTTGTTTAACCCTGCTAGTTTTGAATTAATTTGCATTGAATAACAAATATAAAATTAAATACCTGATATTAAAATAACGAAAACTAATATTTGTATATCATTTTCTAATTTTAGTGCATTTAGTATAACTGACAGTTAATATCGAAGATATGCGAGGCCAAATAAGTAATAAAAACGTAAATACTCTATGTTTTCAATCAAAATTATTCGTCAGTGACCAAAATTACACTCTATAAATAATTTAATAATTTTAGGAGTATTTTCTTTTATTCAGTGAGTAAACAATGATCAGTGGGAATGGAATATAAAAATAATTTTCGTAATTTTAACATTTGAAATACTAACGCTTTAAAAATATTGATGCTGTTAAATGTCAAAATCAGATGCATTCAAAATATTTTCTCATGATTTTCCCCATGCGATTATGATTATTTGACATATTCAAATAGTAATAGGTAATAAATGAAATTTCATTGCTTAACTTCTGTGTTTATTACATTGATGAACTTCTGTGTTTATTTCATTGTATGTGAATGTTTTTAATCCCTTCAATTATCTGTATTACTTAGGCCAAGCTGCAGAGATTTGGAATGAGCATTTTGTGCAAAAAGTGTTAGAAGAAAACCAGCTCCGCCATTGTTTGTAAAATAGTTCCACATGATATAGCGATATGTTTTTCACTCGGCTTTATTATTTATATCTTTGTTATTAACAATTTGATGCAAAAAATCTACTAAAAATTTTTAGTTTTCTGCTTATAAAATTTAAACTATCAGAGTAATCGTTATGGTGTCAATAGACTTATTGTAGAAAATGAAAAGACGAAAAAAATGAGAGGTCGGATGACTCGATCAGACCCTTAGTTTATAGGAAAATCGAAAAAAACCGGCCAAAATGCAGTTTTTTCAAACATTCATAACTCGGTTATTTTTTGAGTTGAAGCGTAGATCCTCCGGTTAGTATTATTTATCAATATAAACTTTATTTGTGTGGAGAGCAGGAACTGTCCGATGTCGATGTTTTCGATCTGTGGCCATTTGAATATATTACTATGCAATTTTCCAGCAGACCTGAATGCGACAGGTATGGTCCGATTTCAATTTATAAAAAAGATTTTGAAAAGAATTCCCATAGTTTAAAACGTTCATCTTGGTTTTACTCGAAAACGCTGAGAAATATGTTAAAAATAAAGCTGAACATGACGAAAAAGGGCCGAGCGCGTGAGAGTAGTTGAAGAGTGGGGGTAGAGCAGCAGGCAAGGATAAGCATGACATTAGAAAGCGTCGGCATTTTGAACATGACGGTTATTTCTCGGCCATTTTTCGTCATGTTCAGCTTTATTTTTAACATATTTCTCAGCGTTTTCATGTAAAACCAAGATGAACGTTTTGAACTATGAGAATTCTACTTTCAAAATCTTTTTTGTAAATTGAAATCGGACCATACCTGTCGCATTCAGGTCTGCTGGAAAATTGCATAGTAAAATATTCAAATGGCCACAGATCAAAAACTATGCATCGGACAGTTCCTGCTCTTCGCACAAATAAAGTTTATATTGATAAATAATACTAACCGGAGGATCTACGCTTCAACTCAAAAAATAACCGAGTTATGAATTTTTGAAAAAACTGCATTTTGGCCGGTTTTTTTCGATTTTCCCATAGACTAAGGGTCTGATCGAGTCATCCGACCTCTCATTTTTTTCGTCTTTTCATTTTCTACAATAAGTCTATTGACACCATCACGATTACTCTGATAGTTTCAATTTTATAAGCAAAAAACTAAAAAAAATTTTTTGCATAAAATTGTTAATAACAAAGTCGAGTGAAAAACATATCACTATATCATGTGGAAATATTTTACAAACAATGGCGGAGCTGGTTTTCTGCTAACACTTTTTACATGAAAAAATCTCTGTAGCTTGGCCTAGTATTAGACCAACAAATTATATATATGAAGTGCATTTTATTCACATTTAAAGGAATTCTCCAAATTCAATTGAAAATAGTTACTTAATAATTAATATTTTGAGAGGTTTGGAATGTTAACATTGACACGAGAAATTATTTTTCTAATATATAACCATATATATAAAACACAATAATAGTTTATGAAAAAGAGGGAGTTTATAATTTCTATCAGTAATTAAAATTATACATGCTTTTCTACATGGTTTCAACCTTATTTTTTTCCAATTCCTATTCAACTACGAATTTCTATTCATTTGATAATTATGCTACCTGAATGTAAGCATGTAACGTGAAAAATTGAAAATGCAAACATGATAGATATATTAGAACCATGTATATGAATCAATAACGGAGTTAAATAAAAGTATCTTGAGTGCTTATTCAACTTATTTTATATTTCTTTTTTTAAATTCTTTGATTCTTGATATTGAAGGTGAAAATATCTGTCTGTTATTTTTAGAATACTTCTGATGAACAAGCAGCAGATGTAAAGGAACTAAAAGAAAAAGTCCTTCAAGCACAAAAAGCTTTCGAGAGTAGTCCATTTCTCGACGATGACTTTGTGAATGATAAAGTTGAAAAGACCGAAGTTGTAAAAGCAGAAGAAGAAAAACTAGTAGACAGTCTGGAAAATATGGCATCTGCTGTAAACGATAAAACGAAAGATGTTAGTGATTTCTTGAGCAGAGAAGTTACTGATGCTAGTAAACTACTTACAGAGAAAAAGGACCTAGCCAAAGATGGTAATTAACTAAACTTTTCATAATCTTCTGCCACTTGATAAACATAACCTTATCAAATACCTATCAAGGCTGTAATTTGTGAGGCAGTTTTTTCTGATTCACGGAATTTCCACAAAAAATTATTATAATTCTTGTAATTATTGCATGTTTCATAATGTGCAAAGGAAAACTCTTTTTATAATGGTCAAATCGCTGGCAACACTGTAGAATCACCATTCACCTTGAACTTTAAATTATCCTCCGAGGTGGAAATCCAACCCTTACAATAATTTAATTATTGTCGATTTACGCGTCCTTCAAATGCTGTTTATTTAAAGCACGAAGGTTATTTCTATAACAACCCCGGAGTTCTTTCACAACAAGAAAAGTTATAAATTTGCTTGAGTTATGTAAATCTTACCAATAGTAGTTTTATATTTGGTGCGCTCGCGTTTCTGTGGAATTAATTCAAATCGATTTACACGTATAACATATAAAATGAGAGGATTTCAAGGCAGGTTTATCTAAATTTGATTTTTTGTGTGTACAGTTTTTGAAAAACTTCTTTAGCACCGTTGTGATTTGAAAATCCGATGAAACGAAAAAGTGACACCAAAAAGAGACAAACATATTGATAAATAGTATTTATGAGAGAGAAATAGAATACAAGTATACAGTGTTTTCTATAATCTTCCTCTCCTCTTTGTTCAGGGTTTCGTAGTCGCCCCACTATATGTGTTTTGTCTGGGCCTTCGTATTACCGGACCGAACCTAGAGAAATGGCGTCGTACAAACACTGTGTTTTATTCTTTCGTTCTTGTCAGTAATAGCTATAATCTCTTGAGTTTTTTCTCCTTTCCTAATTTGTGATCGCGTTATACAATTACTTAAATGTTTTGTTGGATTTTATTTCTAACATCAGTGGATGTCATTTTAATTTTATTCCTATAATTTATCAATTTCCTTAAATTAATACTTTGAGGTAGCTAAATGATAAATGTTTCAATCCTTGAATCATATCAAAAAAAATTTAAGATTCCTTTGGAAATTTAATATAATTATATGTAAAAGAATAGTAGTTAATATTGAATAGCTAATCTATGGATTATCAAAATTGAGGAAAGTATGGTACCTACATGTAAGAAGTACTAGAGGCAAAGTTTTTCACATTGGCAGGAAATTCATAATGCTATGATTGCACTTTTCAAATAACTTATTCAATTTCAGGTCTCTCTAACGCTGCTTCAGCCTTATCATCAAAGGCAAAAGAAGACGTAAAATTTGTGAAAACCACACTTTCAGATACCCTGACTGATGTTGGTGCATCCATAACCAATACCCTGCACAACATCGAAACTGGTATTGTGGGCGGCTTGGGAACTAAAGCACACGATGCTGCAGAATTTATAGCAGGAACAGAAGAAGTAGATGATAAACTTGAAGAAAAAGAACTGAAGAATGAGGCCGTCTCTACACTATTGGAAAAATCATTGATTAAGTAATTGGGTTAGTTACACCCAATAAAGAATACACTTTTATAAAATATTTGTGGTGATTAACTAAACCTTCATCCTATTCAGATAGATCGAATATCTGTGATTAAAAAATTGTCTATTCATTCGGGTATTTAAAACTAATGTAGAATAAATTTTTTGTTTATAATCGGAAGCTTGGATAGTAACAAATAAGTAACAGTTATTTATCAATCATAAACTTTCAGATTAGAACTTCTCAACATATGTTATTTTGATCATAAAAATTTACTCTCATTATGCAAATCATTTAATTAATAATTAGAATCGTTCATTAAGCTAAGACAGAAATATTAAATAGGGAGAGATTTAAATTAAGATTTTCCAGAATCTTTACAAATCAATAAATTCGAATACTCAGATCTTCTCCTCAGTTGTCAGATAGAACAAATAGTCCCTTACTTAACTCCTTCAAAAATGCAGTTCCTGGTTGTAGTTCGGTTTGAATTCCTACACTTGAAAGCTTGTCATGCATTTATTACAAATATATGTAAAAATTGTTACCAATAATATTGTTTCACTATGAATATATCATTGATTTCAAGGAACAAGCATATGATATTTTATATGTTTATGATATTAATACATTTCAAACCTAACCTGTACTTTGTTTTATACTATTTTTTCTTGTTATTCTAATATATCATTTTTTTTTTACAGATGACACTGTGATGCAAGTCAATTTTATTACTTAACCAAATTATTATATTTATTGTTGAGCTTCATTATACAGAAAGCATTTTTGTTTTGTTAATGTAATGAAGTTTGTTTTTAAATGTAAGTTGCAATTGTTTAATTTGACGAATTTTATAATATATACATATATTTTATATTAAATGCTAAGTTCAGAATTTAATACAGTGTTTTATTAGTAAAATGAACAAAATTGTGTTAAAAACTTATAGATATTTTCTATAGAACGTAAATATTATGTAGTCATTGAATTAAGGATACACATTTAACATTTCCTTCTACAATAATGAATGAAAATTACATATATAATTATCGTTGACTTCTGTCTCTAGGTTTGTACAAGATCCCTCTACTTTTCATTTCTCTGATTATCCCATTCGGTAGTCTCCCAGATACTGAAATTGCATAAACTCCTCTACAAAATCGATCTGCAAATAATTGAATTAAATAAAAATTATGAATGAGCGACTTACTTTTCACTTACTTATTTGCTGCCATTTGCATACCCAACTATCTTCTGGGCTCATCGCCGCTATCATTCTGAAAAGGTTTAGTATATATTTTATATCTAGATGAGTATCAAAAATAAATGTATGAAAAATTCATGTTATTTTATAGGCTTTGAACAAAATTCTATACTAAAATCAGTATCTACCCATCAAAATTGGAGCTGGTGCACTCGTAAACGTTATCCCTGTTGTTCTTCATTCTCAGAAATTCGTCACAGTTGTCACAGCCTTCATACTCAAACTGATCGAAAGACTGAAATCAACAAATTAATGTATTTCAAAATCACCGATTGTATGTGAGAAAATCGACCAAAGAAAGTTTTATATGAGTTACCTTGATTAACGAACACGATAGACATGCTCTGAGGCCCCTTAAATCCTTTGGAATTGTCTCTAGAGTCATTTTTGAATATGAATAGAGAAAATTACCAAGGACTTCAAACACTATATTTCACAAATTGAACTATTACTATACAATCACTAGATTTTATATACCACTAGGCCTATTTAGTATCTCCCTGCAACTATGTGCTATTATTATCACTAATGTAGATATATAATAACAATTAATAAGTTTACACTTTATAACCTCAACCTGATTAGTTTGGTTTTTTAAAGCACAGAAAATGAAATATTTTTCTATGACTTATAAAATTCACAGTATAATAAAAATATTAAAAGGATGTTCCAGAAAATTTTTATTTGTAAAATGTTTTTTTTTGTTCAAACCAAAAACAAAACTTAATTGAACTATTATTAATTTTTTGTTTTGTTTTTCTACACTTTGTGACGCTTTTCGTTTTTTTTTGCATGATCGTAGAAAAAATATATAGTTTTCAAATTAGGTAGAAATAATTTTTTCTACTAATGCACATTGAACTTCACAATTATTTCAATATTTTCAAAAAAAATTATAAGTTTCATAAAGATTTATTCAAAAACTCTTCAATGAAATAATAAAATTCATTTACTATGAGATAATTATTATGTTACTTTTCATACTTTACCGCTTCAAGTGATTGAAAATTTTATACTTTACCGCTTCAAACGATTGAAAATGATCATATTTA
This sequence comes from Cynegetis impunctata, assembly GCA_030704885.1. Lineage (NCBI taxonomy): Eukaryota > Metazoa > Arthropoda > Insecta > Coleoptera > Coccinellidae > Cynegetis > Cynegetis impunctata. The sequence continues at coordinate 692,222 of JARQZK010002903.1, forward strand.
GGAATAATTTCCATTAATTCTCAAACTCATGTATTCGTTATATTTCATTCCAATATAGTCGACATTGATTAAATTATAACAATTCAATACATGTGAACATTTTTTTTCTTCTAATCATTATTCATTTTAGAAACGTTGCCAAATATTTCTAGGTTTGCAGATAAGCTGTAGAATTGACAACGTTGAAACTATAGAAACAACGAGGTGGGAGAAAAGATGAGTGATGAGTCACTTACATATGTCAAATTGTCAGTGTCTGTGGCAAAAGGTATGGAAAGTGTCAGATAGCGAATGTATTGTGTTTATAGCATTGATAATGCTTTAATACGGGTACAAAGCTCTTCAAATAACAAAATATGAATTGATAAGAGTTATTATTACTTTAAAGTTTCTATAGAATTATTCGGGGTACAATGGTGACTGAGGAACAAATAAAGGCAGAATATCCTTTGCATTTTCTAGTTTGGCAAAATAAATTTACAGCTCTGTCCGAAGAACTAAAAAACGAAGAGGTAAAGAAAGAATCTAATTTTTTTACGTGTTGTAATCTAATTTCATTTTACAGCATAATAAAGAAAAAAAGGACAACAGGGGCAGGACCCCCTTGATGCTGGCTGTAACTTTGGGGCATTTGGAGTCTGTTAGGATATTATTGAACAGTGAAACTAATATCAATGTAGAAAATTCAGAGGGGTGGACTGGTAAGTTGATACATTAATTAAATTATGTCTTTAATATGATGTTTTGTATTACTTATGAGTGAGAAGCAAAGCCTTAGAAATTTAGTAGGTTGTACTAATCTACTTAAGAGAATAGTGTTGTTGATGGTTTTTATAATGTGATACAAAAGATTTGTGTTATTGATTTTCAATAGGTGAATGATCTCTAGATTTGTTGTGTTTTGATCATCTAATTAAAGAACAATATTGTTTTGAAATTTTGCATGTAACTTTTTCATAAATGAGGATATATTTGTCAAACTTTTTTAATTTTTCAAGTGGTTCAAGAAGCAGTGGCTACAGGAGACCCTGAGCTTTTGCAATTGGTGCTTGAAAGAAGAGATTTTCAGAGATATTCTAGTCGAATGGCTGGTATTCCGGTGTTATTAGAAAGATTGAAACAAGCTCCAGATTTTTATGTTGAAATGAAGTGGGAATTCACAAGCTGGGGTAAGTTACTTATTTGTATAATTTAATTTGTATATCTGCTTGTAGAAGATTATGAGTTTATGATAGCCTTGTTAATTTATGTTATTTATTATGGTAATATTAACAGAATAATTTCTTTATAGTAATTGAGTATCTGATTGTATTTGAGTTTATCACTATTTTCTTTTTCACTTTACTAATTTGTCACACTTCCGAGATTTTTTTTGGCATCCTTATTTTGCTGGTTCAGAAAATATCTTGATATTCTAGTATAGAAAAGAGTTGTTTAACTCTAAATCAAAAATAATCGAACGTTCACTAGTTGTGAACCCAACAAAGCAAATCATTTTATTTTTACATAATATTACCAGTATATTAATAAGTAATTCAAATAAGTTGAATAGCGTGCGATTCTCCCTACTTTCTGTTTGATATTTGTGTCTCATTTTCCCATGAAAAGACACGTACTAAGAGCTAAAAATAACACATCAAAAATATTAAATGGACAGTTCTTAATAAATTGTTAAAAATGTATGAATGCTTTTTTATTTTATTTTGCTTTTTTTTGTAAAATAGTAATTTTTTTCATCCTTATAATAATAGCAATTGAAGAGAAAATTTCATTAAAAATTTCAACTAAAGGTTAAATGTCTTGTGTTCTTTATAGTACCTTTGGTGTCAAGAATGTGCCCCAGCGATACATACAAGGTGTATAAGAAAGGGTCCAATGTTAGAATAGATACTACATTACTTGGTTTCGATCATACCAGCTGGCAGAGGGGCAATAGAAGCTACATATTTCAAGGTCGAAGTAAGTATAACCTAAAGTAACATAATTTTTTTGTCATTTTTAACGACAAAAACCTTCTTATTCATTAAACATTTTCTGATCCTTGCTCGTTCACGCAGGTCTTCAAATTTGTTCCGCTGTACATGGAAATATGAGTTATATCTATAAACTCGTCAATGGTAATACTTCAGTAGTCAAACGCATTTTCGCTTGCTGATCGCTTCCTTATTTCGAAATTATTAAATTATCAAATCAACTTCATATTGAAATAATATGCTTCCTCAAGTCCTTCACGTTTTGTATAGATATTTAGTACTGTAAATACGTGAAATTTCTTTGAAGCTTGTGTATAAAAAAGGTACATGATTTTTAAACTATTAATAAAAAAAAATTTTAGGCGATGGAGCTACAATGCTTGAAATTGATCACGACTTACGCCAAGTGTACTGCGAAGAAATGAGAGTGCCAGAAGAGACAGTTGAAGTATTGTTGGCGAATCAAGATTCTGTGTCCCAAAGATTAACCACGCCAATAGTGACTACTTACATAGATACCGATAAAATCAGCTTTGAACGGTAAGAAGAATTTTAAGATTGGATTTGTTAATTTTGCTTGATTCAGGAATATTAAATTTATTTTATTTATTTATTTATCAACGGGAAGCCCATTTACAAAAATAATACAAAAAATCTTAAATCTAGATTAACCTAGCATTTACCTCACAGCGAAACTGCTTTAGTGAGGTACAAAAACATAAGTCGGCGTTTAAATAGCGATTACCATAACCCAACATTCTATTAATAGGTGCATTAATCATATGAAGGACAGGCCCCAATCAGTGGTTGTGAAAATAGATAACATCACTTATCAATCGAAGACAAGAAAAAAGAAAACTGGTGTACCTCAGGGAAGCTTTCTGGGTCCTCATCTCTTTTTGATTTATATAAATGACCTTCCTCTGGCTATAATAACTCAAGAACTTGGAAATTTCACGCCTTTACTTATTGCCTTTGCAGATGATGCTAATGTTTTGCTTCGTTCACCTTCACTTCATCTAACAGTTCACAGAACAAACTCTATACTGAGTGATATCGACAAGTGGTGTGGGGATAATAATCTAGTGATGAACATGACTAAGACTGAATGTGTGGTCTTCAACTGTGATCGATCTTCGGCTGTCATTCCTAACAAACTAAACATCTCAATCTCCGGGACAGTGAACTTCCTTGGAATATGGCTGGATGGAAACCTCAAGTGGAACCCACATATCGAAATGCTGATTAAACGTCTCAACTCAGTTATTTATACAATTAATGTCCTCAAAACTAGAGTTGATTTTCCAACTTTGAAAATTATTTATTATTCAAATTTTCAGTCCATCTTATCATATGGTATAATTTTTTGGGGTAGTAATGTGGGTATGGAATCGGTTTTTTTGAGACAAAAATTCGTGTTGAGGGTCATATTAAGACTGAGTTTCAGAGAATCTGGTAGAGGCCACTTCAAAGCAAATAATTTTCTAACTGCATATGGCTTATATATTTACAGAGTTCTTGTTTTCATGACAGTTCATTCCGAATACTTTAAAAACTATTTAATCTGTAATAATACAAGGCACACTGAGCCTTACTTGTATCCGCGTCACTCATTGTCTCTTACAGAAAAGTCTCCCTTATACATTGGTCTAAAATTATTTCATGCTCTGCCTCATAAATTCAAGACATTAAATCCGAAAATTTTTAAGAAAACTTTATTTGAAAAGCTTGTTCAATGCGAGCCATATTCTTCAACGGAATTTTTTGTTTGGTGTAAGAATTAATTAATATTCTTGAACATCATTCTTTTGTTTTTTAAATTTTTCGTTGTTAATCAATTTGACGTATTCAACCTTTATTGTACTATTTTGTGTAACAATAAGTTTTTGGATGAATAAACATTATTATTATTATTATTATTATAGTTAGTACGACAGACGGGGTACGCGAATAAGTTGTCACTCCTAGTTCTTCTGAACGGTACGTGAAGGCAAATTTGGCCAAGTGAATCATTAGAGTCAACAAGATTATTCAGACACTTAAAGAGAAACACCAAAAACCCAACTGAGTGCGAATAAATGTCACGGAAAAATTGATTCAAGATATTGACCTCCTGAAGGAAATGTAAAGCAAAAATTTATTCTGCACCCGTTCAATATATTGCGAATCAGCCTCGTAATGAGGTGACCAAACAATTGACCCGTACTCAACAATAGGTCTACAAAAAGCAAAATAAAGCAATTTCACAGTAGCCTCATCAGAGAATTCAGCTGAATTCCGACGAATGAACCCCAACACTCTCAATGCACGGTTAGTCATTATTCTGAAGTGTTCCTTGAACTCAAGTTGACTATCCAAATTTATGCCAAGATGACTAATGATATTAACACGCTCAAGACTTGCACCATCAACCGAGTATGGATAAAATACTGGGTTACTGGTTCGATGGAAGGTAATACATTTACATTTCAGAAAGTTTATACTCAGCAGAAGACCCAAAAGCCATTCCACCACAGCCAACACGTCCGATTGAAGATCAGCAGCATCGGCAATTGAGGAGATGGATTTATAGATCTTCAATTCATCAGCAAATAACAAAACTTTAGAATGCTTAACAACTAGAGATAGATCATTAACAAAAAGTGAAAACAAAAAAGGGCCGAGGTGACTACCCTGCGGAATACCTGACGTAACCAGGATTGTTTTAGATTTGAAATTTTTAACTTTTACAACTTGAGATCTATTTTTGTAATAGCTCCTTATCCACTTTAAAAGACTACCCGTAAAACCTACTGACTCAACCACAGAGTCTAACAATTGACGCTTAACAATGTTAATAGTTTCAGCGTCGTATTTTCATTTCTAGAAATAAAGCCGGAATGTGGGGTTGGAGATCGGACAAGTCGGAAATGGTCAACGGATTTTATTGCAAGGTTTTCGGGGCGACCAATGTGGAACTGATAACGAAAACTCGAACTGAACACCTTACGGAGACCGATAAGGCGAGGTGTAAAAGCAATAAAACTCCATTTCAAAACTTTCTGGGAATAGCGGAGGTGGAGGAGAATCAGAATTCAGCTTTGCCTACCAATGTAAGTCACAACCCATACTTTGGCTAGATATCTTTATTTGTTCTAATGAGATGATTGACCGTAGAATTCTAAGATTTATCATTATTATTATATGAGGTATCTAAGAAGTACTTGTATCACTTGTACATTGCTCTGAACCTTTAAAGGTCTATATTATTGTGTTTATACTGTAGTCTCAAAGCTACAAGTGATTTAGTAAGATGATTCAAATTCAAATTGTTTATTTCCATAGACATAATAAAAATACATGCATTGGAATTGTCAATAATAGTAAAAGTAATTTAAAAATAAAAGTAAAAAAACACAAGTATACTAACATATAAACATAAAAAAACAGAAACTACATACTGTAATACTAATCTTACATAATTATAAAAAATCTTAAAAAGTACAACCAAAAAACTCAGCAAGAGAATAAAATGGATTCACAGCCAGCACATTCTTTAGTTTTATCTTAAAAAGTTTGATATTTTGGATATCCTTTAAGTTGGAGGGCAAATGGTTAAACAAATTTTGAAGATGTTATACCTGATGTTATTACCTATCGGAAATTCAAGTAAAAAACTTAAATCTCTCTTATCTAAGAACAACATTAACATTGCTTATCGTACCGGTAATAATTTAGGAAATCATATAAAAAATAATAAATCCAAATTTCATAAAGATAATAAATCGGGAGTTTATAAAATTAATTGTGGCGATTGTGATTAGTTTTACATTGGTAGAACTTTCAGAAGTTTTCAAACTAGAATTTCAGAACACAAACGTAGCTTTGTTAATCAGAAGTCGGATTCACATTATGCAAACCATTTAATCCAAGAAAATCACACGTTCAATTTCGATTTTAAAATATTAAACACTGAAAGTAAGGGAATTAAACTTAATTTTTTAGAATCATTACAGATAAATAAATACAAGCATTCCGGTCTCCTATTGAATAGCCAAATCGATCATACTTCAAGCCCCCTTCTTAATCTTTTCAAAATTACCGAACTACCTGACTAGCAGTTCAGAATTGGTTTTTCCTTTTCTTATAATTATTTGTAACCATCTTTGTATTTACCCCTTTCTACATAATTTGTCATTTCTTGTTTTCGATATAACAGAGAATCATAGTTAGTTTGCCATTAGCATCTGAAGAAGGTTCCACCGAAACGTGCGTCATGCGTTATTTCTTATAATAAATGTGTAAATTGTTATTTTTAACCATTGTTTTAATATGTTATACCTGGCCCTTCTTGGACTTGAGTTAACCTAGCTGTTGTCTGTTGCTCTTGTTGAGTATTTATTTATATCACCGCACCTTTCAAGTTGATCCAAACTCTTAAAAACATAGCAGACACAGTGCAATATATAGAGATTCACAACCGTTAGAATTCTTTCGGAGCTAAAAATATTACGGCAAGATTCTCTAAAAGACAACGAAAACATTGTTCTGAGAATTCTTTTTTGGCACACAAAAACTGCACTTATATTACTGGAGTTTCCCCAAGCCAATAATCCGTATGTTAATATTGACTGGATTGAGCAATAATAAAACATCTTTAATGTTTTATTATTGCTGATATATATATATATATATATATATATATATATATATATATATATATATATATATATATATATATATATATATATATATATATATATATATATATATATATATATATATATATATATATATAGAAGATCAGAATGTCAACCATATGGGATCAGATCTAGTGACAACTTCAATATCGAGAAAGCTAGATTATGTACAGGCATGAGAAAAAATGAAGGAGTAAGATTATATAATGGAATTCCCATTCAATGGAGAAAACTCCAGAAGAGGATTTTTCGGAAAACATTGAAAGATTATCTTCTGGAAAACCCACCATACAGTCTGGAGGACTTCAATGTGAAACTCTGAATTGATTAGAATGAACAATTATTTGAATTTTTATATTGTATATCATTTGTAACTTGACTTTGTTATTTATGTAACCAAATATACTATCTATCTATCTATCTATCTATATATATTGATGATTCTGTTTTCGTTTTTCTATGTATGTTTTGGATTTTTGAAGTGTTGCTCAGGCCTTGTCACACTTTCTATATTTCACTGTAGAGTAGAAAACATTTCAAAATTTCATGTTCCCAGGAGATTCCAGTCAATTCAACCAATCCTTCCAACATCACTCCCGAAGAATACTTTGATCCCGAAATAGACTTGAGTGGCAGAGACATAGGACGGCCTAAAGAGTGTAACGTCAAAGTGCAGAAATTTAGGGCCAACTTATGGCTCTGTGAACAGTATCCGCTATCTCTGCCCGAGCAGATCCTTCCGATAGTCGATCTGATGGCCATATCGAGCTCGCACTTTGCCAAATTGAAGGATTTCATCCAGATGCAACTTCCGACTGGTTTTCCGGTCAAGATAGGTGAGTAGAAAGTAATAAAGTTTATGAATTTATAACTATTGGTAGGTATAATAATAATAATAATTTATTAATCCTTTAAGACATAGGTACATATGTATAGGACAGGTCACAAAAATTACACTTCAGCTTGTTTCAAGAATATCACAGAAATAGTCGCGTACAGTGTAATAACATTTTCTTAACAATAAGGCCTTAACTACTTTCTTAAACCTTCTAATATCAAGAGACTGAATACTTTGAGGTAAAATGGTTGAAAACTCTAATACTCTGATACATGGGAGACATTTCATACTTATGAGTTTTATGCTTAGGTACATAAAGAGTTTCCTTATTTCTGGTATTATAGCCATGAAAGCTAGAAAGTTTAGTAATATTGAACTCATTTTCCTTCACATACACTAAACATCTAAAAATAAAAATAGAAGCCAATGTTAATATGGCATCTTGACGAAAAGTGGGCCTACAGGATGATCGAGGAGAAATATTGAATATCATTCGAATTATTCTCTTCTGAATTATGAAAACTCTCCCAACATCTGGGGAGTTTCCCCATAGTAAAACATTATATGTTAAGTGACTGTAGACCAAGCTATAGTAGATGTTCAGTACAGACTGTAGAGGAAGTGAACCTTTGACTCGACTTATTGCGTAGTAAGAGCTATTGAGTTTCTTGCACACCACGTCAATATGTGCGTTCCACCTCAGATTAGAGTCTATGTGGATTCCAAGAAACTTAGTGCAGTCTTTAGATGAGATGACATTATCTAAATGGGTAATGAGCAGTTTACTATGATTATCGTTTCGAATAGCGAAATTAATACATTCTGTCTTGTTGACATTTATCATTATTGCATTTGAATTGCACCACTTCATAAAGCACCTCACCAGTAACCCACAGAATCTTTGTAACTCCTCAAAAGTCCGTCCAGTAACGGCTATGGAGGTGTCATCAGCAAACAAGGTTATTCTATGTTTACTTAATAAAAAAATAATATCCTCCGACTGATCAGCCAGCATCTTTTTCAAATTTAAGGGTAGATCATTAATAAACAATAAAAATAGAAGTGGTCCCAGAACAGAACCCTGAGGGACTCCCATATTCATATTATGTTCAGCAGAAAAAGAGTTATTAACTTTAACAGACATAGTCCTGCCGTCAAGGTAACTAAATATATAAGTAGCTTTTCACAATCTTGATATATATATATATATATATATATATATATATATATATATATATATATATATATATATATATATATATATATATATATATATATATATATATATATATATAATCTCTTGATAATTATTAGCAATAACAGGCTGGTTGAATCTTAAAAAACTCGATTTAATTAATAAGTTGACGTTTCACTATGACATTCATAGTTATTCAAAACTTTTGAAAAAAATTGAAAATTCTTTGACATTTATTGACTTGAAAAAATTGAATAGATAAGATTGATCTGTCTTGTTAAAAAATTCTTCCAGTCTAATATTAACATTCAAAATTGTTATTATTAGAAGGCAAGGGAAACTACAGAAACCTTTACCTATGTAATGTTCGAAAATAATAATAATAGGGTACTATTTATTTAACAGAAAAAAATTAGTCACGGGAAAATATTAAAACAGTAGAGTAGAATTATCGGTATAGAACGTTTATATGGAAGCAGCCGTTGACACGTGTTTCGGACTCTTTGGTCCTCATCAGAACGGCGTAGCTAAGTATTGGAGTTTTTTAAGATTCAACCAGCCTGTTATTGCTAATAATTATCAAGAGATTAAAAATAAATCACAGGAAACAACAATTCGAATAAATATATATATATATATATATATATATATATATATATATATATATATATATATATATATATATATATATATATATATATACTAGCGGGACCCGTCGCGGCTTCGCCCGCGTATCCATATATGTATACGTATGAATTTATTAAGATATAGTTTTCGTACATATTGCGTATCGTACGTAATACTTATCATTATTTTTATACTTCAAAAATTCTATAGATACACTTTATAGCCAATATACCAAAAATTTATTCCACCCCCGTTCAACCCCTGAATGATCGAATTTTAAAAAATGGAGAAAGTGGTTTTTCAAGATAATTATAAGGAACATTTTAGTGGCCGAATGAAATCGCTAAGTCGATTATTTTGCCAGAAATAGCCAATAAAAAAAACAGACTCACTCCTTTTTCACCCCTAAATGATGGGATTTCAAAAAACTGAGAAACTACTTTCTAAAGTTAATTTTACTTAATATTTTCGTGAAAGAGCGGGATCACTAAGTCCATTATTTTGCGAGATTCAGCCAAAAATAGCCAATATACGAAAAACACATTTCACCCTCTTTCAACCCCTAAATGATACAACATCAAAAAATGCAGAAAATGGTTTTTTAATAAAATTATAAGGAACATTGTAGTGGAAGAACGGAATCGCTAAGTCGATTATTTTGCCGGAAATAGCCAATATAAAAAAACAGACTTACCCCTTTTGCACCCCTAAATGATGGAATTTCAAAAAACTGAGAAACTACTTTCTAGAGTTCATTTTACTTAACATTTTAGTGGAAGAACGGGATCGCTAAGTCCATTATTTTGCGAGAAACATCAAAAAACACGTTTTACCCTTTTTCAACCCCTTAACGGCGGAATTTTAAAAAACCCCGTCTTAGTGGGAATCTACATGATCAGACTTAACTTCCCACCAAATTTCAGAAATTTAAAAAATATGGTTTTTGCTGTAGACTGGATTCAATTTTTCGACTTGTATTATATATATATATAGATATATATATATATATATATATATATATTTTTTTTTTTAATGAAATATTGTAGCATGAACAACTTGGTTGAATCGTTTCAATCACGAAAAAGTTTCTGGAGTATAACTCGAATATTTTTTACAGAAATTCCACTTTTTCACGTTCTAAATGCCAGGATAACTTTTGGAAATATTTTCGCCTTAGATACACCAGTCCCACAAGTTTCCAGGATAGAAGACGGGGCGGAGATGGCTTGTGTTCTCGATGAAGCATTATTCGAGTGTCCACCAGATTATGTTCAACTTGGTAATGGTAATTCTTAACGTTGTTTTCAAATTTTTAGTTTGTTAAGTTGGCAGTTTCAATAATATGCATGTTTTGTTGTGGTAAGATGTTTTTTTAACTACTTCCGCTTTAATTTAGTTATAGGTACATTAATTTCTCATCATTTTATTTAATTATTTTGCCATTTAATATATTAATTTTTTCTATAGTTATTCTCTCACAATTCTATGTGAATTACTCTTGCGTGATTTTATTTAATTATTGGGCTAACAAGTTTGTTTTCTTGAAGCTGGAGCTGATGGCAGAAGACAGTTTAGTATGGAAGAAGAAGACGATCTTCTACAGTTCGCCATACAACAAAGTTTAGTGGATGTCGGTACAGAAAAAGAAGAGGTACAATGTTTGTTTAATTATAAATTGGACTTATCTAATTTCTTAAAAATCTATTGTACAGGTGGATATTTGGGAAGCACTCAAAGCTCAGAAACCTTCTAGGCCAACCACTCCAAGCAATTTTGTAGGGGAAGAAGAAAGACAACTCCAAAGGTAAATTTAACTGAAACAAAGCTTTTTATTTATTTTATTTTATTTGAAAAGTCAACGGATCAATTATTACATCAAAGATCCTTTTTTATACAAAATTAAACAAATTATACAAAATAAGAGTAATTTGGTAATAACAAACTTGTTGATAGTATAGCCAATAGTTTTATAATAGCTATATAAGATAATTATAATTATATGAATATAACAATATACAATTTTAGTAGGCAAAATAGACTCACATTAGAAATAACGATTAACAATAAGTTTGAGTTCCCTTTTGAATATTTTCAAGTTATCAGTACGTAGCACAACTGTGGGCATAACAATTTTGTTCCACTTTCTTCTTAACCTAAAGATGGTAGAGTTATAAATATAATTCCGATGAGTTCCATGCTCTAGAAGAGGTCTTATGCGCCTTAGCTCATAAGGGACCTCCCTTTCAGTCAACATCCCAAGAAGACATTCACAGTTTACGAGACCCATTAATGCTTTTTTAACAAAATAAACATCATGATATATATGGAGGGATTTGATAGATTCCAAATTAGCGGATAAAGCAAATTGAGTGTATTCGTGCTCTTTATAAGAAAATCTATTACCCATTTTAGATGCAAGGAATCTGAAAAATTTATGTTGAATTGACTCTAAAATCGGAATGTGCGTTAACTTGGATGGAGACCATATAATTGAACCATAAAGCATAATGGGTCTGACTAGCGTTTTGTATAGATGAATTATAGATTCGTGGGATTTAAACTCATTTGTAGACCTAATAATAAAACCTAAAGACCTGTAGGCCTTAGAAACAGTAGCATTTAGGTGGAGGTCAAATTCAAAATTACTTTGGTGAATTACACCTAGATCCTTAATATTACAAACATTATCCAGTATTTCACCATTAATGGAATAATTGAATTTTAGTTTCTTATTTCTACTTCTAGTGATAGGTAAAACTTTACATTTGGTACAGTTCAATTTTATTTGGTTTGTACAAGACCAATTATAAATAAGGACCAGATCTTTTTGCAACTTAATCTGGTCATAGAAGCATCTAACTCTGTTGAAAATTTTTATGTCATCGGCAAAGATTGATACAACGCCAAACTTGAGAGAGTCGCATATATCATTTATGAATAGGGTAAACAACAATGGGCCTAGGTGCGAACCGTGAGGTACACCAGAAGTTACAATAAATGGATCAGATAGGTTTCCCTTAGTACATACTTGAAGTTCCCGTTTAGTAAGATATGATAATATCCATTTTAAGGTGCCCCCACTCAGTCCGAACTTAGATAATTTATAAACAAGAAGATTGTGGTTGACAGAATCAAAAGCCTTAGCAAAAATCTAAGTAAATAGAATCCACCTGTTTAACCTCATCAGGGCAGGATTCATCATTTAGGGTATCAGCAATAAAATTGTTACAAAATATAAGATTAGTAATAGTGGATCTCCCTTTGACAAATCCATGCTGATTCCCAATTATAAATTGAAGGCATAGTTCAGAGAGTTTCATAGCTACAATGGAATCGAAAATTTTAGATATGGTACCAATGATGGCAATAGGGCGATAATTTACAACGTCACGTTTATTACCGGCTTTAAATATTGGGGTAATAAAGGTTTTTTTCCACAAGGTGGGCATGCGCCCAGTAATCAAAGATTGCTCATATAGTAAGTAAAGAGGTTCAACTAAAGAACTAGAACAGTTTTTAACAAATAAAGCCGACAACCCATCTGGCCCTACGGAGTTTGACTCTTTCACATTTTTAATGGTTAAAGCTATTTCCTCTCTACTAATAGTGAAATCAAGTTCATCATCAAGATATAATTGGTGCTGAAAAGAGGAACTGGAATTTAGATAAACCAATTCAAAGTTCCTAGCAAACAAATTACATGCAGACTTACCATCGCTTTTCTACGAAAATAAAAGATTTTTTAAACTATATATAATTTTTTAAAAATTTCATCAAAAACGCTTTTGCTTTTAAACTTTAAGATAGAAAAACGTAAACAAGAATATATATTCTTCATCACTATTTTCTGTCATAGTTGTTCATAGCTTTGTAATATGTAATAGTAGTTGAGTAGTTTTGCTAGACATGAACACTGCAATTTTTTTAGAGCTATTCAAGCTAGCTTATCCCTCCGTCAGAGCTCAAATTCAGAATCTAATGGTTCCGAAGGAAATAATTCGCCGGAGTCAGACGACCTACAACGAGCTCTTATGATCAGCAAACAAGAGCAGCTAGAATTAGAAGAACAGCGCATCAGAGAAGAGCAAGTACTTCAGGAAATTTTACAACTGTCGCTTACTGAAAAATAGTCTCTACACTATTAATACACCCTGTTCCATGGATAGATGCTATGATAAATAAAGACTGGGAGAAATTATTCTTATTAAGTCCATTTTTATAAAAACATTTCATACAAATTGTTTTGGGTCGCCTGTAGTCGATGAAGATCTCTTTGATACTTACCAAAAATGTTTATAACAATCTTCTTTGTATAACATTAATCATATACCTTTAATAAATCATATTATTGACAATGAGGTTAAATCTCAGAATTTTTTGAAATTTGTCTTTAAAATGCTCAGAGGTTATTTCAATTACATCCTCTGATAATTTCGAAATATATTTTATAATGAAAACATACCTCATAAATATACCTTAAGGTTTTATAAAGTAGAGTATTGATGGGATATTAATTTTAAAAAACTACGAAAACATATTTAGTGTTTACAAATATTTTTCCTCATTTTTGTCTTCGTTTTTGGAGTTTATAATGAGAATATTAAGTTTATTGTATTTATGTTACAAATATTTATTGATATATATGTATTAATTTGGGATTGTTACATAGTCATGTACAGATTAATAAATTTATCAAACAAGAACTAATTTAATATCTAAATAAAAAATTGTGTTACTATTATATAACTAATGATTTTCAGTGATTTATATAAAAAAATTTGTTTTAAATTGGGAGTTTTAGTTGTTTATTTACTTCAAGAATTCAGGAAAGTTCTGCAAATATATGAAAGTGTAGAAGTCCCATGTGTATAAAACATACAATTGTTTAGAATAATTAACTATTTTATTGGATGTTTTTGAAAAAAAAAGTGATTTAAGACTACTGAGTTTCATTTTATCCTAGAGCTGTTTTAGTAGTGAAACTATTTCATCAAGATGGAATAGTTTAACATGACAATTGGCAATATTAACACAGACAAAAACACCACTAAGTATATTATAATAAGACTCAAGAACCCATAAACATATTATTCAATTCATTGTAGAATATTTATACTATTGATGATATTTTACTGTTCATTCCATATCCTCTTGTGATCTAGAAAAAAACAAAATTTAAGGTATCAACCATGGTCACTATTTATTGCAAACCTGTTATAGATTGTTCTCAAAATTCTTGTACTCGTAGCATAACGGTTTTCATTTTTTGAAGCAATATCATTCCAATAGCTCCTCACTTTACCCCACCTAAGTAGATGATCTCTTATAAGAATATCTTTGGGAACTGGTGGAACCTCATCCTAAAAGGAAACCATGCTGAGATTGTTATAACACATAATTTTCAATACGAACATAGTTCAAGTTGATATTATCCTTATTTTGTTCTTGACATGGTAATGGTGAAGGAATTCTAGTCTCAAATTGTACAGAAGGTGGAGGTAGCCGATGGATGTCAGTGAAAGTACCATTCCAATCATTATGTTCGGGTTCCGGTGATGATAATCTTCTCCTATAATGTTACATCATATGCATAATCTGATCAAATAATTTATATTATAGCTCATACACTAATAACACGTGTAATGAATATAAGAAATTTCTACTCACTTTACTATTGCTTGTGGATTCCTTGGTTGATTTTTCATCCAGGCTCTGCATATAGGGTATAAGGGTGTTTCTTCTTCAAACTGTGCCAGATCTACACTACGGTCGAATAATTTCATAACATACGTATGATGGAATGGCGTTGGCGGATTTACTTTTCGTTTTCTGTTTCTAAAAATAGGTAAGTTTAACTACACCTAAATGGAATTGAAGTACTGGTACCTTTTTCTATGTAAATTATCGTCAGAAGAACTATCGGAGTCGCTTTGTTCGGTGAGTTGTTTCAGAACGCTGTTTAAACGACCCTTCGCCATTAAATAATCATTCCCACCTGTGTTTTCTTCCTTAATTTCCACTTTCACATGTGGAGAGTCGGAATATTTCCTCTTTTTAGTCATTTTCATCTTTATTTTCAAAGGTTAAACAATAACAATTATTAGCTCAGTTTGCTCAGACTCCTCAGACTTTCAAAATCATATTCGACACCATAGAAGCAAGAATGAATTTCGCACAGAACTAATTCATTTTCTTTGTTCATCTTCCTCTATCAAAATTCCAAATAGCTAGTTACGGTACTTTTATTGGCAATCGATAATAGACCTAATGGGCGTGATTCCACTGATAACAATTTTAATAAAGCAGGCCCAAAGTACATAATTTAGCTCAACTTTATAAATGATAACTCATAGAACGTGATATGTACTTATAGTTTTTGCGTTATTTAATTAAATTTACAATTAAATAAATTCTACAATAGTTCCTCAATGATTTTAATAGTGTTTTGTCGAAAGTTTATTATTTGTGTACATCGTGCTTAAATACTTTTTTTGATAGATTGAAAGATAAAACAATATACGTTGTTATACCGTATGTATTTGATCTTACTAAATATGGTTTGAATGTAGAAAGAAATAATCATAACTGTGAACTTTTCAAGTTTTTATTTAACATATAAATTAAAATAATATAAATTTCGATATAAATATGAAAAAAATTTGAACTATATTCTTTGGTTATTGAACAATAAATATTAGAAAAATTCTACACGCCTACACATCAATAATACTCTCATGTTTTTTCTCTTGAGCAGTAACTTTCAGTTTTTCCTGCATTCTGTTCAGCATTTCCTGCATTCTTCGAATCTGCAATCATTTGTATAATAAAATATAATTATACTAATAGTAAGATATCAAATACCTCTTCATCTTTTTGTAGAAGTAGTTTGTCAGTATCACTGATAGCGGAGTCATAAGGAACGGAATCTCTCTTTAGTTTACTGAAACAAAAATTTTAATTTAATATGAAGAACTTAATTTTCTTCAACAAATCCTTACCCCCTTTCTCTAGCATGCTGGGATATTTGCGATATGCACTGAGCTCTGAAATTTTCATAATGTACATCTTCAGTAACATCTTTCATGTCTTGCATGTGCGTCGAAATTAACATTGTCCTCAACTTTATAAAGTCGCTATGTTTAGTATTTTCAACTAAAAAAAAAATGAAAGGTTTCGAAAGAAAAATGGAATTGTTTTGCTAACTAATAAACTCACCATCGACAACTCCCCAAGGATATTGCCGTCCTCTTACTTTTTTTCCATTAATTTCTAATATAGTATTGCTACCAACAACAGCAAAAGGAACACTGGCCTTCAACTCTCTGTCTTGCTGTTTGAATTCTTCGTCTTCGTCACTATCACAATCGGGAAATTCATACATCTGAAAAAATCACAATTTCCCTACAATGTGAGCAATCGAAAATATGCGGTAGATATTAAAAGACATGTATGGTGATTTTTTTTCTTTGGTTAGGTTAGGAACATACTAAAAATACTCAATGGTAAAATAAATTTATATTCTGGGAAAATACTGGAAAACTAAGCAAATATTTTTCAATCGAAGTTTGGCAATTAACGAATCATCACATTATCTACTAGTTTCACACTCTATTTTCGAAGGACAATTCTAACCTTAAACTTATTTGATTTGATTAATGACAAAGATTATCAAACAGTTAAATCAATAATAGAACATGTATTGTTTGAGTATTCCTGGTTTAGAGTCCTTGAAACCTTGAATGTTTGTTTGAATCCAAATAAAAAAAGGTGTTAATGGAAATTCAATTTGAATTTGACGACCGGGGACTCATATAACCGAAATTCATCATTATCATGCCCGGCCTTGTAATATGATTAAAAGGTTATGAATCAGCATGAAAGGGATAACTAATGAAGTCAATAAAAATAACATCTTCACTAATTAAACTAAATATAAAAAGAAAATAACTAGGACTTTAATCTGTAGTTAACAATTATCTTTCATATACTTTTATTTTGATATTTACACCGATTATACTCACTTGTATTCCTTGGTCTCTAATATCGTTCAGAATATTTTCCTTTAGTTTAACAACTTCGGAGCTGGTTAACGTGTCAGCCTTTGCTATAACCACTACTATATTAACTTTTCTATGTAACCTTTTCATCAGTTCTAGGTCCATCTGCCTCACACTGAAAACGAGATTTATATAACTCCTTATTTATGTACTATGTTCAAATATACCTATGACCCCACGGTGGAACAAAGTATAAGCAGCAGTGAACTCTATTGTCTTGAATATTTCTTCTATTCAGTCCGCTCTCATCGGTGAAATATTGCCTAAATTGATCATCTATGTAATTAGTACAAACTTTCCAGCTGTCTTCGCAGTTGACGGCATCACCAAAACCCGGAGTATCGATTACTGTGAGCCTGAAAACTGAGATATTTGAGGCTCCCTCTAGTAACCTTTTTTTTTCATATATGTGATATAATATTGAGTTCCTCGACAAGTTTATATAATTTTATAGTGAAAATATTATAAAGAATGTAAGAAGATGGAATTGATAATGAATAGAAAACATAGACAAATTTATATATTGAATTGTACTATCTAATTTGATATGGGTATCTTTCTCTGTTGGGCTGTTACAATATGTGAATACTGCAGGCGACATCTCTTGATTTTATTTCATAAGGTTGAAAGTTGTGACAATGACATCTATGAAGTTATTGTTAAAATGCTTCCTTGTTTGATTTTTATACTTCTATGGTCACAGTAAATATTTATTGTTTAAAAAATTGAAGTAGCTTTACTCAGTTGATTTAGATATATTTTAGTGAATATACTGAATATTATAACAATCACTTGAATGCATTTATTTTTTGTTAATAATAAAGGATCTAATATCCTATAAAATTGAAAAATGTATGAAACATTTGAAACATAACAGAATATCTATTTCAAGATATATTAATTTTCGATTTCTATATTTTGAACATAATATTCATTATAGAAATTGATTGCCATCTGGCAGATTAATTTAAAAAATTGGTTTTTTTATATTAGAAGAAAAGAAAATTATAAAGGAATCCTAAAATGTGTAAACGATAAGAAGAAAAGTTTGGAGAAATATATTGGCTCGACAAGTAAACAAGTAGAAAAAGAGAATTGAAAATCATCTACTCCAAAAGTGAGAACGTAAAACGTAAAATAGTATTTTTCAGTTAATTTTCACAATGCTAATCTTTATGATAAACAATATCATATATTTTTCTGCTTCAATAAACCTTGAGAATATTTTTCGATATACTTTATAAAATGCTTTAGTTTAGAATTTCAAGAGATATCCCTGGTGCGCGAAAATATTTATTCTGTATAAGTTAATTGAATTCGTTCAATTGAAAAATATACAAAATAAATTTTACACAACATATTTTTATTTTACGCATATTTATACTTTGATATTGAACCTTAGCTTCACGCCTCTTTCTTCAATTTCCAACGTTTTTTTCTCGATAGTTGTAGTTTTTTCAATTTTTTCACTGACGTCAGGAATAACTCTATTTTTATATAGATCGTCCAGAAAAAGGCTGTTTATGAGAGTTGATTTTCCCAATCCAGACTCTCCTACCACCATCAGAGTGAAATCGAATCCTCTTTTTACTGATTTTCGATGAACCTGGTCAGGTAAAGTGGCAAAACCGATGTAATCTCTATCTGCCTTATCTGAAAACATATTAATTGTAGAAAATATACCAACATATGTTTCGTAGATAAGCAGAAACTCGTTTTTTCATTAAGTGTATTAATTGCTATGAAATAAGTAATATTTAATATCACTTTTCACCAACTCTAAACAAATTGAGTATAATTCTATTATTTTTCAAGTAGGTGAAACACCAATGGATAAATTTATTTCGATTCAAAACATATATCTTCATTTTTCAATCTAATATCTAAATCGGTTGTTTTTGAACAGTTTGTTCAACGTTCGAGGTCAGTAATTCTAAATTTAAATTGTTGTTAGTATTAAATTGATGAATAATTTACTGACCATAATATTAATGTATTTGTTGGGAAGTGAGTTAAATGACCGTAGTAATTTTTATTTTCAGGCATTGGAAATCCAAGAAAATATAAGAAAAATCTTTCACTTAAATGAAATATATTAAAACTAGTGTTCCTAGTTTTTAAAAATATCTTTCTCATATATTTTATTAGAGAATTAAGAATGAACATCTACTTGTAGAGCAAATTTCATGTCAGAATGTTTTACATCTCTAAAAATATCATCACTACTCTTTTATATAAAGCCAGAGAGACAGAACATCTCATATACAGCGAATAGCTTCTTTTCAGGAAACAACTTCTAGATATCAGTGAAATATCAGATAATTTCAATTTAAATTCAATGAAGAATCGTATTATTGCACTCAATATTGAAGTATGCATTCCTTGTTCTGGGCAACGGAAAGCAACCCATAGAAATTTAATGAAAAATCATAAAAACTAGAATTCTGTGAAAACAATTTTTTCTGTGGTGCAATGTAAATTTTCTGATCAAAGATCAGTACCTATAATAGATTCGAATCATTTTGAAATACGTAATCTGACTTGAAATTGAAGCTTATTCAATTTCTTTGTCGACTGTTCAGATTATATCTTCAACAAGAATTGATGCTTTGAAACATAAATTCATAAGACCGGGATATCTTGGTGTTGTTTTGGCAGAGTTTATCGTACCTTCGTACCCACTACAGGGAACTTTCCGCGCGAGTGGCAATATGAAAGCCACATCGAGTTTTTCTAAGTTTCCGGACTGATGAGCCCTTCATGGTTATTATAAATTGTGGGAAATATTAAACATAACAACCGAGGCAATGATTACTTCCGTCTCGAGAATGCTGACGTCGAACGACTGCAAGGAATACGAGCATTACGAGCTGCAGGTAAATTTTTATGAGTTTATGTCATGATAGTTTATTTTTGTTGAAGCCGTGGGACTATGTAAATAAACTTATGAATTATAGGATAAACGTTAGTTTGAATATTACAGTTCATTGATTACCTATATTATATTCAAAAGATTCGGAGATATTATGGAAATTTGAAAACTTCTGTGGTTTCTTTGCTTCTGTCTATGATTTCCTTCTTGAGGAATTATATTGAGATATTTCATTGTGCCTGTTATTTAGTACATAATATTCAGTCAGCTAAAGATCTTCGTTCCAACCACAACACCTCTCGTCGTTTATTTCTTCCATGTTATATTGGAAAAACGCAAATTTCAAATGGAAATGTCACAGAGCTATATTTTTAAATGAGTTCTTTAATTCGAGTATAACGTCTGCATAAAACTGATAAAACTAAAGGTGAACTCTAATGTGCCCATTCAATTACATAGTTTCATATGTATTAACAACGTTTCGTTTGGCATTCAAAGTATCTCTCTGATTGTTTCATATTCAACACATCGAACAAAACAACTACTTGTTATATGTTCACATTCAATGGTATACGCATAGAATAATAAACAAGTTCAAGCAGAATTTCAACGAATACTTTACACGACTTTAACTATCTATTTAGAAATGTAGTGAAAATTTTCTGCATTTACTCTGATCCTGATCCTTCTACAGATTTGATAACAAAATATTTCCTGTTTTGCATCTCTGTTTCCACATAGCATAATAAATTTCGCAAATACCCCGTATATTGGTATTTATTCGCCATTGAGTATTTACTTATTAATTGTAGTATAGGTAGGTACAGGGTGGGCCGAATACGAAAGATTTCAATGGAAACTGCTATTTATAAGTAATTCACAATAGCAATAATAAATGCAGTTACATTAGAGCTATCCTTTTCCCGCTAACTTAGCCCTTTCATAATCTATAGGGTGATTCATGTAAAAAATAGTTTTTCACGAATACTTCCAATTAAAATACTAAAATTAATTTCCCAGAATATTATCTGAATTCTGTAAGTTTTGGAAGAAGTACTTTCTCTTTCAAAGTAAGTATATTTAATTTCTTTCAATTGAAGGTGGCATTGATTGACATACTTTCTGTCTAATAAATTGAATTTTTACGATGTTCAACGAGAAAGAACTTTTAGAAATTTCAAACTCAAGGTAGAAAGAAACTGATTATTTCATTTTTATTCATTGAGAAACTAATAAAATGAATTGTTCGTATTTTGTGGGTCGAAGATTACCGAATGTGCATATGTTTAAATATTTTTTTAAATCTATTAGAATAACTAGATAGGTAGTTATATTAACTTTTTTATATGTTAAAATCGAATTTCTCACGTTAAATTATCCAATTTAGAAACATTTACTACAATGATCACATAAATTAGAAAGTAGGCGTATAAATACTACATTTGATGATCTTTTATTAATTCGATATTCAACTAAATTTTAATGAGAATTTGTAATCTTCCAAGATTACTCAAATTTAACTTAATGGGACGAATTCATTGTATTTCACTTTTCTGATTCACGATAATGTAATATATATTCTTATTACGAGTGCATATGTTGTCAAAATATAACAAAAATCAACTTTACTTGTTTCGTGATTCCTAGGCATTTTACGTTCCAAAAACTAGAGCACTCTAATCACTTAAAGTATTTCGGCAGCCACGAAAAAGCACTAAAACACTCAAACTAACAGCTTAATAACGTTATAAAATTCCCCGTCATAAAACGAATTTAAATCCATCAAACAAATTGCGTCCGACTCTAATCTTTCACATTCAAAGAGTGGTCTCACAATAGGTTATAATATTCGAAGCGAACATAGCTACACACAATCGCAGAGGAATATCGGGACATCTGCTTGAATAATAAACAAAAGACGATCTACTCACCTGACATGTTCACGGCTGACTACGATTCACAACAAACTGAGATAAAGTCTACGAACAGGCCGTACCGTTCCAACACGGGAGCGTAGATTGGTCACGTTGATCTCTAGAATCGATCACATACGCTGGAAACAATCGAAAAAAAAACGCGGAACGCGGAAGCGTTTTGTGATGTAATTCGTAAACAATTGAGAATCGGTGGGTGGTTTCGTTTGTTTCGCTGTCGAGCACGATGACGGATCAATAAAACGTTGTCGTTCGGGCGCGCTATTTTTGAATTTGTTGCGCCCCTTCTCGATAGATGGAAAAGGGGGGTCGTGCGCATGACATGAGTATGGAGGGGTGAAGACGATGCTTCGCTTATCGGCGAAATCTGCACGACGAGGGTGACGACGAAGTCGGGTTAAATTGAATTTTTAATTTTCGTATCGATTCTTACGTTCACCCTTGTCGTTGGGTAACTAATGGCGAATTTGTGTTGAATTTTAGGTAATTTTTGTGTTTGCACATTTCGAAAGGAAAATATATCGAGTGACCCCTCATTTTGGAGGATTTTTCGATGTGAGGGGCCATCCATAAGTTAAGTCACACGAATTTAATTTTTTTGGAAACATCCGAATCACAAATTCGTTTGACCCCCCACCCGTAGTGTGACGTCACATATTTTTGAATTTTTAGTTACAGATGAAGTTTAGAGTTTTTGAATATGAAATTTTAGATTTATTGACTTTCTTCCCCCTTGACGTGGGACGTGGTAAATAATGGCGAATTTGTGTTGAATTTTAGCTAATTTTTGATATTGCACATTTCAGAAGGAAAATATATCGAGTGACCCCGCCATTTGGAGGATATTTTGTGATGAGAGGGGCCAGCCATAAATTAAATCACACGATTTAAATTTTTTTGGAAACATCCGAATCATAAATTTGTGTGACGATTTTCCAATAGGTTCTAGATATTTCACATGTCATTCGATGCTGTGTTCTTTTCTACCGTTACCCATTCGATATATTCTCACGTTCACAATGAAAGAAGGTTATTATCACAAGTCCCACATATGCAAATTGTTTGAACTGCAAAATCAAATCCTTATCATTATCTTTTGAAAAAGTTATGACTAAGATAAGAAAATATCTGGTTGTGCTGAATATGTAAGTTATACTAAGTTTCTATCGATTCATGTAAACATTTTAAACGTTTGGATTTGAAGTGCATACTTCCTACGTAGGTGATTATTTGTCGTGTACAGGATGTCTCAGATAAAACACTTTTCACTTGAGAATATTTCGCTTTATTAGAAGTTTTATAAAAAATTTCAACAAAATATATATATATATATATATATATATATATATATATATATATATATATATATATATATATATATATATATATATATACACGGTGTTTCCAAATTATAGCGAAAGTTTTTAAGGGATGATTTCTTGTCCAAAATTAAAGAGTGTATTTCATGTGGAAAGAAGCTCTTAGGTCTTTCCTTGGAAAACTACACCCTTCCAAAAATTAAAAAACATTTTTTTTTCTTGTACTTAATTGCTGTAGTGATAAAGAAATGGCATTTTACGGTTCCACCAATAAAAATGTTAACTATGAACAGTTTTAAAATTTATGTAGTAGTTGAAAGTTCAAATCGCTCTGATTTTTATGTGACACGCAGTTTAAAGTTCAATAATTCTATCGTTTGAATCTTTAATATCAACTTTCAAGGACAGGCCTAAGAGCTTTGGTTTACATGAAAGTTCCCCTTTAATTTTCAACAAGGAAACACCCCAAGAAAATATTCGCACTTATTTGGAAAGATCCTGTATACAGTGTGTTCACGTAAGTTGTATTCAACCATCAGATATTAAATTGTATCAATCATATACCAGGTGTCTCAAAGAATGATTTTTGATCAAGAGTGGTAGTACCTTCATTTTGGACCACATCGAAAATTTGTTAAGTTGAAAATAATTTTTAAATATTCAATATTGTTTGTTTACAATCAAAAAGTGTATATATACAGGGTGAGTCAGTTTTTTGTGGCAGGACTTCAACATCTTGTGAAAGACATTTTTTTATGATGAAAATCTTATACAAATATAGGAGCTTCGTTTCTGATATACATAGTGCCAAAAGTTTGATATTTTTCTGTTTTTTTCTAAGATTCCTCCTATAATTTTTAGAATAATTGAATTAAATTTGGCACACCTATTTCACTTCAATAACTCAATATTTGGGGCTATTAAGCATTTTTGAATACCTACAGGGTGATACACTTTTAGGGGTCGTACCCAATTCAACCCTCTCGAACATTTATGCGTACCTCCTCTGATTCCAATGAAACATCAATTTAAAATCTCTCTTTATTTTGGATGCTTTTTGCTCTCTTGTATGTTTTTCGAAAACTGCATGGATGTCGAGATAAATACCAAAAAGAATTGACTTGTGATGAAACTTTATTTCTTGACCACACTTTATTTGACATTTATTAGTTAATGACTAAAAAAATTAGCGATGAATTGTAATTTGGTTAACATATTAAACTTCAATAACTTAATATTTGGGGCTATCAAGCATTTTTGAATACCTACAGGGTGATACACTTTTGGGGTCGTACCCAATTTAGTCCAGTGAATAGAGGAGCATTACCTTACAAACGGTCCGGTAGTTATGAATTTTTGATATGGTGTCTAGGATGGTTAGTTAGTAGGTATTTGAAATGCAAAATGCACAATTTTTCTCGCTGTGCCCGCCGCCATATTGAATGAACCGAAAAAAAATCGGCACTTTCTTCAGATTTTTGGCATTTATCTCGACATCCATGGAGTTTTCGAAAAACATACAAGAAAGCAAAAAGTATCCAAACTAAAGAGAGAATTAACATTGATGACTCATTGGAAGCAGAGGCGGCACGCATAAAAGTTCGAGAGGGTTGAATTGGGTACGACCCCCAAAAGTGTATCACCCTGTAGGTATTCAAAAATGCTTAATAGTCCCAAATATTGAGCTATTGAAGTGAAATGGGTGTGCCAAATTTCATTCAATTATTTCGAAAATTATAGGAGGAAACTAAGAAAAAAACAGAAAAATATAAAACGTTGGCACCCTGTATATCTGAAACGAAGCTCCTAAGCATATATGTTTATAGAAGATTTTCATCATAAAAAAATGTCTTTCACAAGATGGTAAAGTCCTGCTACAAAAAACTGACTCACCCGTATACAGGGTGTTTCTAAATTGATGCGAAAGATTTCAATTGGTGATTCTTTAGCAAAAATTAAGGGGGGTCTTTCATATAACTTTTTGTTCAACACCTTTTTCCCTCCAAGTTACAGCCCTTTGAAATTAGGTGAAAAAAATTGTTTTTATTCAATACATCCACTTTGGAAAAATTTGGAAGAATGAAATTTGGCAGATAACGGCTGCTAATAAAATGGCAGTTTTTGAGTGTTTTTGTTACCCTTAAATGCAAGGGGCTGAAAAAAACCAATCCCTATAATATTTTGCATCAGAACTTTGCGCCTATATTTTGCTTTTAAAAAAATATATTCGAAAAGACAGACTCGATCTGCAACTTTTTTATGTCTTGACTTTTAATCATAAAGTTGTTAGTTTGATCACAAAAAAATAAAATAGTGCTCGGACTATTTTCCCATAAATTCACAGAGGTTATCATTTATTAAAAAAAAAACAAGTAAGCTGCTGTCAAATGTCAAATAATTTGTTAATTGTTATTAGTAGTACAATTATTGTACAATCCGCTCTAATTTGCAATATTCTTCAACTAAATAAAAAAATGCCATTCTTTCAATAAAGTTTTATTTAGCTGTGAAAAATGTTTGAAGTCATTATAAAACTGTCTAGAAATTAGAAAAAATCAGGATAATAAAACTATTTGTCATATGACTTCATTTGACAGCAGGTTACTTGTTTTTTTTTTAATAAATGATAACCTCTCTGTGAATTTATGGGAAGAGTCTGAGCTCTATTTTATTTTTTTGTGATCAAACTAACAACTTTATGATAAAAAGTCAAGACATAAAAAAGTTGCAGATTGAGTCTGTCTTTTCAAATATATTTTTAAATAGGAAAGTATAAGCGCATTAAAAAGTTCTGATGCAAAATATTATAGGGGTTGTTTTTTTCAGCCCCTTGTGCTAACATTGTAACAAAAACACTCAAGAACTGCCATTTTATTAGCAGCAGTTATCTGCCAAATTTCATTCCTCTAGTTTTTTCCTAAGTGGATGTATTGAATAAAAACAATTTTTTTTCACCTAATTTCAAAGGGCTGTAACTTGGAGGGAAAAGGGTGTTGAACAAAAAGTTATATGAAAGACCCCCCTTAATTTTTGCTGAAGAATCACCCATTGAAATCTTTCGCATCAATTCAGAAACACCCTGTATATATATATATATATATATATATATATATATATATATATATATATATATATATATATATATATATATATATATATATATATATATATATATACCAAAATTCTTTTTTGTTGGATAATCTGATATTCATTGCAACAAATAAATTGAAAATTATATGAAATATTATTTATTGAGCATAATGTCATTTTCCTTTCATCTACTTGCGTATCCTAATTTATGTTCTTTTCTAGTTCTTACACTTGAAACCTTTCATCTTCTCTTCGAAATATTTATAAATCCAATAAATAACTAATCGTATTTATTTCCGGACATAGTTCAAAGTATTCAAGGGCACAACCATATATATTTATATTTAGATCGGAAATTATATTTAGAGTGTATTTATTTTTTCAACAGTGCTAAGTGAAATATGTTTAATTTCTAAAACGATTATGAAACACATCGAAAATAACATAGAGATGCTTGATTGATTAACATCGAGTGGAATACTTACGTAAATGTATTTATCGATGGTTCATTTTTAACCATCGATGTTTGTTTGCGTTCTGGTTACCATGACGATCGATTTCATTCACTTAATTTCACCTTTTGGCAGTCATTTTAAATAATTAGTTTGGTGGTGTCGCTACGAGAGGGAGATATGCACTGGCGCAAGTGAGTCAATAAAATGCAACAGCATTTGAAATATATATATTCAGATTTGTATATAATATTAATGTGGGTTATTACATCGTTATATCATATGTTCTCTTGAATTTAGTTTATTTCATTTTTTAACATCTTCAGTCTGGTAGGAAAGTAAATTATAAATGTCCAAGGGAAATGGATTTTCCGGATTTCGTGGTTTTTCTTCGGAGTTACAGTTGCTGTCCATATGACAAGATTCTGAAAGATTAAGTATATTGTAAGATGGTTTAAAAAGAAATACAAGAATGAAAAAAAGTATTAGGTAAAATTCATATATTATACAGGTGTTCCAGATGAAACATTCTGCACAAATTAAAACTCGATATGCTGTTGGAATTTCTTTAAATCTTCCTATTAAACGAAATATTCAGTTGGAAAATTTTATCTGACGCACCCTGTAGATAATAACCAATTACTTATAAAACTGGAAGTTTTAGCTGAAATGATTGGTTTTTCTTTAAATTGGAAAATTTCTATCTAGGAATATTTAGTTTTGATGATGAATATTTTTCTAGGTTGAATGTTACTTACTAATAGCATCAGAAATCACGAATTTACAAATATAGCTTCGATTCAGCAACCTTTTTTTCAACTTTGTCGGATCTTGTCAGTGTTGTGTATCAAAACCATAAAGATCAATCAATTTTTTCGACAGGCATAATTTTTCGAGAGAGAACCACAATAACAAGCTGATTTGCGTGTAGATTTATATTTTTCTGAATGGCTAGAGAAGTTTTATCTTTATAAATTTACTCTTTCACTAGGGATTAATTGCCGGGCATAAGATTGATCCAACCCAATTTTCAAAGAATAATTCCGAGAAGATGAATATATTGAGGTTATTATTTTGTTTGTTCAGTGGACTGTATAATACACCTCAGTTTTATTGTTTTTTATATTGTTTATTGTGATTGGACAAAAACATACATTGACGTGCGTCTTGTTTCGCTTATGTGAATAGAGTCAGTTGTTCTCGAAAAAAAAATGCGGATTGAACCCCTCAATGGACGCTGTTCGTACGATGTTTTGCCATATTTCCAAATAATAGAGATTAAATAGGAATTAACAATAATTATGCAGTTTGGCCTTAACGGAGGCCGTAAATCATCTTACGCAACATTAATTTCGACCTACAGAAGGACGAAAAATAAAAACCATGATTAATTTTACTTTTTCATTTATTTATGGCATTAAACTTTTCGTGAAAATGTTCAAGGGGTTCTCGAATGAAATCATTATTATCAATACATTATCAATTTCACAAACTCTGAAGTTGAAGATGTAAGTTTTTTATTATAAACTAATATATTGTTGCATTCTAAATAATTGAAGCAGTAAAAAGTATCCAATTGATACTGTTTATACCAATATTTCAGCTTAATTGTTATTAATTGAAGTAATACTTAATTTAAGATATCACTTTAAAATTTGAAAGTTCAGGAGTTTATAAGTTGATTTGTCCTGTATGTAAAGGAGTATATATAGGTCAGACTGGTCGATCGTTCAAGACAAGATTCAAAGAACCCCAACAATCTTTTTTGAAAAATAAAACGGATTCGACGGTTTCAAATCATTGCCGTGAAAACCACCACCCGTTTCCACAAATAGATAACTTCCAAATAATGCACAAATTACCGAAAGGGACCAAACTAACTTACTTAGAATCATTAGAAATTTTTAAACTCAATCATAATGCAAAAGATATCTTGCTGAACGCCCAGATTGACTTGATACATTCTCCTATATTTAGTGTATTCAAACAATAATTATTCTCTAAGAACATTTTATTGTACCAATATGGAAAACCCACTTCGATTAGCCATTCTTGAAATATGTTGATCTTGTCTATTTAGGTACCTGTAATAATTCTTCCCCACCCGTAAGCGTCAAATCTATAATTGTTTATTTAGTTCTTAACTCAATCTGCCCGATGATGATCTAGTGACCGAAATTGCAATCGCAGTGTTATATTTTTCATATTTCATATTTATGTGATAATAAACGTAGTAAATTCAAGTTTTGTTTTGTTCAAAATGACAAAATCTTGTTGCTGTTACAACAAAATATCGGTATCTCATGGTGAGACTTAAAATTCACGTTGAATTGAATTGGCATTTACTTGGTGAAAGTTCATATTCATAACTTTATAAAGAAATAAAAAACAAACTTTTCACAGGTTGAAATAAAAATTTATATGAGAAAATAGTCTCCACAAAATCAACTGTTGGGAATCCCTTCACATCAATAAATATAAAAATTCCGTAAATCTAGTTAACGACCAGATTGTAGTAAACCCTTCTCCCCTCCTTAATCTGTTCAATATACCTACCACCACCTCAGAATGATGTCCATTAAGTTAGCAGAGCAAAGTCAGCAAACCAAAAAAAGGATTATGTGAAAATTATAAGCTAATTACAAGCTAATTTAGTGCCCTTAAATTAAATTTCAAGCTCTTCTTTTAAAAAAAAAACAGCATGCTCTGCTGGCTTAAGATAATATTAGCAGAGTACCATGTTAAAATGGACTGAGAAGAAAAATGATAATGTGAAAATTATAAGCTAATTACAAGCTCATTTAGTGCCCTTAAATTAAATTTCAAGCTCCTTTTTTTAAAAAAAAAAAACAGCTTGCTCTGCTGGCTTAAGATAATATTAGCAAAGTACCATGTTAAAATAGACTGATAAGAAAAATAATAATGTGAAAATTATAAGCTTATTACAAGCTAATTTAGTGCCCTTAAATTAAATTTCAAGCTCCTTATTTTTTTAAAAAAACAGCATGCTCTGCTGGTTTAAGATAAAGTTAGCAAAGCACCATGGTAGAATGGACTGGAAAGATGTAAATAGCAAAACGACCAAACTTTTAACATCTATTATTTCAATAGTTTTCTGTGAGACTCAGAGTATGGAGTTCATTGACCACTATTTTTATCACTTGTAAATCGTATTTCGTCAAACCGTCATACTTGTCGTCTGCGCTATATAACTGAAATTGTTGTTATTTTTAAATAAACAATGTTTTTTGCATTTTTCTTGCATGGGCAATAATTTTCAGGCGATGGACAATCGATTTCAACTATTGAATAGGATGCCTGAACATCGGAAACTGTCATTTTCAGTAGCGTGAAGCTGGCACCCGGAAAAAGTTTTGTAAAAATAATCAATAAACAAAAGGTGGGCAAACAAAAATATTTTTGGGCAATCATGGGCAAACGATGGACAATCGATTGCGATAAAAATGTGGACGAAAAAAGAAAAATGTTGTAATAATCATCCGTTAGAAAATGTGAAGATGTAGGGAAGAATGGGATATTGTAGCCCTTGGAGCAATGTAGCCACTAGCTATTATGTGAGTTACTACAACTAGTACAGACCTATTTTTCAGTGAAAGTAAGCATCGATGTCCCACAATACCGACGGATTTTCGTAGAATTCCAGATTATATTACATTGTTTATAGCGTGTTTATATCATTTTTCCTTTCAGTCCATTCAACCATGGTTCTCTGCTAACTTTATCTTAAGCTAGCAGAGCATGCTGCTTTTTTTGAAAAAATGGGGAGCTTGAAATTTAATTTAAGGGCACTAAATTAGCATGTAATTAGCTTATAATTTTCACATTATCATTTTTCTTTCCAGTCCATTTTACCATGACGCTCTGCTAAGTTTATCTTAAGCTAGTAGAGCATGCGGTTGTTTTTTTTAAATAAGGAGCTTGAAATTTAATTTAAGGGCACTAAATTAGCTTGTAATTAGCTTATAATTTCCACATTATCATTTTTCTTCTCAGTCCATTTTAACATGGTACTCTGCTAATATTATCTTAAGCCAGCAGAGCATGCTGTTTTTTTTTAAATAAGGAGCTTGAAATTTAATTTAAGGGCACTTAATTAGCTTGTAATTAGCTTATAATTTTCACATAATCTTTTTTTTGTTCTGCTGACTTTGCTCTGCTAACTTAATGGACATCTCAGAATTAATTGCTTATTGTTATTTAGTTTCTCTAGGAACCCCTCTGTTATATTCAATTTTTCGTATAAATAGATTGTTTTGTAATACCATTATTTAGTACGAGATGAAGTCAATGTTATGACGAAACGCGTTTACTCAATAGATTTTTATATCAATGTGAAAAGTTAGTTTTTTATTTCTTTATAAAGTTACGCTTAATTTTAGATATTCAGATCAATTTTCGAGTTGTGTGTGACAACTATTGCACTTAAGATGCTTGATTTCAAATATCAATTAGCCTCCAATAATAACCCATTTAATCTGGTTCTTCAACGTCAAATAAAACAATTTCTCGTTTTACCTTGATTGCAACAAATCCCTTCTGCGGCACACCTTCCAGTATTCCTCCTGCAAAAAGAACTTCCCGCTATGCAAGGTTCACTTTCGTGGAAGTAACCGTCTCTTTGGCATCTGACACTGTCAGGAGTACCTATAAGGCAGCCAAAAGGTCCGCAACATATTCCCGGACCGAAGCATCGTCCCATCCTGCCTGGACCACAGCTTACACACTGAAAAAATCAAATAAATACACATTTAAATTGAAGAAGCTGATATTTAATAAAAATTATAAGATATCGTTATTAATGAAATTTATTAAATTATTGTAAATAAAACTTCACAGTTTTCGATCTTCACTATATTTTGTTAACATGAAAATTGTTTCGCCAAATACAGTGGCTTCTTCAGGTGTATATGACATACTAACTTTTACAACAAGAATATTTAAAGATGAAGGAAGGGAATATTAAATAAGAATGGGGAAAAACTCAAACGTAATCTCTCAGCAAGTAGACAGTACAAACTGTTAATGACATGGGAAAAACACAAAAGGTACAAAAATTCAAAATTACATTTAGAAAAGATTTGATAACTGTGAATTATTCATTATAATTGGTCATTTAACAAATTACTGGATTGTTTCATACTATTTATTTTAAGAGCTTCTAATAAGTTGAGTTTATAGCCTTTCTTTTCTATATGTAATATTTCAAATTCACTTTTAAAAATATGATTATGCTCCAGGAGATGTGATGCATAAGTAGAATCTTCTTTTTCCTTGTCGTTACTTCTTTTATGTTCTGATATTCGAACTCCAAAGCTCCTGCCAGTTTGGCCAACATATACTTTAGGACATGAACCAAAAGTTAGCTTATAGATCCCTGATTTATTTTTTGTGTAGTTTTATCTTTTTAAATTTTAATATGTTTTCCAATGGTATTCTGAGTTTTGAATGCTATTTTTAAATTTCGATTTGACAAAAAGGTTGAAATTTTGAGTGTTGGATCACCTATATGAGTTAATAATTTAAAGTTTTTATCATTATCTATTACGTTCGGAGACACTTGAAAAATGGCTGCCTTATACAATCTTTTTTTAAAACTAGCTATTATTTTTGGCGAAACAATTGCCATGTTAACAAAATATAGTGAAAGTTTCATTTACAATATTATAATGGTTTTTCATCGAGTATCGGCCCAGTCAATTAGTTATTTATTAACTTTTCAATAAATTGATTGAATGAGTAGCTAGGTGGTACAGAAACCTCTAAATTTTTGAAGAAATAATTTCTAACTGTGGCGTAGGTCAGGATCAAATCCTCAAATTTGGAATTGGTGATTTCGCTAGTAAAAAAATGATGAAGTAATTATATCTATCAATAAATTCACCATAAAATTAGACAAGTTCCATTAACAACCAATTCTTTCAATTTTAGCTTACATTTAACTGCGGTGAAGTAACATTTTTTAATTGTTACTTCAAAAATCTTATGACAAATATTATTTGAAAAATATATGTTTGATTCTAGGGGTTAGATACTATAATTGACTCTAAAGTTTATATAAAAAATTATATAAAATTATTTTAAAAATATTAGTTTTTCTTTCTTAATACAAAGCAGTTGTTAAAATTTTGTGTTATGCATATAAGAAATAAAGGAGTATATAGTATAACAAAATAAAGGAATTGAATCGCCTATTTACATTTTCCGATTGAAAAAAAATGAATTAGACTAATTCTGGGAAAAGAAAATTCATTATATGGACGAAAAAGCAATGATATGAATCACTAACACCTCCGGAAAATAGGGCAATGAAGGTTGCCAATAATTTGGAAAATTCAAGAATAGTATTTTCTCACCTGTTTTACTTCTATTCTGCCGTTTTTTCCTCCTCTCTTTCCGCCCCTTGGACAATTTGTAATTAGACAAGAGTCAACGAAAAGCGCATACACCAAAAACACCACGAAAGAAATAGTAAGATTTCTCAGCATGTTTCTTTTTATTAGCGGCTTGGCGAAAAGTGACTTGTAGAAGAATATTTCGTGTTTTATATATTATCTGTTGCGCGAAAAAGTTGTACAGGGCAGAAGTGAGGCTGAAATGCGTAGAGGAAGGAAAATTTACCACTCTGCTTTACGCTGTATAACGTCCATTATTGTCCTGTTCAGTTTTCTGAACCTGTGAAAACCGATAATTATAATGAGATATATACGTGTCGTTCATATTATATTTTCATGTAATTTTAAAAAGGAGTGATTTTCAAATATACTTTGCGGATCTTCCAAAATACAGAGTAATAGTAGGGGAGCCTGAGATGCTAAATGGGGATTTACTCGATCGTCGTGGGGACCTTTTGGATTGTGAAGATTAGATGCTAAAACGAAAAAAAGGTTATATGATGTATGCCATTTCATACCAAAGAACAAAACTCATCGCCGGTATTCAAAAATGCAAAAAAACTCGTTACATTTCTTTCAAAATAAAAATAAAAATTTTTCGTAATCCCATACTGTTATTTTGATTTAACGGTATTCAGATGACAATTGAAAAGTCAGTGTTAACGGCCGCCGGCCGTTATAATTTCATAACGGCCGGCGGCCGTTAAGAAATCACTTGTTCAAATATTTATTTCAAAACATCATTCTGCTTACAATAACAACATTGAAATCTTGATCCACGGCGAGTTGGGAGAATAAACCTCTGATTTTCATTTCGCATAGGCTCATAATACCGTGCTCGAGAATATCAAGGTGATGTTTTCCTTTTGCAACTTTGTGTGTCTCCTATTTCCTTATGCCACGTGCAAATCGTCAGATTAGTGAAATGCATACTCTTCTGCATGTAATTAACTCACCTTGCCCTGATCTGACGCGAGTTTTCGAACGATCGATTTTTTTTTACTAATCTGATGGGCTGCCCTAGACGAACGCCCCCATATTGAGGGCTCATGTATGGTGGGGATACTTAATAGGGTGCAAGGTTTCCCCCAATATGTTATTCTGCCGGGCTTGACTAAATCCGAAAATCCCCGCTTGGGCACCCCTACTATAATAATAAAGGGTGTCCAGGGGAAAATTTTCTAGCATAATCATATATAAATCTAAAAGAAAGTGTTCATGGGTTTGTCCAATCTTTTCTCTATAACTACATACAGCCACTCACTCATGGTTGTAGTGTTAGATAGCCCTTGGTATGAATTTGTAAGTAAGGGAGTTTGGTCTTGGTGGGTGGATGTGGATGGCAAAATTTTTTTTCTTTTTCTCACATATTGTATGGCTTATCTTAACTCGAGATTATAAATGTTAATAAATTATAGTTGCGTGTCCAAAACATGGCAGAGTAGGGGAGAGGTGGCATGTACGGGACATTTTTGTTGTAGAGGCTCTAGTGAATGCTTGATTTGATATTTTGAATAGGTTGCACCTGAATTAGAAGCCTTCATTAGTCTTCTAATCAAATAAAACTTTGTAATTAATATTTCTTTATTATTATTATAGGTACAAAATTTCACAATTTTTAAAACTTTCATAAATACACGTTATTGAAAGGGTCGGGCTAATTCATGAAAGGTACAGTACTAATATCAATATGAAATCACTTTACAACATATTAATAGTAGTTCAGTTATGTTTAAACATCAAATTTTTCAGTAACAAACAATCAACAATATTAAAGTTTGGTTATCTGGCTTATCTTAGAATAAATCCAATTAGTTACTAATTGTGCAATGGTTATTACTGAAACAACCAGCAAAAAAATGAAATGCTTTAAAATACTTTAAAAAAATATATTTTGAGAAATAACTGAAGAATAAATGAAACAGTTTTATTATTTTCTTCTTAACGAAAATTAAATATTTATCATTTTTCATAAGAGTAATTATCAACAAACTCGCTTTATAAAAGGGACGTCCCATTCATAGCCGGTTGTAGTGCCCCCTTCATAAATATATATATACATAACCATAAAACAGACTACCAATAAACTGAACTTTTGTTCTCGTATCTGTCTATAACTAATAGATAATGAACACTGGTGAAAAGAATACTTATCAATTTATAGTAATTCACAATACAACAAATGTGATTTTTTGGCCCTTTTTGCTTGATATCAATAATGGCAACAGGTAGGCACTTGAAATATTAACAAAATACTCATTTGTATTTTTACTTTAATAATAAGTAATAAAATTAAAATAAAATAAATATTTAAGGGGGGCATAGTCAATGGTACGGAACCCTTTGTGCGCGAATCCGACTCATACTTGGCCAGTTTATTTTTCTAGATCCATCTCTGCCTCCCATATACATTCAAAAAGTATTTATTCAATGCACATCTACATCTCTTCAGATATTTCCATACGAAAAATTCCGAAGAATTTTCTCAAATAACTTCATACTAGGATTAGAGTATATTGTGATGCTGATTTGATCCTTTTCAGGCAATATTTATTCGTTGTATCATAAGAGGATATGAAACTTACTCCGAAAAATCTTCTTAGAATGGTTTTTGTGCGAACGGTTCTTGGAATTTCAAAGTCGTCTTCTGATTAGCGACGACAGTCATGTCGGACACCGACGAAGACGGCGGAGTTAATGTGGAAAAACAACTGAAAATCGTCATTTTGGGCGAAACGAATGTGGGGAAGGTGAGTGTCTTTGGAATGCACGTTTTAAAATTACAAGAAATCTTTATTTATATTTTACTTGATTATTTTTTACTTCGTTCCGAAACTGCAGTACAAAATTCATAATGGCGTACTCTAGGTCAGTGGTTCTCAACCTTTTCACCACTGAGGACCACTTGTAACTTTCAGAATTCTTGGCGGACCACTTAGATATTATTATTGATATCTCCCAATAATAGGTAAAATGAGATGAACACTGAAGTTTTACTAATAATTTATTATTTACAAAATAAAAAAATAAAATACACAGTGAAAGACAAAAGAAATATAAAAAACAAAATAAAAAGTCATAGATATCGCCAAATTAAGACGTTAATGACTCCCTTGGTCTTGCTTCTCACTTGAAAGTTTCTCAATATTTGGCTCGAAAGAAGTTAACGCCAGTCTCATAGGAGCATTAAAATTTAGCAACCTATTTCTGTGTTTATTCTTGATGACACATAATGTTGAGAATGCTGCCTCACAGAGATAAGTGGAATGAAAAAGAAGAAGAAGTTCCAAAGCTTTTTCACTTAGCAGTGGACTTTCATCAAGTAATCCTATCCAAAAATCTGCAACATTTTCGCAGTGAGATTTTATCACTTTTAAATGATCATCGGATGAAATTTCAATAAGCTGTTAATTTTCCTGAATAGACAGATTATTATCGTGGGTAGCTAAAAAGGGATCAATCACCCACAGATTATTTTTCTTCACATCTGTATCAGCAGGGAAGTACTTCTCAAAGTACCTAATCTTGAAGTGATTTAATGTAGGACTTAATCAGTGAATGTAAAATATCCTCATTTAAGCTTTCATTTTCAGAGATAAAATCTGAAAACAAGTTGAACATTTCAAACGATCCTTTTCCAGCTTCGGACTCCCATAGCAATAATTTTTTCTTAATTGAATCAATTTTTTTCCAAAGGTCAAATGCGGTTTTAGATGGTCACTGCAGGCCTAGATTCAATGTGTTGAGCTGTTCAAAAAAATAGGCAGACGCATTAATTTACGTCTCAAGAGCCAAGATTTTGATTGTTTATTTTATGACTGTTCACTTCGCGGACCGCGGACCACATGAAAACCGTTCGCGGACCACAGGTGGTCCGCGGACCACAGGTTGAGAATCACTGCTCTAGGTAATGAGCAGTGGCGTAATTACACCGTTCGGGGTACCGTGGAAAATGGCTGGGGCCCTCTCCCAGACAATGTAGAGAGATATCGGTAAAACGAATAGCGCCTGTGAACGTTATTAACGTCCTGCGGTATTAGTTTCACGTCAAGCGGTATTTTAGTTTTATTTAACAGTTATCGGCAGCGATGTTTTACCGTGCCCTAATTCACAGAACCCGCGCTATTCGAAAATGTGACTTAACCTTTCAACCTAGCTTTCGTTTATCTTGTCGGTTTTTATGTTTTTAATTGAATTTGTGCGTTTACCTTAGCCATATCCGGGGTTTTTTTGAATTATTATTGTTCCAATAAAAGACGAAAATTATATTTGTTATATAGATTCATTTTATTTTCAATCCTTTTTCCTAACTTCCACTAGAATCTCCGCAATGGATGAAGATCGTGAAGTGATAATTATTGGTGGTGGAAATGATCAAGACATTGAAGCCGCTATTTTGATGAACATTATAAGGGATCAACAAGATGTTGATGCCCAACAGCGTTTTTCATTAGACGAAGTTCCAGATGAAGACTGTAAATTTTTGTTTAGGTTTGAGAAAGACAATATTTACAGATTGTATCACGCTCTACAGATCCCAGAGTTTGTATTTTATTAATTTACCATTACTTAAAAATCAAATGAAGGAATTAAAACAGTCGTACGTTTATATTGGTAGTAAGTACAAAAAAACAACAAAGATACATAACCTTAAACTTTAAAAAAAACGCTGCGCATGCCCGGCATGTTAATTTGTTAGGCGCTATTTCAAATACCGTCTGTCGTTATGCTCCGTAAATTAGGGCTGGCGGTAACGTTATTTAGGGACGTTGCGTTAAGAATCGAATCGCGCATAGGTTAAATGTCAAAATACGTATGCTCTAATACTGCCTGACGCTATTTGGGTTACCGATATCTCTCTAATGTAAAGAAGCTCAACCAACGTTAAAGTTTGTTTTATCTTATAATAAATCACTAAGTAAAGTAGGTGCATAAAACGCTATCATAGTTAGTTGATTTTTTATTGACTTTTAATTTAATATAAATTTTTGTTTCAGTACAAAATGTTTATTATTAAAATTCTTTTTTCGGGCTTTCTGTGCAGCAAAAGTGTTAATAACATCATCAAATTTCGGATCATAGAATGTTCGATAGATAGCCGTAGTCACTGGAATGGTTTAAAATAAATATGCAGTGCACACTTCAGGAAAGCTTGACCCGATAGGCAGGGCCGGATTAAACCTGTCCGGGCCGCAGGTCTCTTCAAGTTGGTAAAAGGATGTAAGTAACTTCCAGATGATCGACTCCAGGTATCCTGTTACTTGAAAGTCTTATGTGATATTCCAACAACATGGTTACTTTGACTTGATGCTGCAGCATCACCTTACATGACTCGTTAGCTTTATTGAAATGGTCTTAATGAATAGGTTATAGATGAGTGATGAATGATGATCCAGGTTGCATGATGGGTTTGGAAAAAGAAATCAGACGGGATGCGGTTATTTTAAATTTGATCTTGTTAAACGCAATTAAATACAATAAACTAAAGAAAACAGTTTTGTGAAGGCCAAATTGCAAAAAGTCAACTTCCAAGATATTTATTGTTTTTGTACAGGACAGTAAGTTCAAATATTCACTCTTCTAACTTTTTTAGAAACAAAATCATTTAAAACATCTTGGAAGTTGATCCTTTCTTACACATCATTTTCAATAGCCATTATCGACAATGAATTCAAACGGTTCTGAGACATTGTTGAACGAAGACAGTTTATTAGTTCTACTACTAGATACTAGATGGTTCTGTATGTATGAAGTATTTAATCAATTGACAACATGCGTCGAAAGAAAGAAATAATATTTTTGAGGAATTTCATACAAATTTTCAAATAAAATTTTCAGTCGATGACATTTTTTTTTCCTGTTGCATGCAGGGGCTCCTAGTCGATGCGGGGCCCCTAGGCAGTTGCCTATCCTGCCTAATGGTTAATCCGGCCCTGCCGGTAGGGGACCCGGGTCAAGCTTTCATGTCCTTCATGCCACACTATTGTTACGCCACTGGCAATGAGTAACATTTTGGAAATATTGCAATCGGGCATCAATAAACATTCATTTGAAATATGAATATAATTTTCCAACTGTAAGAGTATTTTTCAAGAAACAAAATATTAAGCAGCGCTGTGTTCCCGAGCTACGGTCATTCCAAGTACTAAACGCTTCCAACGTTGGAGTTATTTTCAGTTTCGTATGGCAATAAGCATGACATTTTTTAAATCATTTTCACTCGACTTAATCGCAGCTTTGAAAAGTGAATCTCAATACATCGTAACAGAATTATTTCTTGCATTTTTCTACAGTGAAAATCTTTCTATTTCAGACCAGCTGCGTGAAAAGATACTGTTACGACGAATTTTCGAGGTATTACAATCAGACTGTTGGTGCCGACTTTTACTTGAAGAGATTATCTCTGCCAGGTAGACACGAAATTAACGTTCGAATTTCAGACGTTGGTGGTTTCGAATTTAAAGGATCTATGCTACAAAATTATCTCTTCAACGCTGATGTAAGTTTCCTTCGAAATTTTATTATTGAATGCAATCATTGACTTTATACAGAGAATGAGACAAATATGAGGCATTTTTCAACAAATGGTATAAATA
This sequence comes from Cynegetis impunctata, assembly GCA_030704885.1. Taxonomy (NCBI): domain Eukaryota; kingdom Metazoa; phylum Arthropoda; class Insecta; order Coleoptera; family Coccinellidae; genus Cynegetis; species Cynegetis impunctata. The sequence goes on from JARQZK010002903.1 coordinate 732,267, forward strand.
AGAGATTTTGCAAATCACTCCTTCTCGAGTGTGTAGCTCTCATGAGATCTAAGAAAATCGAAACATGTGTCAATTGTTCTTGAGTGATTGGTCTTGATTATATTGTTTACCATTATTATGTTAATAAATGCGGCAAATATAGTTAGTCGGATATCTATTGAAATAGGTTATTTTGAACATTTTAAGAATATAAAATGTTTCTTTCAAGATAAGTTAGTGTTTAATACAATAAAATCTAATCTATTACATAATTCAGTTTTTACATTGGGATATTCAGTAGGGGGTGTAATAGATGTAAACAAGTAGGTACTTCGCCTCGAGTAAATAACACTGATTGATTTTTTTTTTTAACTCGAGGGACCTACAGTTTAACGCCGGTTCCGAACGGCCAATGGGCTTGTGAACGATGCACATTACCCAACAATTTCTCTTAAATCTATAACCACTAAATTCCGGACATACACAACACCCAAGAGCGAGGTGGGACTCGAACCCACAATCCTCGGTTTACAAACGGTATAAGGCGGTTCACCTTACCGCTGGTCTACCGAGGCCTCTTAAATAACACTGATGTGGCCTGATACGAACGAACAAATGACTGTCGTTTCTGAAGTGGTTGCCTAGAATTTGGCTAGTACCTATAAAAACAAAATTTCGTTCAATAAGACAGATTCCTAATGTACATAATAATAGAGCTATTCATACAGATAAGTTATTTTTTATCAAAGGAATATTCGAATCGAACGTTATTTCGAGTACAAAATGATGGATTCTCAGTCAAAATTTGTTTACCATTCTCAGCTGTTTTTTTTTTGAACAACTTAAAGTGCAGTAGTTTAAAATGGCAAAAAATGTTGTTCTTCTCGGTATTCAGTCACGAGTTCATAGTTACACAACCCTTGACAAAGGTGAATACCACTTGGTGCAGTTGGACGCCTCTTTATATTCCTGACGAGGTGACTCACCCTTCGTACCTTTTCTCCTGCCGAGAATCTCTCTAACTCTCGAAAATTATTTTATTCGCACCATATTCAAGCTGAATACAAATTCCTCCTTCCTAGTTCAAGCAAACCGCCACTACCAACATATTGATGTACAGCAGACGAAAAGAAAAAGACCCAGAACACACCCCTTAGGCACCCGTTTGGTAATTGTTTCTTTCCATAGAGGGAAAATAGTGTTTAATGTACATATTGAACAAAGAACAAAGGTAATTCACGGGACGAGTTGAAAATATAAAAAATCAAATCATGAAAAACATACAACTTTACCATGATCAATTTAATATGCTACATAAAGTGAATAAGGAAAATTCTTCAATAATTAAAAAAAAATTGGAATCACATACGCCACAGTTGCCTAGTAGACATTTGATGTCAGAAAATATGTATTCTCGCGGCGGGATTCTTCATTCTCGATCCAAGCGGTGAATTGTTGGTTTCCAATATCTTTGGTGGAGGGCGCTTTGGGTTGTTATTCAGATAGTAGTCCAACCGCGATTTGTATTGGGAAACAATTAAAAATTTGTTAATTCACTCCGAGTCAAATAAGATGCACTGATGAGATATAATAAGATCGAAACAGCTGTATGCAGATTTGGGGTGAGTTGACAATTTCTATAATTCAGTGTTGGATTGTGAATGTAGCATTCTCGTCGCGGAATACATATAACCAGCTCCCTTGGAAAGTTTTTTGATATTTTTTTTTATTATTGAAGAATTTTCTTTATTCACTTTATGAAGGTAAAAGTTTAAACTGAGACAACCTCGTTGAGGTGATAACATCTCGTTATAACCATTGTTGGAATAGATAATAGTGAACTAATGAAATCTCAAGGTTCAATTATCTCGAATAGATATCTACCTACGTCGCATTCTTAATAAATAAAGTGGAAAAAAATTTGCATCCCGTACTGATGACGAAGCTAGTCGAGATGCGATTCGAACGGAATAGTCCCCGCGAAGTGCAGCGTGGTTGAGGAGAAGAGTTGAAACAAAAAAGTAACGTATTTCAACATGAACCCAAGCTACGTACTCAATTCAAATATCCACGTACAAAATGGCGGCGACTGGAGACATTTACCCAAATTTTGATAGTTTAGTTCTGCCTCTAAAACAACCACAGTGACCAAATTTCAGCCGCTCGAGATGCCAATGTATACCTACCTGAAAATTTATGAATGAAAAATTGTAGCGGTTGCAGACATTTATCCAAATTTTGATAGTTTCGTTCTTCCTTGAAAACAATTCCGAAATACCAAATTTCAGCTCATTTGCATGTGTGGGATTTCGCATTTTCGGTCTAAACAGGGAATTGTTGGATCCTAATATCGTTGGCAGAGGGCGCTGTGGGTTGTTATCCGTACATACGTATATAAATATATATATAAATATATATATATATATATATATATCTATATATATATATATAAATATATATATATATATATATATATATATATATATATATATATATATATATAGGGTAAATTTGGGATATATGCCCTACCTTAATTGATTTCACTATATCATTGAATATATTGACAATTACTCACTGGATTATGTTATGATTGCAACGAATTGATGTTCACAACAAAATGATATAATTGTAAACAGGTTAGTTAAGTCGAAAAACGACTGAAAAAAATAATTGAAAAATTTTACAAAGTGGGATAAACACCCTCTTGATGGGATTTATGCCCCAAGAGTTAAGGATTAATGCCCCTCATAGGGATATATGCCCTGGACACAGTTCAGTCAGAGGATACAATTTTTTTCGTTCGATGATAGATACTAAATCAACTGTTGATAAAAAATCTAGGGTCAAGAAATCAACATTTATTATTGAATATTTCGAACAGCACTAAATCTATTACAAATCGATGGTTTTTTTAACATTTTTCATTTTATTCTGACTCTTCTTCAATCGACCACAGTTATTGCAACTGTTGCCATACATGGTACAGGTTTCGTGCAACCATTTTTGGCAGTCGATACAACGAAACCAGTCCACAGGTTCTTTTGTATCATAGTAGTTTTTCAAACATTCTACGCAATCTGAATCATCATCACGTTGATCTTCACCTGATGAGCTGTCATCATTTTTTTTAAGGGTTTGATTCGTTTAATATCAGAGTTTATATTAATTTTCTTTTTTTTTACGATTTTGGCTCTACTCGAACATGTAGGTATGTTCTCTTCATCTTCTTTTTCCTTTCTCTTTATCTTCGTCCCTTCAGATGATATGATTTTTGCAGATTGTTTCCTCGCTATCTTTTTGTTACAAATTATTTGCAATGGAGCAATTTTATGCAAATATTTAGATGGCGTTTCGTCCGTATCTCCTGATATTTTATTGTGCACTTGTGAATTGCGGCTCTTCATTCGAGACTGTGAGTCCGATTTGGAACAACTTGCATCCTTGGTGTCAGGAATTGGAGATTCATTATGCATAGAACTATTATTTTCGTCAACATTTTCCATGTCTGCTACTGTACTAGGTTCTAGAACGAGCAAATCCTCGAATTCGAACAAGTAGTTATGATCATCTAGAAGGAAATTTTCATCTAATATCAACTGATTTTTCTCCAATTCTTCATCGGGTTCTTTTTCAGGTTCTATAGTTGGCTCTTTGACTTGTTATAGTTGCAGCTGCATTCCAAGCAGGGCCGATTAGTTTTCCGATAATGTTCCTGTTAATATTCTTATCCTTACTCTGGAAAATGTAGGAATCAGATTCCCTCTTAAAAAAAGATTTAAGAGGTTTGAAGAATGATCTATCGAGTGGATGTAAGGCTTGTGTGGTATGAGACATAACAAAATAATATTATTTTTTTCGGTGAATTCCAGCATGTCGAAATTGTTGCAATGAGATGCATGACCATCAAGTATCAAGATAACTGGGCCATCTGGTTTCCTAGGAGCGAAAACTTCCTTTAACCATTTGAAAAATAATTCTGAATTAATGAAAGAAGACTGCTTATTCATGTAGAGATCAGATCCAGCAGGCATTCCTTACAGGGTCATCAGATTTTTTCGAACCCCTTTTAGAATCAGAACTGGTGGTAAAAAAGTTCCTTCAGCATTTGCACATGCTATCAACGACACGTTTCCCCCCCTTTCTTTGGAAGTGAGAATATGAACACATTTGCTTCCTTTCATAGCCACTACTTTATCTGGTTTATTATTTATTTGTATGCCACTCTCATCCATATTGAAGATGGCCCATGGTTTCTGCACCAGGTCATACTTTTCCAGAGTTCTTTTCAACAATTCGTAAAACTCACCAACTTCTGCTCTATTCATTTATTTTGCTCTAGCAAGTGATAATCCTTCACTTTTTCTTATGGAAAGTCCTGGGTGCCTTTCCATAAATGAATAAAACCAATGCATCCCTGCTGTTTCTGTCATTTCGCCTCGCTGTGAGAATGCGTTTCCTAGACGTAGTTTCTTAGCAAAACTGAAAGCAATTGATCTGACAGTTGTTCTTGTAGGAGCGAATCCTGTCTGCTGTAATCTTTTAATATGATTTACTAAACGAATTTCGTTCGATACTCCAAGAGCAGGAGGCTTTCCTAGAGGAACTTTTTTGGAGTTATTAGAAGTCAATCTTCTTCTTAGAGTTCTAGAAGGTATATTAAATCTTCTACTAGATTCATTGATGCCAATATTTCCAGATTTCACATTTTCGATAGCTTCCTTCAAGTTCTGTTCAGACCACAAAATACGTGGTTTGATATTCTGCTTTCTAACATATTTTCTTGGCATCTAAAAAATTGAGTCATTAGTAGGAATTCGTTTCAAATTGAATGGCATATATCCTCTGCTTTACTGGGTCATAAATCCTCCGAGTGTTATTTCGTATGGGATATATGCCCTATCAAATTTCCATGATATAATTGATCTATTCTACTAATTCTAACCTAGAAAACCAATTCCCAACTTATATCAACATTGGAGACGAAAGATCCGATAGATAGAATGTTGTAATTCTTCAGAAAACTAATATTTCAGTAGTCATGCATGATCAGAATTTACTAAGACCTTACCTTACTAATTGTTTCCAGTGATATTTTGCTAAATCGTAATAGAGCATTGACTAACGATGGATATCGCACAACAGATCACCCACACTGCCGCGAGAACAAAGAAAGAGCGACCATATGCGTATATTTTGCGAACTACGTGCTCGGGGCACATATCCTCCTAGGGCATATATCCTATATTTACCCTATATTTTTTTTTTTTTTTAATGTCAATACCTCAGGTACGGATTCAGGCCCCAAAAATAAACATAAAAGTCCGCAAGGCCTTCGTTTTCGAAATACAGGATATAAAAAAAATGGTGGAATTTTTGAAAATTCTAAAACCTAGCTTATGTTTGGTTGAACATAATTTAAGAACAATAATTTTATTGAAAATTAAAATACATACCTACCTATTGTTTAATTATTTTGTTTCATTTTTTTCAAATTTTGCTATAATAAAATCAGATGCGTCGTAATTTTTTGAATCCAAATATCTCGAATATTTTCGATGTAAAAATGACAAAAGAATGATTTAATTTACTGAAAAATGTAATACAGGTCCGAACCAAAAAGTCGTGATTGTTCCAGATAGTAAAAAGACGTGTAGGTGGCGCCCCCTACAAATAAGAGACATACTAAGATTAGATTCGAATTTGTCATTCCAAAAAACTTCCGGATACCAATTTTTACTCCAATATTCACATTATCAAAGATTTTATTTAAAAAATAGAAAAAGTAAATAAAAAATTTTAACACCCTGTATTTCGAAGACGAAGGCCTTGCAAACACATATTTATGTAGACTTTTATTTTTCACTTGTATATTATTTGTTGATTTTACCTTAGATACGGTTGTTATAAATACACTCATTATGCCCTAGGGCGTTATGAGCGGGCATTATGGATCATAACGCCCGCTCATTGTACGAGGAGAAATGAAGCAACTTCCATTGATTAAATACTTCATAATCCTTGTCGTATACGACTCTGGATTTCTCCGGCAATGAATTATTCGCAGCTTTGGCTGCATTTTCTATGATATTCTTGGGTAAATTTATTTTCATTTCCATTATTTCTATAAGACTACACAAAGAAAGCAGCAATGATATTCACTAATAATAATAATGACAAAAATATTCACAAACGTCAAAATATCAACAAATGATATACCTACTATGAGAAGGAAAATGGAAAGTATAGGAACAATGAACCGATTTTAAAATCGATTTTTTATTATCGCACCACGTGCGTTACTAGATCCTAACGCCCGCACGTATATATATATATATATATATATATATATATATATATATATATATATATATATATATATATATATATATATTTATATATTTATATATATATATATATATATATATATATATATATATATATATATATATATATATATATATATATATATACATTTACATAAAGAAGGTCAATGTCAATTTCTAAGGTAAAAAATCATAGTTCAAAAATTTATCTAAATTACAGCATCAATAAAACGTCAAAAATTTGACAAATAAAAGCTGTTAGTTTTCGACCGCTTGTTTTCCATCTCGTGACCTCGAACGTTTCATACTTTTAAATCTAATTAAATTTGTAAACAGCAATAACATTTGTTAACCCTCCTTAAATTAACATCGTAAACTCGTAGTGCTAAAAAAATTTTCAAACAAGTACCTATTTGTCGAAATGATTGAGTTCGTCTGAGATATCGGTGTGAAACGAACGAGAGTTGATTTATAATTTAAACGTCAAAAACGAGCTTAGTATTAATACACATCGTGTGAAGTATGTCCGATTACAGACTGACGACGCTTTATCCTTTTCTGCAGGAACTGCAAACTATATGCCTAGAGTTACTGGTCGTTATAACTGGAGAATATATTTGTGAAAAGTGTCTTAGATTGTACTTTAAGTATTTCAGGAAATCTACTTATTTCAGGTAATAATATTGACGTACGACATTTCGAATTCTGCTAGTTTTGAATATCTTACAGTTTGGTTGGACGAAATAGATAAAATTTTAGAGAAGAGGCCGATGATAGCTGTTGTTGGAAATAAATGTGAGTTTATTTAGAATTTTTTAAATGCAGTTTACACCCACCAATTGTATCCGTATAAATAAGGAAGAATTTCTTTGAAATGAAGATAATAAAAATAATAATAAAATAACAATCAATTTCTTTAAAATAATTTTTTCTCGTTATTTTGATTATTCTCTTATAGGTTGAAAATAGTACATTATGTTACTAGGAGAAGAAGGCTATCATTATTGTTGAGCCCAGATTCTTGCACAGCCGAGACGTTAGCCGAGGCTGTGCAAACTGAGCGAAACATATAAAGGGTCTTCTGCTCCGAGTGACATATACTATTTTTTCTTCAAGCGTAAATTGAAAAAATTGAATACATTGTTTATATCTCACACTTTTCAATACTGGCAAACATCAAATTAAATAAAAATTTTCCGTCGACCTCTAAATAAAAGCTTACTTTAAGGTACACGAAATTGATCATTAATGACCCATTTTAATGTGCAATTTCTCCTATTTTAATGTATGATTGTCATGGGCAACCAAACACAGAAGTATTCAGCACGGAATAGTTGAATTATTCTGTGTCTGTACTGTTATTCCACAGAGAAAACGAATTCATAATTCAAATCGAAAAATTTAACTCTATACAAAATAAAGTAGAAACTGCGGAAAAAATTTTATGCAATAATCGTTCGAAAGTAAATAACACTTCAGCTTCCACCAGTTTCACATATTCCTTATCGTATATTGTAGGTAATGTTAACTATTCAGAATGTCACATGTCTAATATTCCATCTATGAATTTCTCAAATTGTTCCATCGGGAGCATAAATATAAATAAATCGAAATGAACATAGACATTTATATTGTGTCAAGTGTATCTGTCATGCAAAATAAAAATTTATTTCAATCAAGAATTTATACTCAATTCATGATGAGGTCGACGGAAAAATCTTGTAATAAACTCGTTTATTAATGTAGCGATTAATGGTCTCGAACAATTAACCCGCGAGCGGAGCGAGCGCGTTAAAATATCTCAACCATTAATCGCTGTCATTAATAAACTAGTTTATTAAATAACTATAAATGACAGTTCCTACCTACTTGGTTACAACGCCCATAATAAGACGTTGCTATCATTTCTCATTATTTTATTACTAGTACAATAATGAGCGTTCATTATTTTACTAGTAAAAGAATAGGTTATTTCTATGATCTGTGTTGTCGAAAATAATATAAATATTATTATACGCTTGAAGAAAAAATACTTTTTCCGCAAACGTCAAAAAATGACGACTTTTTCAACCTCAGTTCTCAATGTTGAGGTTTGATTTCACAGACGTCCTTTTGTTTTTACTTTTTTGTCCGGCCGTGAGCGTACTAAAAAGTACACTTTTTTGTACTCTGACGGCGTACAGTTGGGTTCCGAATCCGACATAATGTAATCTCTAAAGCGCCCTGTAAACGATCAAACTTGTTTGTCAAATTTTAGGTGTTTCTCAAATTATTTGATAGTCTATGGCTTTGTTTGATGCGTTTGTCAAACAATTCACGTGTTTGAAGTGTTTGATGAAAAATTGGATTGACGGCATTTTTGACAACTAAATTCAAAACCGTACTGCTCATTTTTACCCCGAGGCGAAGCTAAAGGGGTTATGGTCTCACGACAAAAAGTTGGTAACTGGCCCGATTTTAAAAATTCCAACGGATATCGATAAAACACATATGACTTCATTGAGGAATTTGATTTACCACTTTTTCTCCTAATAAAACAATATACTTAGGTACTATTGTTTCCATAAAAGCTGTTCTCGTTGATCACTGACTAATTTATTAATTCAATATGTGTATTTTTGAAGTATTTTAGTTTTGAAGCCTGAATTGTTTTTTCGTTTTTTGTTGAGAGTCAATAATTATATGTGACTTAATCATTTGTTTTTCTTTGAAATAATTTATTTCTCGTTGATATTTTGATTATTCTCTTATAGTTTGAAAAAATACTTTGTTTTCATGAAAGCTGTTTTCGTTGTTCACTAACTAATTTATTAATTCAATATGTGTATTTTCAAAGTATTTTATTTTTGAAGTCTGAATTGTTTTTCCGTTTTTTGTTGCGAGTCAATATAATTATATGTGACTTTATCTTTTTTTTTCTTTGAAATAATTAATTTTTGTTTGCTATTTTGATTATTCTCTTATAGTTTGAAAAAATACTTTGTTTTTATAAAAGCTGTTTTTGTTGATCACAAACAAATTTATTGATTCACTATGTGTATCTTTAAAGTACCTATTTTATTTTTTAAAACCTGAATTATTTTTTCGTTTTCATGAGTGGCTTAATCTTCCAACTACAAACTTTTATTAAAAAAATATTAATCGAGGAAAACTAAAATTGATAAAACTAGTTTTGATATATTATGAGAGAAAAAGACGAGAGACGTCGTTGGGACGAAGTTCCTTTCGCTATGTTTTATGTATCAAATATTAGGCAAAATAAAATAAATTAACTTTTTAACGAAATTAAATGAAAAAAATCAGTAATGATTTCCAGAGCCATAAGATACTATTTAAAACGTTGAAATAATGACCTTTTCAGGAGAACAAAATTTATTCACACACACACACATATATATATATATATATATATATATATATATATATATATATATATATATATATATATATATATATATATATATATATATATATATATTATTATTCTCGAATACCTAAAATAAATAAAATATTTAACAACCTGTATCACAAAAGTAAACGGCCTTGGGGAACCATGATTATATCACCTTATATATATATATATATATATATATATATATATATATATATATATAAGGTCATATAATCATGGTTCCCCAAGGCCGTTTACTTTTGTGATACAGGTTGTTAAATATTTTATTTATTTTAGGTATTCGAGAATAATATTCGAAATAACGCCGTGAAAAATGTCTAGTTGTCAAAAGTCGTTACATAAGCAGCCGTTTTCGAGATATTTTCATTTAAATTAATCGACGCATCCAATCTTCTTACTGATTCTCGAACTCTTCGAAAATAAAAGTATCAAGTAGGCTAGGCGGTTCATCCTGCAATCTTTTTTCACTTTTTGGAACGTATCAAGTAGGCTAGTAACTTAATTCCAATGTTTTATTTTCTGCTGTCATTTTTGACAACCTGTTTCTCAACAATGAAGGCCCTTCTACAGGGCCGTAGCAAAGGGGGAGCCAGAGGGTTCTGAGCCCTCTCTGGAATTATTTAAGCCCCCTCTACAAAAGATACCAGAATTATTACAAACCAAAAATGTTGACATCTGCGTTGAAACATAAAACTAGCCTAGTTACAAACAAATTTACCTGAATGAAAAACTGACTTAAAATTATTTATTTGCGGCATCTTTTAACCCGCAAAACATGTTGACGTTTTTATCCTAAAATAAAATAGCGACAAACGAGAGGCTACTAGCAGGGTTGCCAGACTTTTCAGAGCCGTGTTGCACTTTAGACGCTGATTTGTCGCCAGAAAACGCAAGCGTATGGTTGCGATATGTTAACGGGGAAACATTGGTAACAAGTATTTTTGCATATAAAATATCACTCATTCTAGCAGTTATTTCATACGTGTTTTGCTGCTAATTTGTCGCCAAAAATCGCAATCATGAAACTACACGAAAAAATAGTGCACCCAACATGTTGTCTACTCGTCCAAAAACCAATAATAGGTATTTTCTGGAGTTTTTACTTGAAGTACTATTACATTTAAAACCACGATTCTGTTACAAATATCTTCATTTTTACATAAACTGTACACAAGACATCATTACATCATTATCATCATCTTTGTCTGTGGTTGAAGTTGTGGTTTGGTTCTGCTACTGATACATATCAGAATTAAATTTTGCATACATAGCTTTGCTAGGCTCAAATTATTTACAGCAAATCTCATTTATTGCAAAGTGACATTCAATAGACAACTGAATTTAACACTTTTAGTATCATTTTGTTTCGAATTTTACTTTTAACAATATTCATTAATGAAAATCTCCTCTCCACGAATGCATTGCATGACGGCAAGCTTAGAAGAGTAAATGTAAATAGAGCTAAATCTTTAAACATGAATTAGTAGACTACATTTTTTAAATCTATAACTTTCCTCCAAAAAGTGGCTCATTGATATTAACGTCTATAGATATATTTATTTGTTTATATTTAATGATGAAAGTACATTTTTATTTTTTTTAAATATTTTTCATTTCTATTTGTTTTATTCATTTAGAGTTTTCTATGAGAGATTTTTTATTTATTACTTTTATTAGAATTAAATTTTTCATTTTTCCAAAATGTTTCTCAATTAATATTCGCATTTCAGTATACACTTCTAGGTAAAAAGACAGAAAAAACTGTATACTCCTGTCTTTTTTTCACATACATTTATTTTAGTACTATGTAGATAACAAGCCCCCTCAAGAATTTATCTAGCCCCTCTAAAAAGCAGTGCTGGCTACGGCCCTGCCCTTATAACTGAGGCATGGGACACTTATTGAATAATATCTTATATATATATATATCTATATATATATATATATATATATATATATATATATATATATATATATATATATATATATATATTTTAATATGATTTCCTTTATTTCTCCTTACGTTGTGGAAATAATTTTTATGAATTGCTATTTTTAAATTGAACTATGTTGAGCGCCTTTTAAATTCTAAATATTGATCTCTGTTTATTTTATTTTATAACTCTTTAATTCTCAGGGAAGGTTCTCTTTAAGGTAATTTACTCTATTTACCTTCCATAATTTTAGCTATTAATTAAAACTTCAATAAATTCAAAATTATAAAAATTTCATAAATTTATTAACCTAGATTGTAAAATACAAATTTAATTCAAAATTAACAACAACAATAACTATTTAATATTCTAATATGGTACCTTTTATATATATTAATTCTTATTTATTTTTAATATTTATATTTGCAAATATTCACTAGATTTATTGGCCAATATTATTAATGTTCAAAAACTCACAATTAACGTCTTTTCTTGGTTAATTTTTCTTCTCTCTGTGTCCAACAAATTCTTCTTTCTCTCTTTTTCTCAACTCCTTTCTGTCTTTATTCTCGTACTCGTTCTATGAATATCCAATTATATCACTAGTATCTTCTTAACCTCACAATTTCTATTGTGGATGCCAGTTACAACATTCACTTTACCAAATTTAATAATAATATGGAATTTACACCAAGTATGTATTTATGGCTACAATACTTGCACTTTCAATTAATTTTCTCTACAATATTCAGCTAAATTTCACTTTATATTTTCTATTTTACAATATGGATGACTAAAACAAATGAATTCTGATTCTGAACAACGAAGGTTCTCTCGTGGAAATCAAATAACAACTAACTGATGCCGGATGTTATGCATCCTTATATAACCTTCTATTATTTTTAAAATATCAAATTGCCTGGTGGTCTTTTCGAGAATTTATCCATTTCCTTTTTGTAATTATTGATCATATTTTAAATATTATACTAACAGGTACAGTACATCTTTTTATATCATTCTATTTAATTAAATGTACTAAAATTTTGGAAATTGATTATTTCAATAATAACAGCTTATTTATGATTACTTAAAATTTTTCAAACTCAGTACTTTAACTTGATTATTTCAAATAATTAAATGACATTTGATTAGTTTTTTAACAAGTTTGTAATAAAAACATATTTTTGGACTTAAATCATTTAGTTAATCTCACCTACATAATATTCTGATCATTTTGTACTAAAATTTTCAATATTCTGTCCATTAATTAAGTTATTATTTATTCTTGTAAAATTTGACATTTCGATATATATCAATTTTATTCTAACTTCTTCTTTATTATATTATTCTACAACAATTTTCTATCTAAAACAGTTAACTCATTTCCTCTAATACCTCTATATATGATTAACTATCTTCCATGACTTGAAATTAACTTATTATCTGATATTCAAATTTAGCTGATTCTACAATACATAAAATTTTCATAATTATATGTATTCTACATAAATTAAGTCTGTTAACTTGAATTAATTTCTTTGATTTACTCCTTACAAAGATTCTATTACTTGTATTCTCCTATATTTCTGATATTTCATGAATTCCTATTGAATTACTTGATATTTATTTCCAACGATTAATGACATTTTAAGTTTTTGACATTCTACAATGATTTCTCATATATTCTTGATTTTAAAAGTTGATATTGAACATTTATAATCAATACATTTACATTAGTCTTCTTGTATATCAGTTTAACATATTTAAATTCACATTAATTAAAATTTCAATAATATTATTACATTAATTAACAATTTACATACTTCTTCCTTCTCATATGTTCAAATTTTAACATTGATTAGATATACATATACTTATAACCATCTATCATTTATTAATATCTATTTAAAATTCATTGAAGTTTTTCTTTCTTCATCAATTTTTTTTATTATATTGTACCATATATTTCAATTATAATATTGCAAATAAACAAACCATATCAATATATATATATATATATATATATATATATATATATATATATATATATATATATATATATATATATATATATATATATATAAATTGTTTATTTTATTAATTCATTACTATTATCATTTAACGAATAGATAGTAGATTATATGTAAAAATTATAATTTGCCCTTCGAAATCATACGTAATCTATAATAAATAATCAGATCTAACTTCGATATAAAATTCCCACTAGTATTTCTATACTTAAAAGAGTAAATATTAAATAGTTTCTAATTTACATATTGAATTTATTCATCTCTAAAACTAAACATTCCAGCCGCGTTAAAAGAATCTCCTTTCGAAACACATACCAATACGCAATAATACCAATACGAGTGACCTTGACTGTGGTATCATATTCAGCCGTATCTTCCGTTTGCCAAGTGTCTGGAGCTTAAAGCGCGATAGGAAACTTACTTCCTAAAATGTGGAAAACTGAAAACACAAGGGTACAAAAATATAAAGATATTTGTGTTCATTAAAAAGCAATTTGTTGTTTAACTAACTCATTCGACACACCCAACAGGATATTTACATACGTTACACGTTATGGAAAAGTTTAGAATGTTTATGAAGAAAATTAGATACCTTCAAAATAATGCGCCACTTAAGATTCTTGATGCGGTTGCCCCTTTTTTAGGGGGATAATTACGAGCATGTATTTTAATTCAGCTAAATCGACCCGTCTCAGGGTTTTTCAAAAAAATTCCTAACATTAAGAATATTCCGACTGTTTTTAATGGGCCGCCTGGTGTATTAACTGTTGAGAAACAGTCTGAGGCTAATACCATACCGGGTTTCAATCCCGGGTAAGATATTGGGATCTGACATGGAGGCGGAGCTTAGGTGAAACGTCAAAACATGGCGTCTCAAAACCAACTTTCAACACAAATTATATGAGAGATTTGAAAGTTTTTTGAGTTTTTCCTATAACAATGTTAATTTCGAGCGAAAGTGCGAAGCTTTATGAAGGTGAAAATTTACTCCAGCGAAAATGTAGGCTGAAAAGATCCAAATTCATAAAACAATGTGGGAAAAATGAAGAGAATTCGAGGCCTGGTATCGTGAACTTTACTGCTTTTTGCTTATCTATTTTGATTTGATTTAATATGAATTGTAAAATACCTAGTCTAAATCAACTATATTTGTTTAAGTGATATGAAACTATTAATTCGAGCTTTTTCATTCAGGAAATTCATAATCGGCCAGATATGATGGGCAATTATCAATAAACATATTTCAAAACTTTTTATTGATGATTCTTTATCACACTCTACAAATTAATTATTTCTGAAGAACTTTGGGCAAAATATATTCGAAATTTCACGAAAAACATTTATTTAGTACTTATTATACATGGATTCAATGAGAAATCATAATGTTTCATATAATCAAATGTGGATTTCATAATAAAACACCATCAACCATAATGCAATTCAATATGTATTAATAATAATGAATATACAAAGAAAAACTTTTTCATTCTGTGTGTATTCTTCTTATAACTAACTTCAATCTAATAAGCATCATAGGTATATATAAATTTGTTACTCCATCATTTCACTTAATCTTCCATGAATTTGTCATCTTCTAAGATCTACGTTTTGCAAAATTAACAATTTCCATTATTCACCTTTTGCGACCTTATTCGTAGGAATTCAAAAACTTGACATGCAATTGCATATGTTGACGTTGGATATAGAAACTTCATCCATCTGGCCGCCAGAGTTCGCCAGCTGACATGTCAGATCCCAATATGTGTCCATGAATTTAAATGGTTATATTTCAAATTGATTTGCTGGGTAATGTACTCCGTTTAGGTCCAAGAAGGTATATGATGGAACACATGCGAAAAAACTGCCTGTGTACCACGATCTAAGATGTAACGTAACACAAAAACGCGAAATAAGTATACTAGAATTAATTGAATAGCTTGTGCTTTTCTTAATTAAATTAATAATTAAAATAATAATCGAGAGTAACTTGAAATTAATATAGAATAATTTATTATTATATTAACGTGATATGAAAGATGAGTTCGAATATTTTTACGTGTTAAATCCGTTTAATCAGTATCAATTGATTTTTGATCTCGTTCGCGAGATAAATTTGTCCCAATTAGTTGGTTCGCATTCCTGACAACGGGAGACCGTCTAGATCTCTACGCGACAGTACAGCAACAAGGCCGGTGTTGCCAAGTTGTAATAATAACTTTAAAACTAAGTTTGATTTGGAATAAGTTAAATTAACTTTTCAGGCGACGTCGAACACCACAGAAACGTGAAAGCGAACGACGTCCGTCGTTTTGTTGCCAGTCAGAAGCTTTATAATTTTTTGGTGTCTTCGAAAACTGGAGAAGGGGTAAGTTTGCCGTTGCATTGACGATGTTGGATTCTTTAATCATTCTATTCTGGAGGGGAAGATACAAGCGTTGATTCAGCTAACCGAGATGCTAGAACGCGTTTGCTTACTTTGATTTTGACTGATAAAATAATAGTTAGAGTCGAAAATGTAACTTTGCCAGCTTGTCTCATTTCTGTTCATCATACTAGTCACTAAAACTTTGAGATTGTAATTTTTCGACTTCACCTGAGGTCCATCATAGATTCGTTCACGTCATCATAGCCACCTAGATGCTATAATATCGAGAAAATTTCTCACATAATATTTTGATTTTTATAGGTGAACAATTGTTTTCTGGAACTAATTGTTAAACATTTGGGTATTCCTCTGACCAAAAGTGATAGGGAACAACAGCAAACTGTTGTTAAGGCAGAAATAATGCCACCATCGGCAAGAATTCCTGTGCGAAGAAAAAGCAGTGGAGCAAATCATTCCGGACCAACAACTTCCATTTGTTCAACGCAATAATTACTGATTTACAATTTTATTAGGCATACAAATAAATAATCGCAAGGTATGTGTTTTAATTGATCAACGGTTGAATACCGTGGTCGTTATTTTGTCCGTGCTATCTTAAAACACTCTACAAATTTATAAAACAGGTATTTGTGTTTACGTGCAAGTTTTTGCCTGCTATGATGTACAGAGTGGGCCAAATTGGACACTTTTAAAGGGGAAGTCCTGTTTTAAAACTAGATAGATGAAAACTGATGAAGTTGTCTGAGGCTCAATTTTTATGACAAACTTAATGGTGAAAACCGCATATCCTTATCTATCATCGTTTCTGAGTTACAGCATGTTTTTCGAAAATGTTCATTTTCGAAAAGTTGCTATAACTTTTTTCCGGTCGAAAATTCTTTGGTTCTATGAAAACATCTTCGAAGCACTTTTTTACGTAGAATTCAATGGTTTAAGTAATTTATTTTTTCAAATCATACATCAACAGTTATTGACGGAAAATTAATTTTTTTTAATGAGACACCCAGTATATTTCTGCATATTACGATAGAACTTAAAATTACCATTTCAAAAATGTAGCACACTTGACGTTTTACTAGAGTCATCTCTGAAATTCAGAGCTTTTAAGTTTATTCATGTAGACGCACACTATGAGCAAGTAGGCTTTGGACGAAGCGGCGATAAAACAGGAAGCAATTGTTCACTAGTAGCTATCAATGGTTAGGAAAGCTGTTGACAGCAGTGCTTGAAACTCATAGTTTCAGTAAAGCTGATAACAATTTATACTATCCTATTTACACTAATGAATAAAACTAAAACAATAATAATAAAGAACAAAATATTTCTTTAGAAGAAGTGTTCAAAATGTCGAAAGTTTGAAAATAAGATCTTTCAACCTTCCCCAGAGGTAAAAGTCCATAGGCGTTAGGTCCGGTGACCTGGCCGGCCAACGGTTGGGTCCTTGGTTGGCTATCCAATTATTGCCAAAATTTGCAGACAATTGCAATTGTTTTGTGAGGCGAAGCCCGGTCTTGCTGAAAATATATTTTCCTGAGCTCCATTAGCGGCAATTCGTCAACAAGGGGTTCAATATGTTGCCTTAATATTTCTAAATACCTCTGAGAGTGCCATTATAAATGACGGGGCTGATAATTCTACCCCTAAAAACATCTTCCCATACACTGAATCCAAATCTTCCTTGACTACTCTGCTTCACAATAGAAGGAGGTTTTTGTTGTGCCCAAGAATGAGATTTATAGCGGTTGAAAATACCGGCACTGCTGACATAAGCTTCATCTGGCCAAATACAATTTGATGAAAAATCAAGCACTTGGTTTCAATTTTCCAGGAACTAGTGGCAAAAATCCATGCGGCGTTCAAAATCTCCTGGTCTGAGTTCATGAACTCTTCTGGGCCTGTATGGCTTGAATTTATACTTTTTCTAAATTCGCCTAACGTGAGTTCTTGGTAGGCCTGTAGTAATTTTTAAATTTCGCATTGACGTTTTCGCATTATTAGCAACAGCTCGCATAACGACTATTTCTTTCAATTCCCTATCCCTAGTTGATGCATATGATTTTGGCCTTATCTTTTCAAATTGACCACCATCAATTAGGTTGTGTTGCAATCTTGCGAAAATGTCTCTAAAAGATTGCCTTCTATCTGGATACCTCACGCAATACAAATTGTTTGCTGCATCTACATTTTCCCCGGTTAGTATAAAACAGACTATCATATCCCATTTTTCATAATTATCATACTTCATTGCAAATGTGTTTGAAAAATGAATAAAAACCACAAATTGAAGAGCGCCTTTACTACTTATATCAAAATTTGACAGCTACTAGTGAACACTTGCTTCCTGTTTTATTGCCGCTTCGTCCAAAGCCTACTTTGTTCATAGTGTGCGTTTCAAAGTCTACATGAATAAACTTGAGAGCTCTGAATTTCAGAGATGACTCTAGTAAAACGGCAAGTGTGCTACATTTTTGAAATGGTAATTTTAAGTTCTATCGTAATATGTATAAATATATAGGGTGTCTCATTTAAAAAAATGATTTTTCCGTCAATAACTGTTGATATATGATATGAAAAAATAAATTACTTAAACCATTGAATTCTACGTGAAAAAGTTCTTCGAAAATGTTTTCATAGAAACAAAGAATTATTGACAGGAAAAAAGTTACAGCAATTTTTCGAAAATGAACATTTTCGAAAAACATGCTGTAACTCAGAAACGATGACATATATCGATATGCGGTTTTCACCATTGAGTTTGTCATAAAAATTGAGCCTCAGACACCTTCATCAGTTTTCATCTATCTAGTTTAAAAACAGGACTTTCTCTTTAAAAGTGTCCAATTTGGCCCACCCTGTACAAATAATGAAATTGAGAATTGTAAAGGTCTTGTGTTATACGAAAATATACAACTACAGAGAAAACTACAAATAATTCTTTCAAATTAAAATTCCACCTGTTTTTGGAAATTTTATTAAGGCGTTTCGTTTTATTTATTATAGGTTAGGAATATGTACAAAGTGATTAGAAAATAACTTTCACAACTCTTTATTGTTATAGAATACATTTTTATTCTGTGCCGATATCAAAATAAATATTGGATAAGAAACAAGTGGACAAGCCGTCATCTTAACATTCTACGTTGAAAAAATAAATAACTCGCTGGGAAATTTGCGGAATTCGCACCGATTGCATTCAATGCTTTTCCTCCATCCTAATTTCCTTTTTGTACTACAAGGAGAAAAAATTCGAAAATTTTAAATCGTTTTACTAGTTCAACCAAATAGGTTACTGACTAAACTGTTGAAACCATTGCTCAAAGATGAGAAAATGCCCCCCTGAGGTCTGATCACCTGGTGGGGCTGTCCTCTGTGAAAGGGGGGCGGATGATGTGGAGACTGGGGATGATGAGGCCTATAAAAATGTCCATCTTTACGCTGAAAAATTGTGGGGGTTAAATCTCTTAATTGCTGTTTTTAAAAAAACACCGACCACCATGCCCCATTCTCGTAAAAATTAAATGAATTGAAACTTTGAATTCCATGCTGCAAATAAAATCGGAGAAGAGTAAGCAAAGGTTATATATCGTACAAAATCAATCATTGAATTCTCTTTAAAATTCCCCATCGCAATAAATCTTGATTTTCTGGTTTATGCAAGAAGATACATTCATTAAAATTAATTAAAAATTTCATTGTGTATTACATTAAAACGGCAATTTAAAAGAAAGCCATAATAAGGCAAATTTACCAATTAGTTCTTCCGAACCAAGAGATTTATTAGGAAAATAAAAAAGAAATGCTTACCAGGGGGCACAGTGGGTTTAGAAGCCCCCCGTAGAGACTCCAAAAAATTTAATCAAATGATCTTATGAAGTAGTCGAAAGAAACCAAGAAGATTATATTTAATTGAATTTTTTTTCTTGTAAAACCTATTAAAGTTGTACTATTTGTATTTATTTTACCTACAATTCATATCTTGCATCTAATATCTCGCCCCCCCCCCTAACCCATTATCTGGCAACACCCTTGATTCAGACAATGACATGGAAAACAAAGGTTTTAAACTCTAACCCAACACCAAACTTTGCAAAAAAAAGATCCTAAGTATAAATTTGGTTAAGCTTCAAGAGGAACGCATGCTTTTCAACTACTGTTAAATAAAACTTCAACCTATTTCAATTAAATAAAAGCTGCATGCAACGGTTATATCAACTTACAACTATTTTCGAAATCATGAAGTTGTTTATATTTTTATTAGTCCACTGGAAATGTTATATCTGTATCAACTTGTACAGGCCTATATAAATGATCTATCACTGTTGTAGGACTAATAATTGTTACTGGAGGCGAAGTAACTGGTTTTTTATAGTGCACACCAGGCTGAAATTATTTTCAAGAAATATATACAATAGGTCCATCACCAAGTGTAAAAATATACAGAATAAAGGAAGAAAAAAAAATTCAACGCTCTAACTCAATTTGGAGATTCTGTAAAGGTGTGAAAACCTTGAAACCAACGAAAAAATATGAAGTTTCTTTATACAAATGGCGGCGAAGGGGAAAAAATGCTGGAACTACCAAAAGGCACTTTCCGAACACCAACTTGACCCACATACAAATTTTCAACCCTCTAAAGCAATTTGGAGGTTATGTGAAGGTATCAAAACCTTGAAAAAAAGCGAAAAAACATGAAACTTTTATATAAAAATGGTGAGGTAAAAATACACATTCATTTGGAACTTCTCTAACACTATCTCAATTCAGGTACCTACAAATTTTCAACCCTCTTGACTCAATTTAGAGGAACTGTAAAGATGAATAAAGCTTTCAAAAAGCGGTTTTCTCCCTCCCTATACCTTCAAAATTATTCTAGTAAGCTGAATTTTGGATATGTTCAAAATTGAACTAGAAACCATATGCAACTGGTTAAAAAAAAATTGGACTATTGCGGTTAATATTCCCTCACTTCTTTCTTAATTTGATATAACCCCAGATACCGAAAGTTTTGGGAATATATACAGGGTGAGTCTTTGATATGGGAAAGCTTGATTGCACCTACACCGTTGATGATATCGAAACGAACCAAACGGTTCTGCAAATGGGAGGTCAGAGTGCAGTTTGTAAAATTATTTTGCCCTTTACAGGGTGTACCATTTTTACGGAGCAAATTTTAAGATACTTTTTTTAAAGGGCACTCTATATATTTTTACACATATTTGAATTTGTCCTTTATTGAAATTTGTAAATTCGTTAAGTTTTTGCAAATCGCTTCAGCCGTTCAGAAGTTATTTAATTTTTTCTGAAAATTAGTGCCTTTGCAGGCATTTTTTAAAATAATCGTAGGGCACTTGGGTTTTTTAATATCAAGTTTTTATTTGGGCTGTGTCTAAGTAATTGTTCTGGGTATCTTTTGACGGAGAGATAATGTATTTTAATTGTGACATTACCTTACTGTGGCACATTGATTTTGGTACACTTTGAAAGGCCATCTTGATTTTTTCAAATGGCACTCTATTTATTTGATTACTTAGTCGCAATGAACATGTCACTCTTCATCTTTTTTATATTCATGTTTTTTCCCAAAAGTTGATGGTTTAGAAGATAATTCACATTTTCAAAAAAATCAACACATTATTTCATCTTTTAAACGAGTGGCATGAAAAACAATTAATTCTGATAACAGACTTTCACTTGTTCATTGTTGTTATCCATGGCCTTCTATTGATTTATGCATTCAATTTCAGAAAATTGTCTTTTATTTGCGCGTTTCTGAGAAAAAGTTTATAGTATCATATATTTTTGAAAAGGTAAAAAAAAGACAAATTTTATAGTCTATAAATATACAGGGTATTCCATTTAAAAAAACATAAGTTTGCTTTATAACTCAAAAATAGTAAATATGTAACAAAAAGTATCTACAGCAATGCATTCTACGGAAATAAATCTATAAGAATGTTATATTACCTCTTCGATAAGATGAAGGATAAATGCCCTGTATCTTAAAAACTAAAAGAGTTATTAAAATTATGTTGACGGCATCTTCAGTTTTACGAAAAAGTAGCACAGTGTCGCGAAAACCGCAACCCTCTATCTTCAAAAATAACGGAGATACCATTCAAATGTACCCAAAATGGGGCACCCTGTACTGAGCTTCTATAATTTGTTTTCAATAATTTCTCATGAAACTTTGAAATTGACGCCCGTAGCAGTAACGTTGACGTCTGTTATCAGAATTTATTGTTTTCCATGTCACTCGTTTAAAAGATGAAATAATGTGTTGATTTTTTTGAAAATGTGAATTATCTTCTAAACCATCAGCTTTTGGAAAAAAACATAAATATAGAAAAGATGAAAAATGACATGTTCAATGCGACTAAGTAATCAAATAAATAGAGTGCCATTTGAAAAAATCAAGATATGGCCTTTCAAAGTGTACCAAAATCAATGTGTCACAGTAAGGTAATGTCACAATTAAAATAGATTAACTCTCCGTCAAAAGATACCCAGAACAATTACTTAGAAACAGTCCAAATAACAACTTGATATTAAAAAAATCAAGTGCCCTGCGATTTTTTTTAAAATGCCTGCAAAGGCATTAATTTTCAGAAAAAATTGAATAACTTCTGAATGGCTGAAGCGATTTGCAAAAACTCAACGAATTTACAAATCTCAATAAAGGACAAATTCAAATATATGTAAAAATATATAGAGTGCCCTTTAAAAAATGTATCTTAAAATTTGCTACGTAAAAATGATACACCATGTAAAGGGCAAAATAATATTACGAACTGCACTCTGACCTCCCATTTGCAGAACCGTTTGGTTCGTTTCGATATCATTAACGGTGTAGGTGCAATCAAGCTTTCCCATATCAATGACTCACCCTGTATATATATATATATATATTTTTTTTTTTGAGGAAAAGTAGGACAAAAGTATTAGTATTTTCCTTCATTAGTAATCTTTATAGTACTAGAACCAGAATGAATTTCCCATTTACATTGTTGAAATCCACAAAAAACATTAGTGTACATGTTTAAGGACATCGAACGTTTTCATAAAACCTAATGTAGCAAAACTAAATGAGAAACACATTTCTGGATGTACTGGTCTTTAGCTACTACTGTTTTCATCTCAATGCTTTATCTACCTTTGCTGCTAACATGGTAACGTTGAGGAGTGTAGGATGCTTTTCTGTTACCATAAAATCAACTTCTTTTGGAACATACCCATCAGCGTATACCTGAAAAATACAAATTGAAGGGTGTATCAAATACTACCCTATCAGTTTCAAGGTATTTTCGTAGATACCTCTAATTTGAACATTCCTGGTAGGAGAACCCTCCAAAATTCACCGTATTTGGTGGTCTGAAATCCAACATCTCTTGTTTTTATTTTCAAAGAAGCCTTCTCTATGGGATTGCCATTTTCATCTACAACGAACCCATGAACACCTCTGTGTGCTTCAGCTAAGAATTTAACAAGTGCCTGGAATAATTTAAAATTGTTATTTAAAAGATTTTAATCCAAGGATATGTATGTCCTTAGTTATCTAAGAATATCCTTTAAATATTGTAATGTTTATTATTGTGTATCAGTAATCAATCTGCTAGTACTTATTCAAAACTACAGCAAACTATATTTTACGAGAATTTACTTTACTGTATATGTTGTAGATACTTAGCACCCTTAAGTGTTTTAACAAGGAGGTTCTTTAAATTATCATATTCCTTACTACTTTGTTATCCTCCCAATATTTTGGTAGCTCTTGTGCAGGCGGATATTTGCAGCAAGACACTTCCAATGTGATTTCCATGCAACCGTGCCAGACATAATTGAAATCTTGCATGCCACCAGTCAATGGATACCACTCTGCTCCATTGGTTATACCCTGGAAACAATCAGAACAAAGATAATACACTAAGATACTTGTCGGAGATTTTTTTCCTACCCCATTAAATCCGTTTTGGGAAGATTTACAGGCTACTCCTCTGCTCATTTTGGCGTGATTTGTTGAATAAGTTAAGGACAAATGCTTGAACACATCATCGTCTGGTGTTAATGAGGCAGTGTTTGCGAAATTCTGAAACACTAGAAGAAAATTGCTGATAGTGTATGGTTTTGGTAATATGAAAATCTTGGGACTTACACGAGCACAACGCCGAAGACCTACAAATTCCTTGCAGCGTAACAAACTATACAATATTTAAAAAATAAACGTTGAAAATTAATTTCGAGAAAAATTAAATTGAAACTAAAATACTTATTGAAGTGAACATAATAAAATCTAAAGAAAAATGTTTCTGTACAAGAATAACATGTTATTGAAAATATGTGTCTAGTTTTTTCCACCAAGTTCTGCCTAAGTCTAAAAATATGCTCTTGGTGGTTGTAAATGTTGTAACTTACGTGAATTTGGGGTATTATCGAAGGGATAACTAGCCACTAGTGCTCCACCATGTAAAGATCCTGAAATAACGAACTGTATCTTGGAAATCCATTCCTTCACAGCATCTGTTTCTGGCTGTGGCCTCTTGTTATTCTGCTTGAAGTAATCTGGGAAATTCCTGTTCAAATCGAACCCTCTTGCGTTATACCTGCATAAAATAAAACTTTAGAAAAGAAACTCTGTGTTAAACTTGTAGATTCTCACCTTCCTTGCCCTCCATCGCAGGTGCCTTCTTTCGAAACTTCAAAACCATCTGGATTCATAGATGGCATAATGTGTATACGGGTATTGTCCATTAACCACCTTACGTAAGGGTCAGAGTGGTATTGGGTAACCAAATGCTGAAAATTGATCGTGCTTAGATAATCGGAAAAGTGATTTTCCTAAATCATATTGGTATTTTTTCAAGTGTTTTTCAATGGCTAATTATCAGAAACAAATTGATTGATCATTGTCAGTGGCAGCATTGAATTAATGGAATGTGAGTTTTAATATTTAAACTTACAAATCTAATATGGAGTATAGTTCGTGCAAATTGTTTTGGATTACTTACATGAATTAGATGTAGCATTAACTCCCTGCTCACTGCTTCATTGCCATGTATATTTCCAATGTATTTCACATCTGGTTTTCCAATCATATGCTCATAGGGGGATGCAGAAACGACCATTACCCAAAGATCCCTACCTGAAAGTACAACAAAGCTGATAATTTTTAAATTACTTTGCATTGATAAATAATCACAGGGTGTAGTGGTAGACAGCCCTTGGTGAGCATTTTTAAGTATGGGAGTTGGGTCATGATGGGTAGAAGTGGGTGGTTGTGACCTGCAAAACTTTCTGTTGGAAAATTTCTATCTTTTTCTAACACATCGTATGACATCTATTTCAACCAATGAATTGATTACCTTGAACAGATTTTCCTATGGAATACAGAGCCGTCAATGTCGGATATTTAGCTGTTGTAGCCCTCAAAAATTTTGTCATTGCCTCGTAGTCGTGGTAGACGTAATCGATCTCATAAGGTTCATTCTGTAGGTCGGAATTGATCGATCCGTCAGTTTGGTAGTGTCTCTGCTCAGCAAAAATCTGGGGATTCTCTTGGAATGTTTGAATCAATTCGCTCTCTTGATTTGTAACAGCAGATTCCAGGTTGGATATATCACTCTGTGCTAGTGAAGATACCGATAAGGTCATTAGAAGCCATATTGGAGAAAACATGATGGTGCTAAAACAAAGAATGAACTTCAGTTGAATTGAAAGACGTTCGTTTATCATGAGAAGTTAATCAAAGTGTTTCAAGTAGAGCAATGAATTGCAAAAAGCTTTACATTGGTGCAATTGAAAAATTCTGCTTAAGTAGTACTTGAACTAAGGGTGTATATCTCAGGTGCAATGATAACCGCCACATATATAACAAACAAATTGGATAGTAATAAACAAAAACAAAATAAGACAGTTGTTAGTAGACACAGAGCATAAAATGTGGAGGAATATATGGAATATTGTATTAGATATAGTAAAATATAAAAAAGAAAGTTTCAGTTTCATCTATTTACATAATAAACAACTTAAATTAAATTCTAAACTACAAATAGGTGTATTCAGTTAGGAATTAATTTTTATTCATCATTAGAGCGTACCTGGATGACTAGTGGAAGTATACATTACATATTAATTGCAATTTAAATTGGAGTTTCAATTCAATAAGATTTCTGCTTCATCATTGACGCCTACGTCAGGTTATATTTTAAAAGAACTCAAAACAAAAGTTGGTCTTTCATTTTTATTCCTACCTATTATTTCAAAATAATAACACTATAAATGGTAGATGCGCCTATTTATATATTTTACATATAAAACAAATAGGATAGTAACATGTTTGACTGGTTATGGATGGGTCAGTTGGGAATTTTTATTGAAATTCCTGTTTTTTATTACCACATGCGAGATTCAGACTTAGGCTACAGGTACTCAACTACTTAGAATTGGAAATACCCTACCGATTGTCATAACATTTCTAGCAAAATATCAGCTTATTTATTATCAATCTCTTCGTTTATTAGAACTGAGTTCAATGATTGTATTTTATTTGAAATAAAACCTGTTCGTGTTGATTAGATGTTTGCAATTTTTCATAGTTTGAACCACCTCAATTTATATCGCATGGCAGTTTCTCGCAATAATAAAAAATTGTCAACTCTGCATGGTTTTATTCTTTCTTAGTTTTAATACAAATAAAAAAATCTAACGTTTCATCATATGAAAAATCACAAGGATATTTTACGAATGTTAATATTGTCAAAGAACTAATAAATTAATACCGAAAAACTTCATGAAGGTATTATTTACTGTATGAGTCAGTAAAAGTGAAAATTGTTATCATTTCAAGTGTACTAACAAAAGAGAAACCAAATTTGTTCAAATTGAATTTTGCTATGCTAATGGCAGCTTATTTATGATGGTGAAGATTCTATTGTTCATCTTAATGATAATTGCTTCCATTGTTTAAGCCAAGAGTAGCAATTTACATAAATTTCCGAGGTAAGACATAATATTTTTATTATTCCAGAATTTTCGATATAATTTTGAAAACTGCCCTATATTAATCATCTGTATTGTAGCGAATGGAAAGTCAACCTTCTAGACAACTATTTAGGTTTGGGTAATGTACATCGTTTACAAGCCCATTGGCCGTTCGGAACCGTCGTTAAACTGTAGGTCCCTCGAGTTAAAAAAAAACTATTTAGGTACTAATGTTATAGCATTTTATGTACCTACTTTATGTAGTGATTCATTATAAATTAAAAAAGAAATTGTGTCATGGGACACCAGGTAGGTACGAAGTGCCTTCGAATTCGACATTATAATATAATTATTAATATAATAATATCTTATTGAAGATTTACAAACTGTTCGAAGATAAACGTGTTTATTTACTAGTAATATGATTTTATAATGTGAGTATACACCACGTGCTTAGATCAGAATTTCATGTATGCTGTGGAAGAATTGTTTGAATAAAATCAATAAAAAAGAAGCTTACGGCACGCGGTGTTCCCAAGCGGTCACCCATCCAAGTACTGACCGCGCCCGACGCTGCTTGGCTTCAGAGATCTGACGAGATCTGGCATTTTCAGCGTGGTATGGCCGTAAACATTAATTTTAGTCAGTTCGACGGGAATTGAACAACTGATATAATTGTAACAATTAATAGTTGGAGTTATGGATGAAAACTAAAAATATTCAATCTTTAATATGATGTTTTAATTTTTAAATGAATTTTCGAGATTTTGTAGTAATTCGAAAATATAGAAGCAACACAGCGAAACGGAGTGGATCAGAAAAAGAAGGGATGAGATAACGGAAAGAAAGAGGGAGAAAGAGAAAGATATTATACAATATTCGCTTGTGTGTCGTCAATTTCGTTATACCTATGTTTTCGTTACGTTTTTAATCTGACTTATTTTTCAGTTTTTTTCGCGCAGAAAAATCCCTATCTCCTGCAAGTCTGCCGTAAGGAACTACATTCCAATAAAACTTTAACGTTGGTTGAGCTTCTTTATATTGGGTGGGAAAGAGCCCCGATTCATTTGCCACGTGCCTCGAACGGTGTAGTTACGCCACTGGTTTAAGGTGCATGCAGAGTGTACCTGACATTGTCTTTTCCAAGAATTACTTTCACTTATCATAAGTGTCACCTGTTCTTGAAATTAATTAATTTATATGGATATGTGTAACTCTATATTCTGCTTGTGACACAATGGACGTTTTTACCCAGCAAACACTGAAACGCAGGCAATGTACAAAAACTGTACAGCGTTGCTGCACTTCACTGCAGCGATGGTAATGCAGTAACTGTATCAAAGCGGACCGTATATGTCCCGCTGAATTGTACAGTTACTGTACAGTACATACTGCATTTGAATTGTAGCAGCGCTGCACAATGGCTGTATATGAATGCTCATATACAGCCATTGTGCAGCGTTGCTGCAATTCAAATGCAGCGAAGTTTTGTAGTAAGTGTACAAAAACTGTTCAGCCTCGCTGCATGTGGAATGCAGCAACGCTATACTATGGTTGCATACCAAACGCAGTTTTCACTGTACATCAATTGTAAATTTGATTAAAGAATTCAGTATATCAAAGTTTTGAGAATTACTAAAAATCATTAATGTTGATCCTATAATTTGCGGTTTTGGTGTATAATCCAATGAAAAGTTAGCTTAATTAGAGAAAATTCTATATTAGGCATAAAATAATCAGAAATACAATATAAATATAAACTTCTTATAAAAAAACAACTAAAACAGGAATATTAAGTGGAATTTAAAATAAAAATAATATATATATATATATAAAAAAATAATAAACAATAGATAATAATAAACAAAATATCTCTCTCTATGGAGGTTTATACATTTGAAGATATATTTTGCTTTTGGCTGCTCCTCACACCTCTCTCATATGTATTTCTCAACCATACTTTAACGGTGGTTTCGACTTCCGTCTGTGTAGCATTTTCGCAGCCCTTGTTTCTTCGTATGGTTACTAAAAGAGGAGAAATATGACGTAAGAAAAAGCATTTTACGCTTTCTTCATAAATACAACTAACACTTTTTGAGACACCATTACTACTACTGTCACTATCAGAAGAATCATTAGTTGATAATAACTTATTCTGATTACTTAAATTAGGTGCAACAATAAAGGAAGTCGAAGGTAATGAATTATCATTGATAGTCTGATGGTTAGTCAATACTTTCGATTCAATTTCACATATTTTTATGATATTTTCAACATTTCTTTTCAATATTCGGTTCAATTGCCGTTTGCTTTGAATTCCATATTCTTCCGCTTTTTGGAAGAGTTCTATATCACTCTGTAGTCTTTAAATATTCCACTACTTTGGGTTATAAAAACGTAGGAAGATATCAGTGTTTTCACGTACCTTATTTCATCTCGTTGGGACTGCATCATTGCAATCCGCCCATAAATTCGAGCGGAAATTACACACTATATACACACTTAGTCCCGCACAATAAAATGAAGTAGGTACCTATGTTGAATTGAAATGTTAAAGAGCAATAATTGTTATCTTTCCACAATCTTTACAACCACAATACCACAAATCTTACTCAGCTATGAAATGGAAAATGGCGTCCAACGTAGAGATACCGTACCGTACTGAAGAGTAACTCCGACCTACCCCACGACGGGGGCATCTTGGGGTAGGTTGGAGTCCGATGCGATGCCGCGTGCCTGGTACAAGCATTCGGACCGTTTTGCGTTTGCAGATAATGCTTCACAGTTGCTGCACATTTACTGAAATTCACTGGCTGCGTATGAGACCCTTCATTTTTGTTGCGCAGAAACTGTACAGCAACTGTACTTCAAATACTGCATTCTTTGAAAAGCAGTATCATCAATACAGAAACTGTGCAGTTTTAATACAACAATTTATGCCCTGTATTCAGGTGGCACTTGTAATGCAGTATCTGTACAGTTGCTGTATGTTGTGTTTGTTGGGTAGTGTTGATGTTTTCTGAAAATATCAATCTGGATATGGTTTTGTTAAAATGACTAACGTTATAATATTTCATAATAATACTGCACAAAATGTATTTTATAATACAATGAACACTTGCCTTATTGCTTTAGTAGGAATGTTGATGAATTTTTTTTGGTGATGTGATTTTAATATTTTCATTATTACTCATATCAGACAATTTTCAAGTGTGTAAATACATTTTTGTATAAGTTTTTATCTTTTATTTTCAGACGAGGTAAGAAACAAACTTTTTTTGTGTGGAAAATATAAAAAAACAAAGATTTATCATAGTTTTTTGTTCTTTATATCCACACTAAGAAAAATAGAATTCCAGAAAATATTTTCGATATTTCTATACATATCTGCAAAAATATATGTCCCTAATATATGTGGTAAAAACCTCACTTCATTAAAAATGAAGATTGTAAAATACCTTTTTACGTAACTTAATAAATTATTATCTAATATATTTTGCTCTCAAATGTAGGTATATATTGACTTTTTCAAAGCCATAAATAGTTATCAAATGTTGATTGTTTAATCTCAACAGTTATTGAACTCTGAAAACTGAAAATCACAAAATGCATCTCATAAAGTAATTTTAATTAGAAATAAAATCAGTAATTAGTTTTCTTAATCATAATTAAAGTATTAAAAGTTTTAATGGAGTTTCCCCGAAACAAATAAACGTAGAAAATTATGACAATTGAACAAATATATATGTAATTAGCTATGGATATAGGAGAAAAAGTGAAAGAAGTATTTGCGTAAGAATTTCTTTGAAGAAGATGTTTTCTATGTAATTTCCTATAATTTGTCAATATTGATTTTTTTACGTCCAATTTGATGAAAGTGTGAATCGATTAACGAAATTGTACCAATTATAGCCAATTTGGCTGAAATCTTCGTCTTTAAATCGATTGAGAGAGTATTTTAAACCATAATAATTAAATTTATATGACACTTTCCTACGTAAGAATTAGAATATATTGACATTTGAACTAGTTTTTCGAGTTGTGATAATGTCTCATCTAAATGTGGAACAATAGTTGCATGGCAAACATTCTGGATATGAAGACCTGTTGATATTTTGCAGATGCCTCTTTTATATATTTTACTCATCTCTCATCTATCTGATAAGATTTTAAATGAATTTTTACTGCTCCAGGTCTATTGCAGAGGGATATTTTTCTTCTTGATTGTTCTGTCAGGTGATAATATTACTTAAGATTCAAATAAAGGATTTGGCGATTTTTTTTACTTTGGTTAATAAAATAAAAACAGTTCTAATCTTCACCGGAAATATTATATTCGACAATATAACGACAAATTTCCACATCACGTCATTTTCAAGTGACATTTAACAATGACATATTTGTTAAAATAGGTCGTTATGTTTATAAATTATTTCAGTAGACGTTTTTTTCTCGCAATTTCTTCCGAAACTGTCAGTTTAAGTGATAAACAGCAGCCAGTCTTTTCCACTTAACCAAAATATGAATTTCTAGAGAATTCAACCAAATTGAAAATAAATTATACATTAGAGCTTACTCTATGGTTCAACTATTGTGCAATTTCAAAAGAAATTTTACATCATTCTATGACTAACCATACTTATTTTTTCTGGATTTCTGTAGTTGTTCTGTGAATTCAATCTTATAAAACAATGCGTTTAGTTCGAAATTGTATAACCAATGTTTATTAACATTAGATGAGGATTGTCCCTCGTAGAAAAGGTTGGAATACTTTTTCTGTCGTCTCGGATCATTACTTTCACGTAAAATGGTGAGTAATCGGTTTCTCAATTTCTCTCACGTATCTTCCTGATCGTGTTAAACGAACGTTTGGTTCATTTTCTTCGAGTTGATTTTACCGCAAGTGTGGTGTCCACTAGGTCGAGGCCCTTCGACCAGCTGATTTAAAATCCGGTCTCCGAATGTACTTAAAGATTATATCATTTACTGTTACAAGGTAAATCCGAAAAAAAACTTGCCAAGGAACGAATTCGTTTGATTCAAATAGAAGAAAGATTGAGGATTAATTTTTTTCCCCTACATCAATCAAGTATATGTCAAGAATTAACTGTGGATATTGCAGCTTGTTCATGGTCACCTGTGTCAGTGGTGGATTTATAAAGGTTGCGGCCCTAGGCCAACTTTTCTGTGACCCCCCCCCAGGGCGAAGTCCTGTTAATATTACATAGAGGCTACTTTGCGATGGTTCAGAAACAAAGATACCTAAAATCATCCTTAAAAATTTGTTTATTGTATTTAATTTATGCATATCTAAAACAATAAAGTTAAAACTAAACACAATAGGTAGGTACCCTTCTTTACCAACTTTGCATACGACTGTCGCCAAGAAAACCTAAGATAGCTAAAATAATCCTTAAAAATTTGATGTATTGTATTTAATATCTGAGACAACAACAATAAACTTCAAAATGATCACAATACACAATTAAAAACATTGAAAATACAACATACGAGACTGTCGTCAGCAAAACCTAAATTACAGGCCTACACAAGTAATATGAAAAACACTAAAACCACTCAACAAGATTTTAAATTAGTATCTACAGATCAACTTTTCGAGCTTTCTGTGAAGCAAAATCTTTGACTAGGTCATCAAATTCTAAGTCTTTAAACAGTTCGGCATTTGCAACAAAACTGGCTAAACTAGACAACCTTGAATCAGAACTGGAATTTCCCAAATAATTTTTAATCCGTTTTAAAATACTAAATGTCCTCTCTCACGTTGCATTCGAAGTCATCATACAGAGCTGTGTCGAAGTTTGGGAATATTGTTGTCCGTTGCTTGTCACGAATGAGTTTTAAAACTCCGAAGGCCTACGGCAGGGCAGACGCCACGATGACTTGTACCACAGTCTCTCCGTCATGTTACGAACTTACGTTTTTTTCAACTACTCTGCTGAAAATTTCAGTGCTCAAACCCAATGTCTGTTTTTACCGTGTTAAGTGCAAGTATATCCTTTAAAAAATATATATATTTGGAACCCCGTGCGGCCCCCCTACAGCCCGCGGCCCTGGCCTAGTAGGCCTAGTGGTAAATCCGCCATTGAGCTGTGTACTTGTGATAATGAAAAAAGTGGGCTATCAAACTACTTGATTTCTGTAATGATGATTACTTTGTTATAATGAGGTTTTGCTTAAGAAGTGATCTCCAAATGTATTGGTTAATACTCCGAAATCATTGATCAAATTTTAGGTGCCAATTTGCATGATTTTGATGGAAGATTTTATTAGTGGAAATTATTTTCAATCAGTCAAGTCAATTTCTAGAAATTCAGATGACATTCAGTTATTGAATATGATCTTGTTCGAACTAGAATTTGTTTTCATAAACAACAAATTTGATAGGGAAGAAGATACCCGAATGCACATAGTCATATATTATAGAGAAATCAGAAACATATTCATATATTTTACTTATTTGAGTCCATTAACAGAAAAATATGCTAATGTCATACGTAAATATAATATCAAAATTGCTTTCAACCATAGAACAAAACTCTCAGGATTTTTATTCAATGCCAAAGATGACACACCAAATTTCAAAATTCAGGAGTTTACAAGTTAATTTGTCATGTACGTAGAAGAGTGTATATAGGTCAGACTGGTCGATCGTTCAAAAAACACGAACAATCTTATTTAAAAAATAAAACAGATTAAACTTTTCGAACCATTGTAGCAAAAACCACCACCCATTTCCAATATCATACACAAATTGCCGAAAGGAGCCAAATTCAATTATTTAAACCATTGGAAATTTGCAAACTTAATCATAGTACAAACGGTAATCTGAACAGGTTAACTTAATTTATTTTCCAATATTTGATATATCCAAACCGTAATGTATTCCAAGAACTTTTAACTTATTGAGTTCAAAATACTTCGAAATCCATTATTTCTAACAACCTTCCTAACAAGAATTTCCTGGAGAAGTTATACCTGTATAGACAAACATTTTTATTTAGTTCTAAACCCAATATACCCAATGGTGGTCGTTGAACGAAGTATATTTATTGTAGTTTGTGATAATAAACATGGTAAAATCAAGTATTGTTTGATAAATTATCACGTAGTAACGACGGATTACATCAACTACTTATGAACCCCTCATGAAAACGATTTACCATAGAACTTCGTGCTGCCCTGCCATTGTGATGCAGATTAAACCAGACAAATTTTGATGACCCAAAATGAGACTTTATGTTCGATCCCATTTCACTAATACACAACAAACCACTAACAACGTTGTTCTCTATGATTCACACAATACACTTCGTCTTGTCAACATGAAAAATTCGTTACTTTTCTAGGGCACCTCGTAGGCGGTTGTTGGTGTAGTGTAAGAATTCCTAAGACCTTGTACGATCAATTTTTGGAGCACGAGTAACAGAGTACCGTTTTCCCTTTGTTAACGAGTAGGATATGGCTTGTCGGTATCAAAGGAGAATCCGTTAGGCCGGATAAAATCGGTTGGAAGAGTAAAATGGGAGAAAGCAGAAAGCGGATACCTCAACTGAACTTCCTACTAGACAAGGAAGACGTGTAGAATCAGGTCATAGAATAGGAACCCACGCAATACTATGTAATTGGTATCATAAATGAAGATAGATACAGATAAATCTCAATTTGAGGAAGATTACCGTCAAATTTTCTAGTCAATTTCATCGAGTAAAGTATATCAGTTTCTATGACCTTCATTGTTCGTACAGAATATTTGGTCTTAAATAAACGTTCTAATATATATAAAATTCAAATGATATTGACTTATTTAAATCTACGTGTATGGTCGTAATGAAAATATCAAATCGAATATGCATAAATTGTGCTTTTCTGCAATCATGACGATGTACCTAATGAAAAATTAACAAGTATCTAATAATATAAAACTTAGTCATAACTTTTAGAACAAAAAAATTTATATTATTGTTTATTTAAATATTTCTAATATGCCTCAAAATGTGTGGAAAAACTAATTTGAGCAAAAAAAAATTCGGTCAGTCTGTTAATCCCCTCGATAGATTTTTCGAAGAAATTCTGCTATTAACTTCAAATTTGGTACACAGGTAGGTATCCATATGAGAATGGTTCAGATTGTTTTTGAGCCAATTTGGTACAGGGAAATTAAATTATTAAGCTTAAAGGATTATTTTAACAAAAAAATAAATGGAAAATATCAAATCACAAATATTTGATTCTTGATCCTTTTCTGTGAATTAATTCACAGTTTTGAGTTTTGACGTAATCAATAATATTAATTATGAAATGGTCTAATTAAGACGATAACCTTAGAAAATATGTTTGATGTAAATATGTGCTAAAACCGTAACATAGTTGGCATTGACGCGAAAATAGTTATTAACCATAAAAAGATAGTTACTGTTTATTTATGACGTAACGTATACCAATAAAGTAGATTTTTTAATTAACTTCTAGGTAATTGTGATTTTAACACACAAATTGCTATATTGATAGATCTAGGAGTTTTCCAATGATATTGTTAATCACAAATAATAATTCTTTTTGCAAGCGTCGATCTACTTATTTGAAAGTGTAAAATATTATTGGAAATAATAAATATATTTTGTGTTTATCTGTATACTAGAACCATAACCTATATCTAATTATAAAAAAATCAATTGATTATCCAATTGAAAATTATGGAAGTTTAAGTACGAGGGTGGTCTGAAAGTTTATCGAATGATGTAGAAAGGTATATACGGTAAAAAAACTTACTTGGTATTACTCTGAGAAAACAGATTTACCAGCAACATTGCAAATTTCCGAGAAATTTCCTATTTATCTGAATTTGGCGTCAAAAAAAAAAAGTTTTGTTTTAGAAATTGCCGTTTGGTTAATTTCTTTTTTTCTTTCACTTCATAAACAAATATTATGAAATCAATAGATAACGTCAATAAACATTATTTAACTTCTGTAGGTATAATTAAATTGATGAACAGTTTTTTGTTTTCGAAATAAATTTCGAATTATATTTTAACATAATTTATTAATCGGTATTATATTTTTCTCTTGATAGCAATTTTTGAGTTTATAGAGATTTTTTGTCTAAAAAATACGATGATGAGCAAAAATTGATGAATTATTTATGAAGGTCTTTCTAGGTCTTTCTATTCAACAAAAAAACGAAAATATGTCGAGTATTATGAAGAAAGCTAATACTTCTCTGAAAATAATTTTGCTATAATATACGTACTATACAAAATGTGGGAAAATATGATTTTTAAGTAGAATCAATCAGAAAAATACATAGAATCATGCATCGTACAATCTCGAATTCAATTTTCACATTCATTAATCAAAGAAAAAGAGTAAATTTGAATTAGTTTCGAAAATTTTAAACAATTTTAAAAAGATCAAGATAATCAAATGAAAAATTTTTGTTAACTGACCTGAACGATTTTTCCCATTTCTATTTTTTATGGTAGGTATTGCGAATTATTAGATAGTGGATGCTATTATGTTAATTCATTATATGACGATTAAAATGTAATTTAAGATATAATTTTTATTTCAGCTTAATAATTTTTTGAGTTTTAAATTTTTTCGTCGATATTTATTATTTAGAAGTAAGTATACCTACACAATTAGAATAAGTATGTGAGCAGAAATCAAAATTTCATTAAAATAGTTCATTGCAGTCTTGATAAACGTGTTTATTGTATTTTTCTGTTTTACATGATTGTTTAAATTCTCTCTTGGTACAATGTCTACACCCATAGAATATAATACTTTATCAAATAATTGAAATCATAGCCACAATACTACTAATTATAAAAATATTTATAGTTATTTTAATTTCCAAATTCAAAATCTTTATTGTAATTCAATTTTTTATCATTGTAAATATTTGTCAGAAGTATATTTCGAATACATATCTCAGCTTCAGGTATTTTATTCTGGATTTCTTGAAAATAAATTATCCAATCATAGATTTTAATGAGTTAAAATATTCATGTATAAAAATGTTTTTTGCAAAAAAATTCACAAAAACAACACTTTTATTTACTATTTTAATTCAAATCAAGACACAGGAAAAACTTTACTTTAAGAGGAAATACATAATATTGTATTGAAAATTTTAAAACACGATTTCTAGGTCAGCTTGAACAAAATCTCTGAAAGCTGCAAACCAGTTCAACAAAAATTCCGATGAAAAATTCATATCGCAAAGAATTAAAGCAAAGGAGGTTACATGCACGTGACCTTGATCTCGAATATGACAGAATAATCGACTTACCGTGAGAAGCTGCAAGAAACAATTGCACCAATGCACGCCGCGCTTAAATAGAGCAAAAATCGAGAAATCCGTGCACCGCAGCTACGTCATAGATATCGTTGTGCGTTCTCTACGTGTGCTATGGAAACAAATGATCGACAACGAAGAGAAGAACCCATCACGTTGCACCTGGAGGATTGGAGAACACGGTAACGGAATCCCCGGGCGGTGTTGCCAGGTTTGTCAAGCATCATTGATGTATCCTACCTGAACTTCAGCAGTTCTAGGTTCGAATCCTGTTGTCACAAAAGTTTTTCAGTGGATTTTTCTATGAATTCCGTTCTTCTGAAGCAACTATAAGACTAGTTGTTCAGGTAGTTGTTCTATTCATTGAAAAATTTGAGTAGCGCTGAGCTGTCCATATCCCTTGAAAATTGAATGCATTGGGAGATTTCTGTTTTCTATTAATTACTAAATGATTAATTTCAAACAGTTTGAATATTTACATAAAATAATATAATGATACAAGTAGGTACACTCTTCCAAAAAAACGCTTAATAATATTCAAAATTGAATGAAATAGATATTTTCGGAATAGTTTCATATTTGTTTTCTATTTTCCTTATTCATATACCTACTCATACATACGCTCGCTCGGTTTGTTTATCGTTTTGAATTTCATTCGAAAATCCTGGTTTCATTGTTGTTATTTTCTATTTCCTCTTATCTCCGTATGTAATGTTTCATGAAACATATATTTATATGTCTTTCCGAGTAAGTATCGTAATAGCCAGACTGAAATGATTCAATTGCTGCTCATAAAACTTGGCTAGACTTTCATCCGCATAAATCTGAGTTTATGACGTTTCAAGCATCTTAAATTCAGTGTTCTGACGGCATTAAGACAGTGATGTCATTTTATTCTCTGAAATCTTTTGCGCGTTGTTGAAACGTGGATTTGTTCGAGATAACTCCTGCCGAAATACCTCTTATAAAAGATGCTGTGGGTGGTGGTAAGCATTCAAAATATTTGCTACTTGTAAATCCGAAATATTGTGTTAAGCTTATAATACCAGAGCAGGTAAAAATAATTAATACATATTATTCAAAACTATCTTCTGTGTTTACTGTTATAAGGTTATATCAGTTTTTAAATATTCTTATGATAGATTATGTAATTGATCACATGCACATGCACAGAATTATTGCCACTGTTCGTTCAAAATGAGTATACGAGGTGTCCCAGATGAAAGTTTGTAACCGTTTGTTTTGTAGTATGAAAACCAATAGAGTTCTTCTTCCAACATTCTTCTAAAAAACTTTGCCTGAAAACATTTAAAGATTTTTAATAATTTCTCACTCTTGAATCTTGAAAATTATCTCCAGAACTTTACTTTTATATATATATATATTTATATATATATCTATTTATATATATATATATATATATATATATATATATATCAGTAATTAGGTTATTGGGTGAAACGGCTCAAAGGGCTAGGAATTTGTAAACTCTTCTCTATTACATCAACGTTTCGGTACAACCATTGGAACCTTCTTCAGGACTACTAAAAATACAAGAAATCTACAATAAATCACCATCCACTGACGATATTACATTTTTCCTCAACTGAAAGTAAGTAGAGAGTAATTAAAATCTCCTTTCTTAAAGCAATTTCGTCTAAGCTCAATAATTATTTTTATGAAATAATATATATATATATATATATATATATATATATATATATATATATATATATATATATATATATATATATATATATATATATATATATATCGAATTATTCAAATCTAGTCTTATTCTGCTCGTCTTCATTTTCTAGGATATTTCTACAGGCTTGGCAACGTCGCTCCCCCGGAAAAATGCCCGCGCTTATCGGAAAGCTTTCTAGGACATCTTTCCCGCATCTGTGTATGATGGGCCCTAATTGGGCCAGATTTTTTCAACCAAATTTGGTTGTTTGTGTCACGGTCCATGTGGAATTTTCATTAGAATGGCCGATTTTCAAGCAATTTAAATTATTGTTGGAAAGTCATCTCCCCGGTCAGGGTCAACTCGAGTGTGAAATTAATTCATAATCATGAGCATTGCAACTAGATTCCGAAAATTAACATATTCTGTGACATTCATATGTTTATGTTATTATACGGGGTCATCCACGAAAAGTGGCTTATGAGATGTACGTATATTGCGAATAAATTTTAGGAATTAACTCAATTTCGGTGATGAATACTTGAAAAATGCTGATTCTCATTTGAAAAATTCAAAATTTCATATTTTTGAATATATAATTCCATACACTTGCCAAATGAAACTTCGTGTAGAACTTGCTTGTAAAAATTTCGTGTAAAACTTGCACGTAGAATATTCATGTAAAACTTGCGTATAAACTTTGCTTGTAAATCTTTCGTGTAAAACTTACATTATAAAGATATTTATATTTTGAATTACCATTTTCGAATAATCACTCAATACTACAACATTTTCAAGAGGATATAATGTGAACAATAGATTTGAATTCCAAATACCTTTAATATTTAAATATCTTAAGATGGTCAAATTTTTGTAGGTACGTACTCATTTCTTTTGGACTACACTGTCCCACTCTAAATTTCTTTTATAATAACAGCCACTGTAAAGTGCCCTTTTAAAATACCCATGTTACTCAGTCTCGTAGCTGTTTTAACATAACTATCTAATTTTAACATAAATTTCTCCTCAAAATCTTGTTCAAAAATGATTGTAACATAATCCATAATAGTAATATATTTTTAACCTAGAAATTGTTCGTAACCAATTTTACAAATTCATAAATTTTTTGAAATTATTTTCACCCATGAACCTTTTTTTATTACCGTACCTATTAGTCATGCAACATCTGGGTAGAATGTCGGGTAAGGAGGAGTACCAATAAATAGATATAGATAACGATGCAGAATACCTCGACAAAGATCATCTACCAGAAATGTTTGAAATACTTTGTTGAAATTTTTATTGGTGTCTGTAGTAGTTTCTTTCTTGCTATTTTATTTCTTTTAGTTTTTACGAGCGAAGCACTTAGTGAATACATTTCAAAGTGTTTCAAGTCGTGAGATGGTTAGTACCATATATTTTTTCTATTTTGATGCTACTTTTTTTGTAAATGTGATCAATCAACTTCATTTTCATGTATTTCGTTTCTGAATATGTATATTTCTATTTTGAAAAATAATTTTGAACAAGTACCGATAATTGTAGCAACGCTGTATTATAATTCTCACATTGGTCTGTGGCAACATCGCTATTCTTGAAAAAACCTGAAGAAGATCAACTACCAAGTAGCGACAGCGGAATTAGTTCAGTTTTTATTTTAATTAGAACCAAACTGATTTTATTTTCTAGTTTATATGAAATATCATTACTTTATTTTTTCTTTCGATATTTGTAAAAAACATTAATATCGACATCGATTTCTCATCTGTACCACTTATCGGACTATAATTTCTTCTAGAAACGAAGACACAGAAGAATAATTTTAATATTAATAATTGCACCTAATTGAAGTCATTACAAGCATTAACAACTTCGAAGTGAATAAAATAGTGAAAAGCTGTGACAATAGCACAGACCGTGACAATGACTTTAATTTCGAAGAAGTCTTGGATGTTTCGTCTTGGTTCAAGTGTTCCATCATTCAAATATCACAGAGTGTGGTTAATATAAAAAGAATTATAGGTGATAAAATGGAGAATGATAAAAGGAAAATCATTTTACCGAGTCGAGTAGCGGCGTTCAACCACAAAAGAAAATAGTTCATAGTTTTTTACATGGTGACGCACTTATATGTACCATAGATTTATATTAAGATTTCTATGGTACGTACCCAAACGTCAAAGTCGGGTGGCCTAAGGTGCCATCGAAAATGAATAATAAGCTGTTCGAATGTATTACAGTGTTTCCTACAAAATTTAAATATTTTAGTGTTGTATTAATATTTTTAAATATTCAGCACAAAGTGCGATAGGGACGTTGGGAATATGCAATAAAAAAACGGTGTCATGGGACACCAGGTAGGAACGAAGTTCCTTCGGATAATTTAGAAGGGCCACAATTTGCGAAAACGAAACATGTGCGTGTCGGGGCGCGCGACAGAAGTGATAGCTTATACTAATCCAAGTTGAAATAATTAATATTGGAATATGGGGCTAAGAGCTCTTACGAGATTGTAAATAAAAAAATGGAAAAAGCCAGGAGTCACCTCTGGGATTCGAACCCAGAAATATGGCACACCAGGGCTCAGACCACTCAGTCGTCTATGCAATGTCAATATTAGACGCAAGAGTGTATATAACGAGAGGATAATGTATCGCCACGCTATATAATTGAATATAAACCTACAATACGTAATCATTATTTTATGGAAATAATTGTGTATAAGTTATATGCCTAAAAGAACAGATTACGATAGGATGGCATAATGAAAATGAAAAGATAAAGCTTTACAAATTTGTTCTATAAAATAAAGACTACGTATTGTAGGTTTATATTTAATTATATAGCGTGGCGATACGTTATCATTTCGTTATATACACTCTTGCGTCTAAATTTTACATTGCGTTGACGACCGAGTGGTCTAAGTACTGAACCCCGGTGTGCCGTATTTCTGGTTTCGAATCCCAGAGGTGACTCCTGGCTTTTTCCATTTTTTTATTTACAATCTCGTAAGAGCTCTTAGCTCCACATTTCAATATTAATTATTTCAACTTGGATTAGTATAAGTTATCACTTCTGTCGTGCGCCCCGACACGCACATGTTTTTTGTTATTGTCATTTATGATTTTCAAATGTATTTTATTATGTATGCTGTGTGAGACTTGAGTATACTCACTACTTGACAAATTTTTTTAATATGTTTTATTAAATGTACTTCATATGTACGTTACGTTTTGTATTCCATACTATAGGGAAAACATAATAAGCGATACGCCCCCTACCGGTGTCGAAGATTACTAGAGCATGGGAGATATATTGCTTTGTTTACATCTGTTTACGTGTATTTTATATGAGAAGTTGTTGAGTTTTAATTGTGTTTTGGATCGTTTACAAACGTTCAGAAGAGATGAATTACTATTGTTGTGTATTCTATTGTTCATCTTGGGCAAAAAAAAACCGAATATAGCTTACATACCTTTCCGAAAGCTGGACAATTCAAAGTTGCATTCCAAACAAAGTTGGGAAACAAGGAAATGATGGACAGAAGAAAGGTGTGGATTCATAACTTGAAGATTGAAAAAAAATGTCTGAACATAAGAGAGTTGTTCATTACAGTTTACTGAGAATAATTATTTTCCCTGCAGTAAGTTTGTGGATTTTTCCATATAGAATTATACCAACTAATGATGTGTAATTCTCAGCTAACCGAAAACGTAGAGTTTTTGAAGTCCAATGCTATTCCAACGAAAAATCTTCCACTTTTATCGGAATCTGAACCTGGGCCATCATCCAGAGATTATAGATTATTGTATTTTCTTTCATGTAACAACCAGAGATACTATTAAAATAATAATAACAAATGATGTTTATTTGCACAACCAAAATAACAGTTTCTCATAACATCAAGAATATGAAATAAATCTGGACTCTATAGCTAGGTAAAAACTAAAATATTCAATTATATAATCAGGAAAACAGAGATTCTATCAAAAAAACCAGACTCTCAGAAGTCCACCGTACTTTTAGAATAGCTGTTATAAGTCAGGAAAATTCAAAAAATATAATAACTTATTACGTTCAAACCATTCAAGCAGAGTATTCATATTAATTCTTCTTTTATTTCATGTTGTTTCTTTCAGTTTAGCTGGTAAGTACTTAGTTTTGTCCATTATACTCAAAAATTCTTCAGTTCGTAATGAAAGTAGACATGTCAGAGATGTTTTCTTGAAACTTTTGAGTTTTTTATTTTTTAAATAAATAGGTGTTCTATCATTTATTTATTTAATCAAACGGACCTGCCATTTTACATTATTAAACTAAGTAAATTCAAAGATACAAAAACCTGCTCCTAACTATCTGCTTATCGGTTGCGACTCGAAATATTTCTTAAGGGAAAAAATTGAGACTGCAAAAAGATCAACTTCACATTCATTCGCAAGTCTTTGAGATCTTTTTAAGGGGCTGTTCATAAAATAATTAGTTGGAGCAAAACTTAAGTTAAAAATTTCTCTAGATCTCAATAATGCGGACCTGCAATTAAGGCTTATTTTAGCTAACAAATATTTACTGTCAGTAAAGTTGTTTATCAACTTGAAAATTAGCATCACGTCAAAGTTTTCCCTCCGTGATTCCAAAGACCTCAAACTCATTTGCTCTTGGATCAAATAATAATTTTGAAACGAGGTTGGAAATCC
This sequence comes from Cynegetis impunctata, assembly GCA_030704885.1. Lineage (NCBI taxonomy): Eukaryota > Metazoa > Arthropoda > Insecta > Coleoptera > Coccinellidae > Cynegetis > Cynegetis impunctata. The sequence goes on from JARQZK010002903.1 coordinate 776,007, forward strand.
TTGCTTGAATGCAACCCACTTCAAGAATTTTCTTTGAACTCTCTCGATATTATGTTTATGAACATAGTAAACCGGTGACCATACCACGGATGCGTACTCACACACACTTCTCACATTTGCGCAATAAACTGACTTAATTGCATCCAAATTGTTGAAATGACACATCGATCTTTTTATGAAACCAAGCATCTTAAAAGCTTTATTAGTAATGAATTGTATGTGAGCAATAAAATCCAGTTTCGGGTCGAAGTACACCCCTAAGTCCCTAATAATATTCGCGTCCCTCAAAATTCGTTGGTTCAAATGGTAATGGAAAGAATATGGTGACTTTACTCTTCCGAACCTCATCACTTGGCACTTCTCTATGTTTAACTCCATTTCATTGTCTGAGCACCAGTTCATTATTGCATTGAGATCGAGTTGGAGAAGTTCACAATCGTCGACCTCAGATATTTGTCTAAATATTTTTATAATAATATAATCATACAGCCTTTTCATGAGGTATACATAGTTCCTTCAAACAATTAATTTATTCGTCCTCTACTTTATTTTATTATTGATTTTCATGTCCAATGATAAAAACTCAGTGTAAATTTCAACTTGATGTAGGTACTGTTGAACAGAGATAAAATTGTCCTCAACCCTAACACAATATATCACAGGAAAATACAAAGTCCAAAAAAAACACAAATTACGACGATAAACGTTCGAAAATGAACGTAAATACCATTACAACCAATGTAAACAAACAGCTAATTTCCCATGCTCTAGTACCGATATTAGCCGTTCCGGCGCTACGATCTTAATTTCGGACGCCTATAATCTAGTTTTTTACACTCCGCAGTATTTTTTGGAAACCCCCCTAACACAAAATTCTGGCTGCGCCACTGGTTGAAACGGTCGCATTGTTACGCTTAAATTACGTTTCATTCATTTTAAGCCTAGCTTCCCATTCGCCTAGTGTCACAAATGTAACGTGCAATTAGGAAATTCTTTTCAAAAATTACATAGGTTATTAATTGTAATGCATTTTTTATATGATGGGAAATAATAATAAAAAAATTTGTCCACAAATATTTTATTGTTACATTATTCCGAACATGTACAAAATTTGTTGACTAAAATTTTAAAACAACAAATTTTTTCTATCACACAATGTAAACCATAAAAAATTGATATTTTTTATAATTTTAATATATATTTACAAGTAGCACAATGTGCGCGAAAAATACTTACAATGTACAACTATAACCTATGAAAAATATTCAGAGACGAAACAAATATGAAGAATTTAAATCAAAAACTATATTTACAATATACTCTATAAAAATATACAAAAATATTAAGCATGATTGGTAATAAATATATCTCCTTTTTCATTAAAATATACACAATGAAACTAAATTGATGTTAAATTATTTATTTTCGAGATTGAATACTATACAAATTGATCCTAAATTCATAACCTATAAGTAACTCATCCAACAGTTCCTTCTGACTTTCGCGGTTTTTGATTTTTTTTTTGTATTTGCGGGTATATATTTTGTTTCAATATTTGAACCCTATTTGTTAAAAAAAATAATCTTCCTTAACAAATATAATTTATTTGAATATAGAATGATATGGTATCAATATTTTTTTATTTCAATTAAATAAAATGAATTACAAAATATAATTGTATCACATGTCGTTTCAATAAATTGTCTCATACAAAGCTTAGTGTCAGTTAACTCATGGTTGAATAGCTTTATTTGCTACATAAAAATGTCAAAAGGTTCCAAATGATCGAAAACTTCGAATTTTTGCAACTATATAAGTAATTTTGAATAGTTCGTACAATAGAAGTACAAAAACTTTTTTCAAAAATCAAATTCTTTGGAAAAAAAATGACAAATCATTATAAAGGAAGAAAAAAATAATGCTTTCAAGGGTTCCAATGAGAAATAGAACCGACATAAACAAATTTCTTCTATTACCGAAACGATTTTTTGGAATTTAAAAAAAAAAATTGTCCATTTTAGCGAATAGTGGTATAATTTAATATCATATATTGCAAAAAAATTTGACATGATCTAGTATGGTTTCAAATTTCGATAGATTTCGAAATCTCTCATCCACTTAATAAATGAATGAAAATCTTAAAAAATTTAGAAGAAAATATTAGATAAATGTCATATTTCATCATTATACTTCATAAGTACGCGAAAAATTATAAAATGTTGCTTTCTGTTTAAAGAAAAGTTAAATGATATTGTGCTTTGAAGTAAGAAATTTTAAATTATTAACCAGACTAACTAAGGAAACTTAATACAATTATACTTCCTAAATTTTCTATATTTCTTATATGGAGTGCAATCAACACCCATTTTTTTAAATTCAAAGATAAACGAAAAAATAAAATTGTCAATGTTAACAAATTAAAAAAGAAATAGTTTCATGCCGTTTCTACAGAGGTTGATTGAGGATTACATAATAGGTAGTTAGTCCCATATTTAGAAAACAGATTGATTGTCAAAATGTTCCAAAATTTCAAAAAGGTAATTTAACCTAACCTTCATTTTGCCTTGTTTAATGTAGTGTATTTGTTTCCTTTAATTTGAGGTATACTTTTCTGCATTCAAAGTATACAGCAGTGTTTCAAATAGTTATAATGAACAAGATCTCACAAGTGGCTATGCACGTAGACCTCCAAAAATAATTTACAAAATTGTGCATTTACAAGCATGAAACATGAGAATTTTAAAAGCTAATGAAGATCAGTACAATGGCAAATGTAATAATATCTAGCCTCAATTCAGAAATCAGATTGAACTGAAAATCATTTGAATACAAGTACTCCAACTAGATACTCAAAAAACATAAACTGAGACTTTCATTGCGTTGAATATGGACTGAATTTTTTTCACACATAAATAATTTACACGAAAAAAATTATTATCAAGATAATAAAATTTTGATTTATTCTAACTGGATTTGAGATATTACATCATTGCGATGAAGAAAAGACTCCTCTAATAAAAAATATGATAAAAACAACAAATTACATAAAAAATTTACTGGGCTTACAAGATGTCTGTTAAGTGAATATACTAAATTTTCGATAAGTTTACTAAAAAATTATATATGACACAGTACAAATCATTAAAAACGAGTAATTTAACTCGGTACCCATTATATACCGAAACGTGTCATACGATTATTTAGTTAAATTAGCGAAAGTTCGATATATTTTTTGTATTGATCATTTAAATAAATTAATAGCTAAAAAAAGAAAGTACCTAGTGAGAAACTACAACCTGTGACTACGTCGTAAAAAACATTCCTTTGCAGACAAATCGAACAATTCTTCAAGCAAAGTTGTGTTAAAACGGAACATTTTCTATAACTGCACATACCTCAACCCAGCCCTTGAAATAAAACAATATTTCATAAGAAACTCAACATTAAAACTTGAAGGAAACACAATGAAGGCTTACTTTGCTCACAGAACATAGAACCCGCTGACCAGTGACCGTTCATAGAAAATATTACTCACTAACCGATCATAGAAGATATGAGTAATACATAGAAATACAGCAATCAATGGAACACGGATCTTGTCACGGTAGAAAAAAGTCTTAATCGCAATCGATGTTGAACAGGTAGAAGATGATGTCCTCCACCATTCTGACGGCCACGTGTATGAAAACGATCGACAAATAGATCGCCGCGTAGTTTATTCGGCCGGCACGCGGCTCACACCGTTCGTAATCGCGTTGCAGAAATAGTTGTTGGTCGTACTTAATAGGCCTTCAGTCCTGCGCGAGTGGAGGATACTCCTGTTCGTAGTTTAGGTGCTTCGATTCCGTTGGAGGCGTAGCTGTCGCTTCTAGCACCGCCCGGTATTTTTCGGAATCTATGGAATGGTTGGAATAATAATTAATATAATTTTCTAAGGTATATTGGTCATCAGGACGAATGGTAATAAGTAAAAAAGGTGTAGGTTCTTATAGTGTAGTGTTGCCAATCTGTCTAATATATTTTGAAAAAATATCAATAATTTATACAATTTTTTCGTCAACGTAATCTTTTGAATGGGATTTTTAACGAATGATTCTTAGCATGGCAACATTTTTATTTTTCAAGCTGTATAACCCCTCATTTGACACGTAACCTAGACATTTCATAATCAAAGAGAAGTTATTGTGATTCAAAAAATCCGAAGAGTTTTCTGCTATGTTAACAAGACTAATGCTCGTTTTCACCAACTAATTCCTAAAGTTAGGCAATACTTAAATCGGATTTAGGAATCCTAAGTGCAATTTGCGTTTCACCACGCGTTAAGTAATGCCTATAGGAAATACCTAACGTTAGGATAGCTTGTTAGGTCTGCCTAGACCCAAGAGTATTTAGGAAATGCTTAACCTCAAATTGTTTAGTTGTCAATTGCATATCAGATTTGGGGTTATTTCCATAGAAATATAATAAAATTATTATATTTCTATCATTTTTTCTCTTCTTCTTACTATATTTTGTCAAAGGACCCCGCACGGGGACCCATATAAAATGGTTCTCGTTGGAATTTCTCAATTTTTTTTATATGTTTTTATATCTTTTGTTATCACCAATATGTGAAAGTTTTAAACAGTTTTTATGTCTAGTTTCGATTTTATGAATTTTTGAAATGTTGCGATAATTGTATAAAAGAATTTTTCCATGTGAAATTAATTTATTATAATATTTTTGAGAAAAATTATGTAAACAGTCTCGAGAGAATATATATTTTAAATTTTGGATTGATTGGGCCGATACTTGGTGTAAATTAATAAACATATTAAAACAATGGTTAAAAATAACAATTTACACATTTATTATAAAAAATAACGCATGACGCACGTTTCGGTGGAACTTCACCTTCTTCAGATGCTAATGGCAATCTAACTATGATTCTCTGTTATATCGAAAACAAGAAATGACAAATTATGTAGAAGGGGTAGATACAAAGATGGTTACAAATAATTATTAGAAAAGGAAAAACCCATTCTGAACTTGCTAGTCCGGTAGTTCGGTAATTTTGAAAAGATTAAGAAGGGGGCTTGAAGTATGATCGATTTGGCTATTCAATAGGAGACCGGAATGCTTGTATTTATTTATCTGTAATGATTCTAAAAAATTAAGTTTAATTCCTTTACTTTCAGTATTTAATATTTTAAAATCCAAATTTAATGTGTGATTTTCTTGGATTAAATGGTTTGCATAATGTGAATCCGACTTCTGATTAACAAAGCTACGTTTGTGTTCTGAAATTCTAGTTTGAAAACTTCTGAAAGTTCTACCAATGTAAAACTAATCACAATCGCCACAATTAATTTTATAAACTCCTGATTTATTATCTTTATGAACTTTGGATTTATTATTTTTTATATGATTTCCTAAATTATTACCGGTATTGTGATAAGTTTTACATTGGTAGAACTTTCAGAAGTTTTCAAACTAGAATTTCAGAACACAAACGTAGCTTTGTTAATCAGAAGTCGGATTCACATTATGCAAACCATTTAATCCAAGAAAATCACACATTAAATTTGGATTTTAAAATATTAAATACTGAAAGTAAAGGAATTAAACTTAATTTTTTAGAATCATTACAGATAAATAAATACAAGCATTCCGGTCTCCTATTGAATAGCCAAATCGATCATACTTCAAGCCCCCTTCTTAATCTTTTCAAAATTACCGAACTACCTGACTAGCAAGTTCAGAATGGGTTTTTCCTTTTCTAATAATTATTTGTAACCATCTTTGTATCTACCCCTTCTACATAATTTGTCATTTCTTGTTTTCGATATAACAGAGAATCATAGTTAGATTGCCATTAGCATCTGAAGAAGGTGAAGTTCCACCGAAACGTGCGTCATGCGTTATTTTTTATAATAAATGTGTAAATTGTTATTTTTAACCATTGTTTTAATATATATATTTTATCATTTTTCTAACAATTTCAGATCAGTACCTACAGGGTGGCTCTGAAATAGTCACAGAGTTGGTCAAAAATTAATTTCATATCATTTTTTGAAATATTTTCTTGAAACTTTTATTGGTATTATATTAAACTCTTTTGAGAAAACATAAGGAATTATCTAAGTATTGAAGGTATCTAGTTCATATTATAATATACATATAACGCAGTTATGATGGTAATTTATTCAAACTATATTTAGATACAATTGAATATTAGAACATATACTAACAATATCAAAAAACTGTTTATTAACTATGGTGGCCTATTACCTGCATATTTTCTAAAAGAAACCTACCACAAAACACTAAAAATATGGGAACAGCACCCCACTGTTCTCGATCCACTTTTACAAGTGCACTAGTACCCTACGATTATATTGTCATTATCTATTTCTTCATAGTTATTCTCTTAATTATTGGTATTATATTTAATCCATAACTGATATTTCACTGCATTTCTGAACCTGGAGGAGAAACGACATCTTAGAAGCCCTAGTTCTATGGTACTTTGATCAATTTCGAAGACATTTGCTCCTTCTTCCTCAAAGCTATCCTGAATATAAGAGGAAGCTAATCCAATTTGGTAAACTCCAAATGAAAGTTCACTTAGGTATTCCAAATCCAAATTAGGAAAATCCGGAAAATGATTTAAATTCAAACGTGTCCAATTTGCACGAATATGGGCCAAGTTATTCTCTAAAACACGTAGTCGTAGACGATTTACCCTGATGGATTTCTCTCGATTTTCGCTAGTTTTGTAACTGTCATGTTGAGCTGTTTTGCTTACCTATGTAGGTCGGATCAGAATACAATTTTATGGTTTGTATTTAGGTGGATGATGAATAAAGTAGCGTCTTTAATATTTAGATTTTCTCAAAAGTGTTTAATATAATACCAATAAAAGTTTAAGAAATACTGTTATATAAATTAATTTTTGACAAACTTTGTAACTATTTTAGAGTCGCCCTGTAGGGAAAATAATCATTTCTGATCTACAATTGTTAAAAAAAGAATGAAAAATATATTTTATTCGTGAAATATCTACAGTTGGTCCCAAAGTTATTATAACAAAAATTATTTCACACTAACAAAGTTTTTAAAGCATTATCACATTTGGCTTAATCGCAACATTTCAAAAATCCATAAAATCGAAACTAGACATAGAAACTGTTTTAAACCTTCACATTTTATTGATAACAAAGGATATAAAAACATATAAAAAAATGAAGAAATTCCAACGAGAACCATTTTATATGGGTTTCCGTGCGGGGTCCTTTACAGTCTAGTATTAAACAGTGGTACCAATTACTAACCTGCTTTTCATTATCGCATGGATTTTAAACTGTTTAACTCGAATTAAAGCTTAATTTGATTTTGGTATCAATATATTCATTGAAGATGAAGAAAAGTTATTTTTGAAAACTTACTTCATTATTCACTGCAAAATGGCGGAGAAGGATATAGGAAATCCTATAACATTAAGGAAGACACAAGTTTATCCATGGCACATAATGTAGGTATCGTACCGAAATTTATATTTCTGGTTTCTCTAGTGAGAGACAGAATGGCAATTTTTAATATTTCGAAAGTATAATTTATTATAACTATGACTGGATAAATGAAATGTTATTGTACGATTTTTTTCAATTATGAAATAACATTACTTGTACGAATTAGTCTTGAATATCATGGAGCAAACATTAGTCACATATTTAACCTTCTTATTTAAGTTTTTTCAAAATAGCTGGTCTTAATTACAACCATAACATTTCTCATTTGAAATATTTGCAACCGAAACGTAGAATCCTACTCCTTTTTTGCCTATGTGGGCAAACATGTAGCGATTGGAGAATGCGAAGAGATATTTGAACCTTTAATTAAACGTAGTTGTATTTTCTTTGACTTCGATTTTTTGAACTTCATAAAGGCAAGAATAAATCAAATATATATATATATATATATATATATATATATATATATATATATATATATATATATATATATATATATATATATATATATATATATATATATATATATATATATATATATATATATATATATATATATATATATATATATAATATATATATATATATATATATATGTATATAAGGTACCTGAGACAAATAAGGCCCAGCAGGTAATAAGGCCCACTTTCCAGAAAAATAAAACTAAAAACAAACTCAAACTATAATATCCACCAATCAGTTCGGATATAGTTCCAAGTAATTTTACCTAGATAGCGCGCGGACCACAGGCTTTCACTCAAGGAGAAAAATGCCACTTGTTGGACATCCCGCGCAAAGTCTTATGTTTTACAAAATTTTTCACAAAATGAAGTCGTTCTCCATGACATAATTTCAACTGTACGAGTGGTGGTTTAATTCTATTGGTAAGTTGCACATTTTAAGAGTTGATATTCAACAAAAATTTCGAAATTTTTCATCTGCTTTTTTTGTAACAGTGACCTAACCTTAAATAGTGCATGTCAGAAATAAGGCTCACGTAAACTTTTAAGATGGGCACGGTGAATAAAAGTAATTTATTATGGTACTGTCCACTATGCCAGGAATCCCGTGAAAAAGATATGAGTTGCTGCCTTAATTGCAACACATGGGCCCACGAAGAATGTTTAGGGTATTCACCATCACCATGACGACTATATTAGCATCGCATGTGATGCCTAACAATTTTTTGAGTACCTACCAGAACTTTATTTTGAGTTAAAACTCTGTTAATACATTATTCAAATGCTTTTCTGTTTAGCTTGTAGCCTTTTTTTACATTTATATGATACGGGCCATATTACTATCATTGGCAGAAATAAGGCATGGTTACATGGTTTTTAAAATCTATGATTTTTATAATATTACGTTTTCTTTAACTTGTTTCAGTTAATGTTTTACTTAGAATATAATATGAGTTTGTTGTTCAATATATTTTTAGTTTCCTTTGTATGTCGTTTTTATTAAAAAAAAATGTTTTGCCTTAGGTCGGCCTTATTTGTCTCAGGTACCTCATATATATAGATATATATATATATATATATAAATATATATATATATATATATATATATATATATATATATATATATATATATATATATATATATATATATATATATATATATATATATATATATATATATATATATATATATATATATATATATATATATATATATATATATATATATATATATATATATATATATATATATATATATATATATATATATATATATATATGTATATATATATCCAGATATTAATAGTTTTAAATAACTTCAAAAATCTCATCACATTCAAGCAGGATGAAGATGATACCCGAACATATTTTTTAACGGAACAATATGAACTTACAATACATAACAAAATCATAAAATACACTCGGACGATCCAAGATGTAAAACTTCGTATTTATTGTAAAATAATATCGCAGTAGATCATCTAATTATAGAAATACTTTCAAAGTCTTGCGTTTGATATACAGGGGACATGGACGAATGAGACACTGATGAATTTGTTAATGATGTGCTAAATAATATTTGTGTTTCTTTGTGTATGTAGGTGTGAGTGTTTTGAGTAGTTTTACTGACAGTACCTGACATTTGGTCTGCGGGGTTTCCCTTGACGATGCCTGCATAGCTACCTAGTAGGGTACAGCCTTGCTCGGAAGAATAACACAGTCAAAAAACGGGTTCAAAATGCATGGGTAGAGGGCGCTTCGCAAAGGAATCGTTAGGACGACAAAACTAATACATTGAATTGAGGATTTCAATGGACATAGGAATAATTGAACGCTTCAATTTATCACATGAGTATGTCATTGTATTGTTCAAGAGATTAAATATGTTTATAATTTCAAATGACATCAAAATCCTTGTTGAACTAAGGAACTAGAGGCCATACATTACCTCGTACGTTAATAGGGGAGGGGGGTCGTTAACAAAGTATTTAATTTATTTTTGATTATATGAAAAAGATTCGAAATAGAAATATATAAATAATTTTGGAGGTGCCGTTTTTATTTATAAATTATAAATATAAATATAGTTTAAAATTGCAAACTATGTGACTTCATATCAGAGACGTGGGGGACCATTTGTGACAACAATCAAGAGGAAGCGGTTCTCCAAAAATCATTAAATTCATGTGACTTAATTTATCCCTTGAGAAAATTAAAACAATAACCTCAATTCTGGCTATAAGTAACTATATGAAAAATTAAATTTCACACTTTCCACTGTGGATTTTCAAGACAGGAATGGCATAGTATGAATATTGTCAATCAATTATAAATTAGAAAAATATGCTGAAGTTATTCGAAGTGTTTTCTATTCTAAAGTGATAAATTCAAGGTTCAGATAGGACTGGTAATTTCATTTTCACTCTCTCTGCGAAACGCCCAGTACAGTATACGAATGATCTCAAAAAGGTTTGGCTAAAAACAGTGGCTGGAACATTTTAGATTCACTGGTTTCGCAGTCAGTATAACTACCCGAAGTATCACCTGAACCATGAATAATTTTCATGATTTTCGAAAATCGACAATTCAGAGCAATCTACAGCTATCCAAAACCTGCGTTAGTACAAGCAAACCAAAAAATATGGCATCTTAGAAAGCGACAAATCACCTTAAAAAATACAAAAATGAAAGCTCTCAAAAACAGAGTGAATCTAAAACGTCTAACTAAAAGTTTCATGCTGTTTATGTTTTTACCAGACTGAAAGAAAACATAAAAAGCCAACGTACACAATTCGTGCCATTCAAATGTATAAGACCATTCCGTTCAATAATGAAAACGAGAGGAAAATTTTTCGCGCAGTTAGAACGAAATTAATATCGAATCTTTTCGATTAATCGACACCCAGGACGGTGCCTTGTGGAACCCCGCTAGAAAAATTTCCTCTCTCGTTTCGGTTAACAAAGTGAACAATCCACATCACAGCCAACTTGTAGGCACCGCTTTTTGCGGATAGATCACATTTTACGAAATCTACCCGGTTTTAAAGCTGGTGCAAATACTTTTGCAAGACTGTTTGGTAGAAATGCCATAGAGGGCAGTTCTCGAAATATGGAAAACGAGCGAAGAGGCGTGACTGAGCTTACCTTCTATATTCACGGGTTCCGATTTCGACTGCATGGCTTCCGTCACCGAGCCCCTTTTCGGGACGTCCCTACCACTCAGGTAGTGTTTTTTGTACAGCACTAGATTGCACGGTTCGCTGGGATTTATATTGTATATGTACAGAATTCCCTCATCGGTAGCTACCAGTAACCTCAACTGTTCGTTGACCCTACAAGCAAACGGACTAATTAAAGCAACCAAACCTTTTTATGGTAGAAGCTGACAGTTTGCCGAATGCAAAATGTACCTACTCTCGATCTATTGAAGATTTTCTGGTTATACTTACCAAGGAACTACATAATACTGGTTGGGAAGTTTAAAATAAAGCACTATTAAGGCTTAGAATATATCAAGTGACAAAGGAAACTTATATAAACATAGTTTAAAACATTAAACAAATAAGACAAACATTGTATGCTATTGGTGGCCTTTGTTGTCATTTTAGTAATAGATTTAATCATCTTAGATGAAAGGTAAAAAGTTAGCGTAATAAATTACGATATACTCATTTAAATACTTAAATGAAACAATATATGAACCTTTCTGAAACTCTGGAAATTCATTGAATTTTAATCCAAATTTGAGGTTAATATGCAAGGAGAGATTACGAAAAAAATTCATTGTACATCAGAGGTGGGAATATTCAAAGTTTTAGTTTATTTTACACATCACCAACTCATTCTAAATATCCATCATTGTCTTGTATTTATTACATATGATAAGACAATAAAAAAAAATTTGTAGCAAAATTTAACAATCCAACTGAAAAGATCAGCTTCTTGTCACGCCTGGCGCTAATTTAATAATGGAATTTTCAATTCGATATAGAATATCATATAATATTAAAGTTCCATTTATACTTACTCTCTGATTCCGAGGACATTTTTCACTTCGGAAAAGGGTAGGTAGGCGGTCGCGAAAGCTCTACCTTGTCTGAAAACATCGGTAACTTGAGTAGGTAAATAGGAACTCAAATATCCCACCCAAGTACTGTCATCGGTTGCTTGTGCCGCACTGCAACAGAAAAAACTGATCTTTCAAACAGAAAAAATATGCAGCTACAAACCATAATGACTAAGAAGAAAATTAATATTCGTTTTAAGATTGTTCAATTTTGAAAAATGAGACGTTCCAAAATTATTCTTCAAGTGAACTATTCCGACAGTCTCAAACTATCTAGGAATGATCTATAGTCGAAAATTAATTAGTTGATGAAATCAGGTTGGACCAACAACAAGAAAAGAAGAGAGGTGGAAAGAAGTTTACTCACTCTACGACCTGTTCCTCTAATAGTTTGAAAACGTGCACCGTCTCCGTGTTACTGCTGCAGCTCAAGTATAGCCCGCAACTGCTGAAGCTCAGACACGCGATCTTGACGCACCTCTTCACCCCTCTGCGGAATTCGAATAGCTTCGCACCGTCTTCAGCCGAACACACCCTGATGACGGTCCCTTTTTCGGACGCCGTGGCTATTCGCTGGCCGTTAGGACTGAAGGCAATGGCGGCCAAAGGACTATCGTGGGCATGTATCATTTGTTTAGAGTGCTGGAAAATAATAATAATAAGTTTTTTTCGAAAATGGATCATTTCTCAAATTATTTACATGGTACAGTGGTTAAGAGAGGTGGGAATATTTAAAAACAGGAAAAATGCATTTTCTAAACAACACTTATTCGCAAAAACGAATCCCTAGAATGGTAAAAATAAATGTATTAATATTTATACACAAAATAATTCATATTAATAAGTTTAATTCCATGGAATATAATTTCTATGATCATAGAATCGCATTATGTTGTAGAATGTGTTCTGGAGTAATGAATCATAGAGGCATCGGTGCATAGAGGTATGTAGGAAATACAGGTAACTGCAGAATACATCATTTTGATTTTCTCTTCTATATTTCTTCTATGATTTAACACATAGAAGCCTAAATAATCACAACTTGGGGGGATTCATTCCAAGACAGCAAACGTGATAAAACGTAAAGATGAGCATAATTTCATTACTTACAAAAACTGTGAATTCAATATTTTTCTCAATAGATAGTACAAATCGGTAATCGAAGAGAATTGCAAAATTTATCAATTGTGAAGTGAAATAGTTGAATATAGATTCAAAAGAATTATGCAAAATTCAGTTCTGAAATTCAAGTTCCAGCGTAAACTGTGATTTTCGTTAATGATGATTTTATTTTTTCCGCTTCAAGAACTGAAAATAGCTCCTTCTGAATATATGTTTTGGAGAATTTTTTCCTATAAAATTAATTTTATCCTTCAAAATTCAAAGGCTGAATAGACCTCTCATTTTTCGCTTACGTAAAATTTTAAGCTTAAAAAAATGGATAATGTTTACATTATGTAAGTTTTCCACTATTACAATAATGCTTCTCTGCTCTTTTTGCACATAATAATTGTATATAAAATATAAGGATAACATACAGTTGAAAATCACTTTCAGTTCAAATGAAAAACGATAAAAGAAAAAAATATAAATAAAAGCTACTGTTTAAAACTTTAAACAAACACATTAAACACTAATTAATTAATATGATTGACTCTGATATCACTGTTGTCTTGCAGAAAAAGCAGTATCGTATCCAGCACATTTTCCACAACCTATTATTTGCTTTAAATACACTTGGCATACCATATTGTTGTGTTCTTTCTACAGAATCCACAAAGTACCAATTAATTATAACATCATGGCTGTATTTCCTTCACTATCTGTAATAAAATATATTTAATATATAGAATGATTGTGTGGAGGTGTACTGTATTGTATTTATTTGGTGAAGTTAAACGACGAAGTGTTGTGGTGTTTGATTTGTGTAACTGATTGTGCAATAAAGGTGTGTTGATGATTCGAATTGAGCGAATGCAAATTGCGCGTGCAGCACGGTACACGTGTTGGAAGTGAAACTTCTTAAATGTTACAACACATGCGCGGTACCTAAGTATAAGTGCGCATGCGTGACAATATTTTATTATATCGTTGTGTACATGTATGTAGTTTTTTCTGCCACTTCCGTGGCGTCTGAATATAAAGTTGCTTGTCTCTAGATTATATCTTTCTTTTCTCTCATGTAACACTCTAGGCACATTTCGTGTTACGCGTTTTTAAAACTGCACTCTCAATTTTCGTTCACTTATAGATAATCTAATCGCCGCCTAAGAAGTTTCACTACGAAAGCGTTTTACTAGAATGATGAGAATAAATTAATCAATTTTATACCTTTCGAAATGAATTTCTATTGAATTCAATTTCCGGCATGTGCCTACTCCTCTGCTAATTAAATTTTTTTTTACATACCATTACAATCTGGCCACCATTGCTTGCATCTTTGGAATCTTTAGGCATTGCCTGTAAAAATATATAATCACAATAAAATACATGAACGAAACATAAAATTATTACATAATATATATTATTTACAGGAAGATTATACGTTGGTTCATTTGAAAAATTGATGACTAATCAAATCAATCAATCAATCAATGGAGATAGTTTCATGAGACATGGAATCACCATTTATCTTTCAAGGAAGAATGTTAGAAAATTCTACATCGGTGCCACATCAATATGTATATATATATATATATATATATATATATATATATATATATATATATATATATATATATTTTATATATATATATATATATATATATATATATATATATATATATATATATATATATATATATATATATATATATATATATATATATATATATATATATATATATATATATATATATTTATATATATATATATATATATATATATATATATATATATATATATATATTTATATATATATATATATATTTGTCTGATAAACGTATCCAGTCCCGGTACGTTCTTAAGGCGACCTAAGACCCACATGATCCGTATGTTTTTTACGAGTATATATGCAAAAATTGGGCTATTTTAAAATATAACTCTCTGGGCACATTGACAGGGGAAAATTTTTTTTTCATTCAAAAAAGTTGTATATCTGATAGTACTGTTCAGACCCAATACATTGCGCCAACTTTTCAATCCCACATATACTGCACCGGTCAATACGACCAACGTTTTCGATCCCAGCACTGTTGCCAGATTGTCGGGATCAGTCGCTACAATTTCAATGTATAAAAGGGATTGAAAGAGTAGGTGTTATGGCAAGAATTTGTATATGTTTCAGTGAGCCGACGGGAAGACTAAATATCCTCACGAAGTGAACAATTTTCTTATCTGTGAAGATGAAATTCCTCATTCTCATTCGTTGAATCAATTTTTTATTTTCACTTACCTCATACCCACTAAACTCTATAAAATTTGTTGCCTACTGAAAAATGTCTCACGTTAATTATGGACGCCCCCTAACTCATTCTTCATCTTGGATTTTCCGACATATTAGTTTTAGAATTACGCCACATTATTTTTTGAGCCCAACAAGCCCTTCCATTAGATACCCATATTGAAGAAGTCAATAAATATAACTATTTCGAAATCTTGGATGGTCCACCATATTGGATTAAGAATAACATCGCATTATTTCACAAGTTACTTTCATCAAGCCCTTTCATTTGATATCCCAATTGTAGGAGTGGATAAAAAGTAAATATTCCGCCATCTTGGAAGGTGTGCCATATTAAATTTGGAATGTCGTCAAAAAACTTACCGTGTATTGTCATCTAAACTTAATGTATACACAAAATTTCAGCTCAATCGGTTGAGGATATCTGCTACAAAATTGAGTTGCAAGATTCCATCCGAACAAACATATATTGCAAAAATTAAATAAAAGCTTATTCTACTCCACCCATTGAAAGTGACGAAATTCGTACCCACATGTAACTGCCTCAGATTTATATTATTTTTGAATGACTATTTTTGTTATTATTGTGTTGTTTCTTTTTTATTGCCGACTGAAACTGAACTGACTATAAAGTTCAATAGTTTTTAATTATTTTTGAATTAAATAGTTTCGTTATTTTTCTATTGTTTGTTTTTCACTTCTTATTATTTTATTGCTAGCTTGAACTCAATATTGAAGTCAGAAAGTTTCATATTATTCTTGAATGAATATTTTTGTTATTTTTCTATTGTGTTTTTTTATTGACTACTGAATATTGAAATGAAAAAGTTTGATATTATTCAAGAAATAAATATTTTTGTTATTTTTCTGTTGTCTATCAATATGATGATATTCCGATAATTGCACAAGTAAAAACGACAGACGGTTGACTTAGGATTTGTAAAAAAATTCTGTCTTGAAGTTTCGAAATGAACCATTTTTCATATAGTCGACACACTTTATCGTCTTCTTCGGGTTTGTATAAGCTTCTATACCGGAGAATCTGCAGTTCATATTGATATCAAAAGAATCCAATAACAAATCTACGAGCTACTCGAAATATTCACGAAGACCCATGACGACATTTGTCCATACCGGGATCGTATAAGTCCTCGAATAGTGTATTTGAGGTGTAGGAATGGGAAACAGCGTTGCCATATTTAGGGACTCAATGCGTTGGTTAACTATACGAAATATATACAGCAAGTTAATGTCGACTGAAGCGCCCTCGCACTGGCCAAACACTGAAACTTTCTGTTTATAATCACATGTATAACCGACTTTTCAGACCCGGCTGAAAAAGCACCCCTAGCATACCCTTAACCCCCCCATAACAATTCTATAGTCGAACGTTACCAGTCCCGAAGCCGGGACTGACAACGTCACTTTTGGACAGAAAAGTCGGTCGAGTATACCGATTTGGGTCTGTATGTGCGGTCGAACAAATATATATATATATATATATATATATATATATATATATATATATATATATATATATTTATAATATAAATATATATATATATATATATATAATATATATATATATATATATATATATATTATATATATATATATATATATATATATATATATATATATATATATATATATATATATATATATATATATATATATATATATATATAATTTTATGAAATAAATATATAATGATGAGCAACCCAAAAACTCAATTATCCTGAAAAAGAGAAGTATTACCATAAGTTAGAATATCTACTCTGTAAGTCAGTTTACTACCCCTACTTCCGTTCCATTTCTTCTCATAAAATATGCTGATGTGGATTACATAATTACCCCTAGGTAGCATCTAAAACAGAATTAATCAATAAGAGACATATATAGCTCCTTAGAAAAGATCAGCTGCAGAGAGATAGAGATGTTAAATCTGAACAAATACTTACCATGAGGTAAATGATAATATTTACTTGGGTAAAATACTCACGTACAATCGTGATAATTTGTTGATCAACTCAATTCCCCTTACACTATGATTTATCTCTCCACAGGCGCCGATCCAGGCACGACTTTTGGGGGGGAGGCTTTTATATATTCAAAAGCCGAAAGGTACTGGTATTTTGGGCAATGGTAAATCGAGTAGCTCCCAGGCCATTAGGGGGGGGGGACGTTCCCCCAGTTCCCCCTCTGGATCCGCGCCTGTCTCTCCATACATTATTACCGTACTGATAATATCCTCAATAAGCTTCGAACAGCTTACAAGAATGTAACACAATGAATTATGATACTAAGAGAGTATTCAGCGTTATAACCTTGAAACTCCTTTTAATTTATCGAAAAAATCAGTTGTTTTACACAGGAATCGGAAGAAATACTTATTGTATTGTGATTTCCAGCTTCTTTTTAGGCCTTTCAACATTAGAAGCACATTTACTTAGTTCATTTTGCAAAAAATGCATATCACATATAAAAATTCACATTAATTTGAATAGTAACTTCTCCTTTATAAGTTTTTCCTAATGAAAATTTCCCTTTAAGGGTGTTCTCTCCATTCAGTAAGAATTATGACGATTTGCAGTTCTTCCGATTATAATTTTTTTATTGATATGAAACATTATAGTCAATTTCTTGATACCGAGTTTTTCCAATTTTCCCACTGCATGTTTCAGATACAGCTATATAGCTCTATGATAAATCTATATTTTTGAATAAAGTAAAAACTTTAAAATAAAAACACTTGGCTTATGTTTCACAATATTAAAAATATTTAGATACTGTATTTAGCAGTAACGAAAAGTCGACATGTTTCGAGTTATAAACTCATTATCAAGACTGACTACAGGAGAGTATTGCATCGTAACTTATAAAACAGACAAAAGCAGAAGTGATACCTGAAAATCAATTTGTTCATTTACAAGGGGTAATTGACTATTATGGGCGGAACTTATTTCGAGAATTTCAAGAAGGTCAAGGCGTTTTCCTTTGTTACCCGAATGTAACAATTTGGTGTTGTTGAAATCCAGGAAGTGATTGAATTTTATACAATGTTCAGAGAAGCCAGTGGTATTTTTGTTTTGTGAAATTGACTTTTTATGTTCTTCAACACGAATATTCATATTCCTTCAGTTCTGTCCATTATAGAAAGCAGGACATTCGTCGCAAAATATTTTGTAAATACCACTGTTTTCTCCGATGTTAGATTTTTCTTTATTATTGACCAAGAGAGACTTCAAGTTTCTTTTATTTGTACAAATTGTTTTAACGTTATTTTTCGATAGTCTGTTGCAAATTTTGCTACTCAAATTAGGCACATAATTTAAGTAGCAAAATTTGTAACTGACTATCGAAAAATAACGTTAAAACAATTTGTAAACGAACAAATTGATTTTCAGGTATCACCTTTGCTTTTGTCTGTTTTATAAGTTACGATGCAATACTCTCCTGTAGTCACTCTTGATAATGAGTTCATAACTCAAAACATGTCGACTTTTCGTTACTGCTAAATACAGTATCTAAATATTTTTTATATTGTGGAACATAAGCCAAGTGTTTTTATTTTAAAGTTTATACTTTATTCTTTATGATGTTTCACCAAGTGATGTGCGAGAATTCAATCTCAGTTATCTATATTTTCCTTTGGTTTTTCATTCCAAGTCAACAATCCATTTCAACTACTAATGAGTTAAATAATTTCTTAATGATTTTAGTTGCAACTTGATCCAATTAACTATGTTGTCATATATGTGTGTATGCATGAGAATATATTCAGGTTCTATTCCAGAATGCTACACTTTGGTCATATTTCAGACAAGATGAAAAGTTAGGAGTTGTCCAGATAAGAAGTTCATAAAAAATTACAGCCACACATGTTTCAACTGTTGTGGCTTTCTGCTGGTACTTCTGGTTGATCTTTTGGGACAGACTACAGACACAAAATTAGATCTAAATAATTCATACCAACTTGAAATTCGAGGCACATCATTTTATGATCTTCGCATAGGTCGAATTGTGTTGCACATTCACCATCTTCTAATAATTGATTGTAGTAGGCGATTTTGATGTATCGATACACGAATAAACAGAATAAATTTTACAAAACCCTCTCGTGTGTTTATCCAAAGAAAATAATCATTCTTTTATTACATTGTGACCATTTAGGTTATTTTAGGTTTTATTTTATTAAGATGAACTAATCAATATCTTCTAATGATGCTGTTACCAGTTAGGTTATTTTAGATTTTATTTTATCAAAATGAACTACACAATCTCTTTCAATTATACTGTTATTATTTAGTTAATGTTAGATTGTATTTTGTATCAATATTAACTACTGAATCTCTTTTAATTATACTGTTCTCTGTCTGGATATCTTCCAAACTGTTGCCAGTATTTTAATCAAGATTAACTACTCAATCTTTTTTTAATTATACTGTTGCCTGTTGAATTATTAGAATTTATTAACCAGAAAAAAAAATATCACAAGAAGTTTGAGGTGAACTAGACACCTGTACAACATTACACGTAATATTCCTACAGAAGTGAACTAAGTCACTTGTACATAGGCTGGCCAACTTAAAAATAATACAAAAAATAAAAAAGAAACTTTACACCAACATAACAATGAATAAAATAAAATGAAACATAAAGCAAAATAAGATATAAAATAAAACAAGATATAAAACAAAGTAAAATAAAACATCAAATATAATGTGAACGCCCTATGAATTCCCATTGAATTCCAACACTAGACGCTCTGCATCTAATAATTTTCCATGATGAAATTTTTTAACTTCTTCTTTATGTTGGCTTTATCAGCAGTTAATACTTTAAGATTATCACTTAACATGTTGAACACTTTTACAGCAACATAATAGCTATTTTTTGTACCTACTCGTTTACTTATTTTTGGCAATTGTATACTCTTATTCCTAGTATTGCTTTCAGTTTTCTTGTATTTATCTGTTAATTCATTATAGTGTAATGTTATAGCTTCTAAATGGAACAGTTGAACCGGGGTAAGAGGATTAAATTTCGTCTGAACATTATGCTTGTTTATGATTTTTAGTATTTATTTTTGATTTCATTTTATTAAGATACACAATCTCTTTCAATTATACTGTTACTAGTTAGGTTATTTTAGATTCTAGTTTATCAAGATGAATAATACAATCTCTTTTAGTTATACTGTTACTAGTTAAGTTATTTTATCAAGTTAAACTACTCAATCTCTTTCAATTATACTGATACTAGTTAGGTTTTTTTAGATTCTATTTTATCAAGATGAACTACACAATCTTTCAGTTATACTGTTACTAGTTGAGTTATTTTATCAAGTTAAACTACTCAATCTCTTTCAATTATACTGTTACTAGTTAGGTTATTTTAGATTCTAGTTTATCAAGATGAACGATACAATCTCTTTTAGTTATACTGTTACTAGTTGAGTTATTTTATCAAGTTAAACTACTCAATCTCTTTCAATTATACTGTTACTAGTTAGGTTAATTTAAATTCTATTTTATCAAGATGAACTACACAATCTCTTTCAGTTATACTGTTACTAGTTAAGTTATAGATTTTATTTTATCACGATAAACTACTGAATCTCTTTGAATTATACTGTTACGAGTTAAGTTATTTTTAGATTTTATTCCATCATGATAAACTAGTTAATCTCTTTCAACTATACTGTTACTAGTTAAGGTATTTTGGATTTTATTTTATCAAGATAAGCTACTAAATCTCTTTTAGTTATACTGTTATTAGTTAAATTATTTTGGATTTCATTTTATCAAGATAAACTACACAATTTCTTTCAATTATACTGTTACTAGTTAAGATATTTCAGATTTTATTTTATCAAGGTAAACTACTAAATTGCTTTCTATTCTACTGTTGGCAAGTAAGGTCACTTTACTTTTCTTTAGATTAAATTTCACTATCCATTTTATTTTCCAGTTGAATTATATTCATATGGGCTTACCAAGTTGCCTGCGTCGAAGATCTGCACCTCTCCTACGCTGGAAGAACCGGGGTAGGCAAGGTAGCACACATCGGAAGCAGTACTTAGAGCGCACAATCCAAGGGGGTTCGGAGGGGTGTCCCGTATCGTGTGTAAGACCTTCATATCCCTGATGTTGTGTATGTACAGGCTCTCTTCCAAAACAACGACAAGTCGAGTCCTGTAAAGAAAGAAACGAAACTACATAAGCATTGCAGATACTACAAAAAATTAACTTGAATTATAGTACATTAAAATTTCATTGAAGGATAGTTAACGTAAAAAAGGTATCAAATAGAAACTTAGGCAAATTATAGAAGTAGCTTCTAGTGTTTTCATTTATATATACGAAACAAATATCTGTACATAATTAAAAATAATACAAATGAAATTAATTCAATGAAACATTATCGATAATAGTCCACAGGAAATTTTGGACAAAATTATGTGCTATCTATCTTTGTACAACGTTACGTCCTTTTCAGGACTTTATCAAGTATTGTAAACAGAAACGAAACAATTAAAAAATACAAATCATCTTCCAAACTTAGACAAGCTTGCTTGTTGCTCGTCTCTTGTCTAAGTTTGAAAGATAATGTATGTGTTTCAATTGTTGTTTCTATACAGTACTTGAAGAAGTCCTGAAAGGGGCAAAACGTTCTACAAAAAATAAATGAGTCATTGAATAACAAATAATTGAGTTCAGTGTGCACTATTATTGACGATATAAGATGGTAATGAATCAACCTAATTTATAGATCATTTTACCTATTCAATTTTACTGCTAAAATGGAATTCGAATACGAGTAGTTGCATATCTCACTACCCTTCTTGAAATGGATTACTCTCAATTTCCGGGGAGCACCCAAAGATACGAGCGCCACCAAACTGCTATTGAAGAGCCTCTCGATGATAATCGGTTCTTCGGGGGGGCTCTCATAGATGTGTTGTACAGAATCCGCATTGGTGATTGGGTACAGTCGATAGCCACTTTTGTTTCCTACAGCCAAAGATCTAGAACATACAAGAATAACATTAATGATATTTGTTTATTTAGGCGTGAAAAACTCATAAAATATATTGAACTGTGTACAGGATGTTTCAGAAATAAGTACCTTAAATTTGAGGTTCAAATAGATCTTAATGAAAAAGTTTTTCCCTAGTTCACACCGTTTAGGTAATCAGGGTACCAAAAGTGATAATTGAAAACAAAATATATACAATATAAAATATAATACGATATAAGATTTAAAAAATTACATATCTCACTAAATATTCTAGAACCGGTATATTGGGTATTTTTATTTTTGTTAGAATAGAAAGATTGCTATTTATTGTAAATTATAAAGTTTTTCGATGAATTCAGAGTAGTTGAAAATAACCGCCTTTTATATAGGTATATATATATATATATATATATATATATATATATATATATATATATATATATATATATATATATATATATATATATATATATATATATTTATATTTATATATATATATATATATATATATATATATATATATATATATATATATATATATATATATATATATATATATATATATATATATATATGTACGTAACGATATATTCTTGTTTTCCGAAAATATTTAAAGTAAAACATAAGGCTACACCATTTTGATGTATACTAACCATGTCAGTGCTTTTAGTGCTTTTTTTATAACGTTCATTGAACTATTTGATTTCTTTAATTTTATTAAAACAATTTACAATTAATTGAACTAATACTTGATTATCAAAACGTTTTATTTCTAGAAAGTTTTGGTCAAATATTCTCTATGTTTTCTTGGCTATATCTGCAAGATTTTCCAGTTAGATATTTCCAATTATTAATTAAACCCCCTTCAATGAATATATATATATATATATATATATATATATATATATATATAATATGCATAAAATGAATGAAAAAACTTCATTTCAGAATAAAAAAAATTTCTCTCAAAACAATAGAAAAAAAACTTTGTTTCAAACACCTGCTATTTTTTAAAAAATCAAAGAGAAATTAAAATCTAACATAGGCAAAAACATCGCACCATTATACGCAAATAAATGAAAACTCAACTTTTTGAAAAATTGCTGTATATTATAAAATACATAAACAATGCCTTATCTTTAGAAATTTCCAATAAACTCGAAGCTATCGTATACGCCACTAAGCTTAGGTCAGGCTACATAACTCACTAAGGTGCCTAACAAATGTTGCAGGTTCCAGACCTATACTCTCATTAAACTGACAATTATTATCTTTTATAGGGTGCGAACCTGCTGCCAGGTCACAACACAAAAGGAAATAGGTTCAACTTTATGAATTTTAGGGATCCTAATATTCCTAATTTCACTTACAGTAACTATTAAAGGTTAAGGGACAGAATACAATTCATAAGGTAGGATGAGTAAGAAAAAATAAATAAATAAATAAATAAATAAATAAATAAATAAATAAATATATATATATATATATATATATATATATATATATATATATATATATATATATATATATATATTCAGGAAATCAAACTCTTATCTATAATAAAGGAAATGAAAATCAACAAATTTGGCAAGATAAAATAATTCATTGTTTGTGAATTTATTATTTATTGAAATTTATTCAAAATTATATTTATATAAACAATAGACATATCCTAGAAAATTTGCTAATGAATGCAGAAAAAACTAATAATTCCTTATAAGGTCACTTAACAAAACACATTATGAATTTCGTTGAAGTTATTTAAATTCAACTGATCTCACGTAAAATAGTATATGTCAACAAACGTATTGATATGGAATATTAATAATGCGATGTGACATGAAGCAATCACTTATTACGTTTTCTAATAATTCAATGACGAAAATTACAAGGGAAATATTGCAAACGATAAATTAATATCAAAAATAAATAAACAAATCAATCACAACAAAAACGTCCTTCAATTTTAGTTATACATTTTTTGACAAATGGCGAGCTGTACATACATTCTGACTGTGATGAGATAATACAAATTTAAATAACCATCTACAACTAGAAACTACTAATTCGAATATCTACTTACGTGAAGTCTTGATTGAAATTCACAAAATATTTAGAGGAAGGATTTCTTTCAGGACTGGCCGTGAACAAAGCTAGATTATTCATTAGTTCTACAAAATGATTTACTTGTTAAATTGAAATTTATTAAAGATACTATGATAGGGTTGAATTGTTATTGTATATTACGCAAAAAATCTCAAGTATTCACACAAAGAACGACCTTGCTACTCCGTACACTAAAACTTATGGCTTACTCCATCTCCATTTTATGTCCCCAACAGCTGATTTGACTGACGCTGACGCATGCGCAACACTGATTAGTGACTACAACATGCAAAAATTGTTGTTTTTGTAAAAAGGTGATATTTGTATTTTTCTTAGTACAGCAAAAATGAATGAAGCAAGTTTATTATCGAATATTGTGAAGAATGAAGATGAAGAATTAATGAAGATATAAGAGATCTCTACAAAAAGTAAGAAACGAAAATTATACTGCGAATTGAAAATTGTTGCAGTGCCATCTACTCAGAATATTACCAAAAATACAACTGAATAATAATACCTACAGAAAACTTCATGGTGATTTTTTCTGGTGTTTCATTATAGAGAACTCTAATTTTTAATTTGCAAATTGCGAAATTGCATTGTCATTGTCATAACATAATCATAATATCATAGTATTTGTGTAAGAAATAGAATGGAGAATGAATAATTAACTTCTTTTTTATTTCAAACTAAATTCAGAAAGTTACCTATTTTAATTTATTTTCTGTCAATAATAATGCCTGTGAGTCATATATCAGCTGACAATTGAAACAACTTTATTTTGATTCCAATTTATATCTTCTTAAAACCATAATTTGTCAGAAACCCATGCTAGTTAAATTTGATAATTCAGCTTAAAGCTTAAAATTTAATGATGCAATTTGCTAAATGATTATATAAGCTGATTTTATAATTGTTGAAATAGATGTTGGTTTTAAATTAGTTAAAGAAAACATTTCCAACACAAATATAATGACATCCACGCAATTTGGGAGGAAGAATTATTGATATCTAGTTGTATTATACACAGTGAACTTTGATCTCTGTCATTGTAGCAATATTGGAATCCTACCGCAAACCTGATTAAAATTCACCTTTTTTTACAATTTCCTGTTAAGTTCATATTCGTACGACTTGAATGCAGACAGAATAAATTTCATCGGTATACAATTTCATCAAGGATTCTATTAAATGTCTCAAAAAAGTATTTCTGTGTAATATACAATAAATAACAAATTAGGTATACCCATTATCCATAATTTAAGGCTAAAAGTCGGACAGAATAATGACTTCAGAAAAAAAACTCAATGGTCACGTAAAAGGTTAGTTGGATTTCAGGTTAGGGATTTTATCTGCAAATTTTTAATTTTCTTTTTCAGAAACTCCTGTTCTAAGTGAAAATGATCATTATGAGGAGGTGAAGATTCCTGTACCTTGGGGTCATATTAGTGGTATGAATACTATATTTATGTATACCTATTTCCTTGTTTGTTTGAATGAATTCCAGAACTCCAATATTTTACTTTCCAATGAAGAAAGAAAACTTATTAATAGTATGGATACTTAATTTATGAACATTTGTGAATGCAACAGGATTTTGATCAAATATTTTTTGTGGATGTTTCTGAGAGTTCTGGATCTGTAGTGAAATAAAAATATTGATATCTCTTGATGTTGATATAAAGAGTGATAGATAATTACATTTATTTCAAGACAGTACAGTAAATTTTAAATTTCCAGTATACCTATAACTTGAATTGTCAATGATATTTTATAATTTAATTTCTTTTATGTGTATTAATTCTTTGTTTTCACAGGAAAATGGTGGGGCCCTAAAGCTAAACAACCTATTATTGCTCTTCATGGGTGGCAAGACAATTCTGGTACTTTTGACACATTAGCACCCTTATTACGAGACAGAGGCATCTCTCTTATGTGCATAGATCTTCCAGGGCATGGATTTTCATCCCATTTACCTAAAGGACAATTTTACTACCTATTTTGGGATGGCGTCCATTATTTGAGAAGGATAGTAAAATTTTTCAATTGGCCAAAAATATCTCTTATGGGACATTCGTTAGGTGGTGGAATTTCATTTTTATATGCAGCTATTTACCCAGAAGAAGTGGATCGGTATATTTCAATTGATATAGCTGCTCCTTCTGTATTTCCCATGGAAATTTTGCAAGAACTACAAGCAAAATCCATCGATACAATATTCAAATATGAAAATCTGAAACCTGACCTCCAACCTAGGTATGATTATGAAGAGATGGTGGATTTGGTTTTTAGTGCTCATAAAGGATCGTTGACAAGAGAATCGGCCAAGATAATGTTAAGACGGGGAATGGTTCCAGATGGTAGTAAAGTTAACTGTTACACATTAACAAGAGATCCTAGATTGAAATGTTCTTTGCCTTCGTTCAGTAGAGATCAAGTTTTAGAGTATGCCGCCAGAACTCGCTGCAAAGTTCTCAATATAAGAGCTATTCCAGGCTATCCTTTTAATATTGAATTATATGAGAAAGTTTTAGATTGTATAGAAAAAAATGCAGACGTAACACGAATAAGAGTATTAGGTACACATCATCTGCATTTGAATGATCCAGAGAGTATTTTAGATCATGTTTACAATTTTCTAACTTCTTAAAATAAAGTGGTTTGGGAACTAGAGGAATGAACAAAATTGCACTTTTTGCCCTCGATGCAAGTTTCTGAAAATATTTGTGATAGAATGAATCTATTTTTAACAGAATAAAAAATTTGTGGTCCAGGTTATATATTGGTAGATTGTGTCGTAATTTATTTTTTGTAATAATTTAAAATAATTCAGGTTTGAATAAGACCAAAGTTTAGACATAGTATGATCAGTTCCTTATGTTAAACGAAATAACAGCTTATATGATAGCTGTCGAAATGGTTGTTGAATAAAGTAATATTAAAATATTGTTTCTTTCTTTTTTAAATGGACTCCATCAGTCACTCACTGTAACTCTTTGATGAAAATTTAAGAACAGGTTTCAGATTTTCAATTTCAAAAGAAAATTGTTTATTGAAAAGAAATCTAACCTGCTAGATTATTGCATCCTAGCACCATCTACCGAATTTTTCGCAGACCATGAGAGCATAACCAGAGAACATTCTTATAAATTCCATAGAAACCTAGGATAAATTTTATATATATGACAACACTGAACTAACCCTTATTATTAAGGTTGCTCAAGCTGGGAACAGTCAAATAAACTTATAATACCAGAATAATCTTCTAGAGAAATTCTAGTTTGGTGTGTAATTTATGGATAAACGTTGAAATGTCGAGGGATAAAATCATGGCAAGTAGATTCAATTCGTTCATGATTTAGTATTCGGTCCAGATTACTGCAAAAACTTTCAAAATTATTCTAATTTTCACCTTTCCTAACCTCAAAATTTCGAATGATGACAGGATAAATTTATTTTTAAATTTCCAGTTGCTAAGGATCCAGTCCCCAGAAGGAACTAAAAGAGTTGAGATCAATGGGTCTGATACCACTTCGAAATTATACGAAAAAGTGCACGATATATTCGACTTGAATAGCTTTGCATTCTCTCTTTACAAAGAACGTAACAGCAAAAATGAAATTGCTAGCAGTAAGAGTAAGATTATCAAATCTCAAGGGCTTAGACATGGTGATATGGTCTATTTGGTTCCCCTAAATGGAGCTTTGTTATTTACTTCCAATTCAGTAAGTGCTCTAAAGAATTTTTCAGTTGGTTTAAGTGACACCTTCAAAAAGAGCAATTTTAATAAGAAGAGTTTGAAAAAAATTGAGTAATTAATTAATCAGAAAAATATGTGAAAGAATTGATAATATTTTTGGATTATTCTACTTCATACTTGCTCTAAATTTAGATCTGGTAATTACAATACCTATTGAAAATTATAAATGAGTCATATTATATGAAGTCAAGTTTTGAACTATTCTCGAAACTAAGAATAATATGTTTTCTTAATGTTTATCATTTGTTACTAATTGAAATGATGTAAAGTTTGATATATATATGTCTTTATTATCACTGCTATATTACTTCACATTTTTCAATCTATTATATTATAGAATAATAGTAATGAATTTGGAGAACCTGTTGATTCTCAGCCTTCTACTTCATCTACTCATGCTTCTCAGTCAAGACCAGGCAGTGCTGCCACTGCGAACAAAGCACTTGTCAGTGTGAAGGAAGATGAGGTGGATATACTTCTGACCAAAATGGATGGAAAAATCAAGAGAAGCCGCGATGATAAATTGTAAGTGTCGTCTCTGAGTAAAAATCTAAGAGTGTACTCTTGTTTAACAATTAATGTTTGCAGGTGTCGTCACAACAATAACTCTGCCTGTGTGTATTGTTCGCCACTAGAACCTTACGATGAGAATTACTTGAAGGAACAAAATATAAAACACTTATCTTTTCATTCATATATTCGCAAGCTGACCAGTGGTGTAGATAGGGGCAAGTTTTTAGCCCTGGAAGATATTTCGTGTCGTGTGAAAAATGGGTGCAAAGATCACCCTCCATGGCCCAGGGGTATTTGTTCCAAGTGCCAGCCAAGCGCAATTACCCTTAACAGACAGGTGAGAAGAAATAATGATTGTTGCTTACTTTTGTATGGTAATCATGTAGTTAGTAATGAAACTGTCAAGTTTTCAGGAGATTTCATCATTATTATTATTCATTTTATAATTAAAAGAACATTTCCATCATTAGAGTTCAATTCCTAGTTTTTTCTGAAACTGCCCTTTTATTTTATTTTAACGATTATTCTTGCTAAAATATTTCAATAGGTTTCTGTACCTACCTGTTTTGCTATATAGTTTTGAAATCTACTTGACATATAAGTCAGTAATTATGTGGACAGTTGAATGAGACTATTTAGTACATCTTTGAGATGTACACTTTCTATCTAGAAATTTTTGGTTATGAATTTAAAAAAAATGTTACTTTCGATTTTCATATTTCTCCTATCATGAAATGTATACATTACACCAGTAATAATAATTGAGTCAGTAATTTTGAATGTTTTCAGATTTATCGTCATTTGGACAATGTGGCTTTCGAAAACACGAATTTAGTTGAACGCTTTTTAAATTATTGGAGAACTACTGGTCACCAAAGGATCGGTATTCTTTATGGAGTCTATGAAATTCACGCTGATGTGCCTCTAGGTGAGTAGACAGGCGCGTTTTCATTGTTTATGCGGGACAAATGTGATGCTACATTCAGTGTTCTTTTTTGAGTTTTGTTTCAGATTAGGTTCATTTATTAACCTTCATAATCAGTGAATATAAATTCAAAGTTAAAATGTTATTAAGATGAATTATCTGTTTTTGGCTAATTGAATTTTCATCGAGAGTGTATTCTAAAGAAAACAATTTTTATCGGCGCCATCTAGCGTGAGTAGCTTGCAAGTGTTGAACTTTACAGTATATTAATAGCGTTTTCTAAATAACTGTATATATTGAAAGCTTCAATTTACTATTATAGATGGCTGTTTACGGTTTTGTTGAGTTTTCTTATTATAGGAAGAACACCTGCTAAGTTATTTTTTTCTGAGAGTTGTATTTAATATAAATTTTTTTCTCAAATAAATGTTAGTGTTTTAATTCTTCATCATAGAGGCTTCCATTTTTTCTGCTACAAATCATAATTGTTGAAAATCAGAACGGAGAAAAGAATCTTGTATAATGAACTTTTTCCATTCCTCTGCATGTCAGAGTTAACTGAAAACACTTCTGTTGGATGATATGTTGTTTTGATAGTATCGTTCGTTATGAGGAAATCTTGTTTTAGATGATG
This sequence comes from Cynegetis impunctata, assembly GCA_030704885.1. Lineage (NCBI taxonomy): Eukaryota > Metazoa > Arthropoda > Insecta > Coleoptera > Coccinellidae > Cynegetis > Cynegetis impunctata. Next base: position 806,409 of record JARQZK010002903.1, read on the forward strand.
TTAGTTCAATTTTTCCTTTAAAAATTATCAATGTAAATATGATACGTTCATTATAGATATATTTTTTTTCTTTGGTGTAGAGCGGATATTTAACTCCCTCGGTATTGTTGATTATATACATAAGGGACACTATATAACATATTTGCAATCAATGTAAATCAAAGTTGGTAAATGTAATAGGTAGTGTGAACTTTGGATAATTTATCTTAATAAGAAAGTGTATATTATATTATGTTTGAAGTGGAGTTCATTTATATTATGTTATAATTTTTTGTAAATGGCCTCAGTACCAGGAAACTGATTCGAGGTCAAAAATAAATAAACTTAAAAGAAAATTATCTTCAACAGATACGTTTCTTTGTAGGTATAAGAGCAAACGTCGTGGCAATCTATGAGCCCCCTCAGGAGAGCACCCGCGACTCTATTCGCCTGTTGCCGGACGACAGGGAAGACCTGGCGGATCAGATTGCGGAAACTTTGGGGCTGCGTCGCGTCGGTTGGATATTCACCGATCTCCTGCCTGAAGACGTCCAAAACGGAACGGTGAAACACACGCGCAACATAGACAGTCACTTCCTATCTTCTCAAGAATGTATCATGGCAGGGTATTATCAGAACAAGTATCCAAACCCTTGCAGATACTCGTCTACAGGCGTTTTCGGGTCCAAGTTCGTCACCGTTTGTGTGACAGGTGAGTCTCCGACATTCCTTCTTTCTTTCGTACTGGCCTGTCATTGTAGATTTCTTCAAAAACGATTTTGTTCTTCAGGCGACAAGAACAACCAGGTGATAATGGAAGGCTACCAGGTGTCGCAACAGTGCATGGCTCTGGTTAGGGACAATTGCCTTTTGCCCACCAAAGATGTTTCGGAGCTGGGCTACGTGAGGGAATCTTCGGACAAACAATACGTTCCAGATGTTTACTATAAGGTAAGAGACGTTGCTTGGCTTGGATTTGACTGTTGAGGTTTCGATTTAAGGTTCCTCAAAGGAGGATATCTTCAGATAGGAGTAGTTAGTTCGTGGAATCAATCGGTCATAATGAATCATGATAAGAACACATAGTGTTTATTATAGTATGTTTAATGTGATAAATATCGCTACATTGCAATTTTGGTCGCTTGACCATCATCAGGTTTTTTTTCTAGAGAGTTTTGAATTAAAAATATAAATAGATATCTCTATTGGGGTGAAGCGTGAAATACAAAAAGTAGGTGAAAAACTGAATAATGGTGAATTGAAACATCTTAATAAATGAAAGTGATCTTATAATTTATTATTGTTTTAATATATCAAATATGTAGGAATGAATCAAGTTCTTCACCATTTGTAATGCTTTGGTTGAAAAATTTTTCTCTAATAATTATAATTTCATTCTGTTCTTTTTGGTATTTTCTACATGATTTGAAAATTGTCATTTTTTTATTAGTTTAATGCCCAAATGTGCTCAAATTTATCATTTCTAATGACTTCAGTTTCTCGGGAAATAACTTTAGATTGGTCCAAACTAGCAGTGCTTAGATATTATCAAGTTCTTCATCTCAACTAATAAGTTATCTGATTACATTGGCCCTAAAACATTTCCTCGGGGAATATGTTTATCATATTGGGCTGCAGTTCAGCTTGTACATTATTAAATGAATTTTTCGTATTGTATCGAAATAGTCGATAAATTGTATAATTATGACCTATTTTCATAATATCCAAATCTAAGTTTTAGATACTATAGTCGAAGATTGCTCTCACCTTTGAGTCGAATGAAATGCGATATTGGTCTATCATGAATTTACGAAAAAATTTCAATTTCCTTATTAACGTTTCGCGAAACTGTCCAGGAGTTTCAGGGTGGAAATGTGGGATGGTGCATTGTAATGAAACAAGTACTATAGTTGCGGAAAGTTATATATTTTGGAAACTAACTTGAAGTGGTAGGTACTCAATTATCACAAATATTTAGTCAGGTAACAAGGCACAAACACTGGCTACACATATTTCGCGTTAAGGGATAGAATCGCTTTTCGATTCGACAAACATAAATTCAATTTTTTCGAACTATACATTTTTGACATACGAATACGGCAAAAGCTGTAACAGTGCTCTATTACATTGAACTGTACCTCTAGATTATTTATACAGATATTCACTTCGAATTCGATCGGTTAATAATCGGAGGATGTCAATATATATATATATTTTTTTTTTTTCTCCAAATTTCACCCACTTTTATTATTTAGTAGGAGTATAGTTTTACTAGGTTAAGGCCACAATTACAGTCAATTTTAATAAAATTTCTACTTCTAAATATCACAATAGTATATTACATAATAAGTGTGGTTACTAGGTTTTTAGCGCACGCTAAGTGAAATTTGAAAAACGAGCCGCAGGCGAGTCTTTTCATTCACTTAAGTGTGCTAAAAACCTTTACCACGCGAGTTATGTATACTATTTTATCTACAACCGTTCGTTTTGATTAAATACAAATTAATTATAGTCTAAATTTCCCAACTTGGTCACCAGCAATGTTTTAACTTTTTTTATTGTTATGAAAATTAGGATGTCATAGCGACAAAAAAAAAGCAACGCCATGATGTTACATGGCATCTGTGGTTTTGATGAATGATATTATGGTTAATGTAATTGTGGCCTTTACCTAGTAAAACTATACGTGTGAATATCACAAATTCTACATGAATGTATGCTGGATTTAAAAAAAATTTTCGATGCCATATTCGTGTGTTGTTCCTTGAGCTAAAATGCTAATATACTATAATTATTGACTATGATAACCTATAATTATTTTCTCAAAACAAAGTAATGTTTTATATTGATAACATAGTGGAGAAATGAAACGCCTCCAGATTCGTGTATAATTAAAGATTCAAATTTATGAACGTACCACTAGACTATTCGATAACGTTGGACTTATCATTCCTCAAGCTGGATTTATAGTTTGACGGACTGTAAGCGTAGACGCAACGCAATAATATCAAGTAAAGAATGTATATACTCTTGTTTATAAATGAACGTAAATTCATGACGTAACGTAAGTGAAACGGACTGGAACGGAAGAGTTGACAAGCATTCATTTTTTTACAGTGCGTTTCTTACGTCCGGCCTATCAAAAGAAAGAATTCTGTGTGATGTCAGCCACACTGTCAGATGTCACTTGTCCCGCCTTCAGTTTAGTAAAGTTCTTTGATTTTTATTCTTGTTTTGTTAATTCACAATAGATGAATCATTAGAATATTATAATACAAATTCAAACCAACACAGGCTAGTTGCGATTAATTAATTTGTAGGTTATGTTGAATGTCACTCATCCCCTTAACCTCTACCCATGCGCCAAAATTCCGTTCCGTCGAATTATAAATTGTAAAATTTTTTACGTTCCGCTTGTTACGTATTATTCAGTGACTGGAACGGAAGAGTTGACAAGCATTCATCTTTTTACAGTGCGTTTCTTACGTTCGGCCAATCAAAAGAAAGAATTCTGCGTGATGTCAGCATCACTGTCAGACGTCACTTGTCCCGCCTTCAGTTTAGTAAAGTTCTTTGTTTTTTATTCTTGTTTTGTTAATTATTCACAATAGATGCATAATTAGAATATTATAATACGAATTCAAACCAACACAGGCTAGTTGCGATTAATTAATTTGTAGGTTATGTTGAATGTCACTCATCCCCTTAACCTCTACCCATGCGCCAAAATTCCGTTCCGTCGAATTATAAATTGTAAAATTTTTTACGTTCCGCTTGTTACGTATTATTCAGTGACTGGAACGGAAGAGTTGACAAGCATTCATCTTTTTACAGTGCGTTTCTTACGTTCGGCCAATCAAAAGAAAGAATTCTGTGTGATGTCAGCATCACTGTCAGACGTCACTTGTCCCGCCTTCAGTTTAGTAAAGTTCTTTGTTTTTTATTCTTGTTTTGTTAATTATTCACAATAGATGCATAATTAGAATATTATAATACGAATTCAAACCAACACAGGCTAGTTGCGATTAATTAATTTGTAGGTTATGTTGAATGTCACTCATCCCCTTAACCTCTACCCATGCGCCAAAATTCCGTTCCGTCGAATTATAAATTGTTAAATTTTTTACGTTCCGCTTGTTACGTATTATTCAGTGACTGGAACGGAAGAGTTGACAAGCATTCATCTTTTTACAGTGCGTTTCTTACGTTCGGCCAATCAAAAGAAAGAATTCTGTGTGATGTCAGCATCACTGTCAGACGTCACTTGTCCCGCCTTCAGTTTAGTAAAGTTCTTTGTTTTTTATTCTTGTTTTGTTAATTATTCACAATAGATGCATAATTAGAATATTATAATACGAATTCAAACCAACACAGGCTAGTTGCGATTAATTAATTTGTAGGTTATGTTGAATGTCACTCATCCCCTTAACCTCTACCCATGCGCCAAAATTCCGTTCCGTCGAATTATAAATTGTTAAATTTTTTACGTTCCGCTTGTTACGTATTATTCAGTGACTGGAACGGAAGAGTTGACAAGCATTCATCTTTTTACAGTGCGTTTCTTACGTTCGGCCAATCAAAAGAAAGAATTCTGTGTGATGTCAGCATCACTGTCAGACGTCACTTGTCCCGCCTTCAGTTTAGTAAAGTTCTTTGTTTTTTATTCTTGTTTTGTTAATTATTCACAATAGATGCATAATTAGAATATTATAATACGAATTCAAACCAACACAGGCTATTTGCGATTAATATAATTTGTAGGTTATGTTGAATGTCACTCATCACCTTAACCTCTACCCATAGGCAAAAATTCCGTCGAATTATAAATTGTAAAATCTTTTATATACTCCAGTGAGTTAGGAAGCTCTTACTGCACGCATTTTGAGTGAGTTAAGAGCTTCTTAACTCACGCATTTACACTACCGCACTCTTTCTTTAGATGACTTATATACTTATGATATACAGACTCATACTTCTGCCTGGATTTTTCTGGTAGCAATCCAGAAATGGCTCTCGATGCCTCTTCTTCAATATCAGAAGGAATACTTTCCGAATCGCTCATTTTAGATTACAATTTTTGAAACTTGACTTTAAAGTGACATCAATATTATTTAATATCAAATTGACATTGCCATGCATGGTGTTTCAGGTACTTATTTGAACAAAGGTATTAAGGTAAAATTAATTATAATAAAAATGAATCGTATAAAAATAAGTATCCCGGTTAGGAGTAGATAAAATATTGTACAATACACGCGAGTTAACCCCATTAAGACACTTGTGTGGTTACACACAACGTATCACACGCGTATCTTAATGATGCTGTTAACTCACTTGTATCGTAAATAACTATTACGTTCCGTTTGTTACTTATTCAGTGCGTTTACGTTTACAGCCCGTCAAACTATAAATCCAGCTTTACACTTTCGCCCAGTATGTTACCAACACAGTTTTGAAAGTTACAATAGATTTTAACATCGATTTTTTTGACATTCAGATAAACAGGCGAATCGTGTAACTTGCGTCGAATTCTACACAGTTTTTTTTTAAAATCTTCTGTTGAACACTTAGGCTAAGTATTACACAATTTTCAACGAATTATCGATTTCTGCTACAACTTATTTTTCAACCGAATACAATCTGAGAGGACGATTCTTTTTTCGCGAATTTTTCTTTTTATTTCGTCCTCTGTCGCCGTTTTATATTTCGGATCGTTTACGACATCGAATTCGTTGCCATCGAAGGACTGCATGTCGTGAAAAAAAAATTAAGGGAGTTTGAAATAACGTATACATGATTAGTTGTACCGTTAAAACGTTATCTACCCTCAGATACCCGCTTCAAAAATTGGCGATTTTTTTAAAATCGGAACAGCTCGTGCATTAAAAACAGGTTATAAGCCCGAGGTTCACATCTATAGGCCCCTACACACGGGCGTCGATGTTTTCTTAATACATCAACGTGCACCCAAGAACGTGCAACCAATAACGTTAATGCGGATGCAGGAAACTCACGTTTTTGAAAGAACAACCCGGATAAATGCCGCGTTGATGTTTTCAGGAATCGCTTGAATTTTTGGATGCGCATTCCAACGAATGCATTCAAGTCTCTACGTGTGGATGCAAATAACCGTGGAGTGTGCGTTTTTAACCCTCTCGGTCACGAATTAAAACTATTGGAGCGAAAAATCTGAAATTTACTGTGATGCAACTTATGATTTTTTGAAAATTTTTGATGTTAAATTCAGATTTTCAAAATGCTCCGTTTGGGCACTATGACATGTCCCCAATGGAGGACATCATGAGCTGATGGGTACTATGACATGTCCCCAATTGAGGACATCATGAGCTGATGGAAGACAAAAAATGTTCAGAAATATGTTCAGAGGGTAAAATATTAATATGTTTTATTAAAATAACATTACAGGGTATGGTATTTCATGAATGGACCATTTTCGAAGTACTAAAATGTATAAAATTTAACTTTTGCAGAAATAAAATAAAAGTGCTGTTATATTTACCTAGATGTTGCGTTTACCGCTAGCTCACAATGTCCTCAAATTAGGACACCACACTTTCAAAAATCGCTGATTACAATATGCACAAAAATCACCAAACAAAATTACTTTGGAACAAGTCTACACTTATTGTGAACGTGAACAAACAGTTTTCAAACACGTGGTCTAACGAATATAACTAACAAAAAAATAAACAGTAGAGCGCTACACTGCTGTCACAGCTACCCTACGGAAACCTATATTTCAAATGAATGAATTTTTTTTCCATCAGCTTGTAGATGGCAGCACATATATTCATTTGGAAGTATATGATGTCCACAACTGAGAACAATGTGACAGAGAAGTAAGAGCAAGCGGCACTTCATAGGAAAAAATCCAAAGTAGGTTGTCCTCAATTGAGGACAAGGTGAGCGAGAGGGTTAAAACAGTAGCGACGGTTAAGATTATGAAATAATTTGTTACTGCAGTTGGTATTTAAAATAATAAGTTAAATATTTCATGAATTTGTATTGTATTTACTAATAATGTTTGCAGATAGTTTCATCGTTATGTCTGACTGCAGAACAATGTCCCGGGAATTTTTACGGGAATTTGTGGAGTTGTTCAGGGGTACAAAATCAAAGCACTATTTAGGCCGAAATAAAAAAAAATTAAGCATAAAAAATATTGATAGAGAAGCTGCAAATCATTCAACCAAATGCTACAAAAAAGTACAGTTGTCGCTAAAATCAATAGTCTTCGCGGTGGGGTTCGGAGATAAAATGAAATTTCGAAATCACTATTGTGAAGATGACATCAAATTTGAGATTTGAACTTCATTAACAGAGTTTTTATCTCGAAGAGAAGTGGTACGGTGAGGCTTTCGGAGATATTAAAGTAGTGAATTTTAAATCTTGGTAATTTCTTGCAGTAATTTCTGCAGTTAATGCCAATCTCATATTTGTGTCTTGACGTTTTATTAATGGAATAACCATGTCCAATAGTTACGAATAGGTTTCTTTGTCCATCCTTACGTAATTACGAGTCCTCTAAACCAACCTTTAGGCCACATTCGGCGACGATTTTCATTTTCCTTTTTCTTTGTACACGCCACTGCCACCAGAGCTAAATATTCCTCCCGCTCAGAAATATGGCCAAACATTTTAGCAGACTGGACAAAACTATGGTTTTGTACGTACGTGTGTACGCAATCAGGTTGCTTTTTATTGGTTGCACGTTTTTGGATGCACGTCGATGTATTAATACATCGACGTCCGTGTGTAGCCCGCCTATATCTTTCGATGTGTTACACAGTCAGTTTGAGATTCAATCCCGTTACGGATATAACGACACCGATAAATGATTTTTTTAATTTAATATCGCGAATAAAAATTGAAAGCTCTTCGCAATTCAAAGTGCACTTTGATGTGTCGTTTGAACGTTAAGCGTAGTGAAAAAAGATCAGTATTTTCGAATAAACGTGAACGTTTTGCTGCGATTGTGTCTATAAAAGTAGTCGTTTCGGTCGATAATGAATCAAGTCCATATTACAGATAACTGTAGCGTTTCTTGAGCTGTCAGGGATGGGGACCCAATTTCCAATCATAATTTTCGTCCCAATAATAATGTATTTTGAGTTTTTCGGCTTTTTAAACCTACACTACGACCTTAATTTTGAACCATAATTATTAAATATTATGTCAAAATTCAGTTAATCAATTTTTTTGAATAATATTTTTCAGCACCCCCTCTTTAGTGTGCTCGTGTCCCCCTAGGTGGCGCGCTTCACGCGTGAGAATCGCTGGATTACTGTTTTATCGACTTTCAAATGTCACAGGCAATGCGAGATTTCATTTCTAATAAATTTGATTTCTAATTGATAATTGCGCTATCGAGAGCAGACATTGAGTATCTCTAAATTAAATTCAGTATTGAACTAATGCATTGATGCAATCGATCCTCGACAAGTGGTGAATTTGTGAAACCTAAATGAATAGGACTGTGCAAATTAGAGCAAAACTTGGCCAGAATATTTTTGCGATATGTCAAAAATTTCTCGCGCGTCATAATAAGAGGATGAGGTCCATTTTATTTGTGTTCCGAATTTCGGTCGGTTTTTGTTGAGAAGGTATAACTATTCTTTAACCGATAGAGCTTGTATTATTATAAATCCAAACAACCACTCAATATATATATATATATATATATATATATATATATATATATATATATATATATATATATATATATATATATATATATATATATATATAAATTATATTTTACTCGAAAAGGACCACGTCATTATTTACTGTCTCATAAACCGGTTGCTTCAAATTAAAAAAATTAGCCAGCAGCTGTCATTTTTTCGGATGAATCTCAAAACTTCGATACAAAATATGTACAGTGTTGTTCCTTTTCGAGCAACTAACTCTATTCTATCTATATTTATCACGTCTATTCTTTCCGATAAACAATCTGAAACAAAGTTAACACTAGGAATATTAGTTAAGCGCAGATCAGTTAGTAAAGAAATAAAAACATATTCAACATTAAAATAAATTTTTTATTTTCATTAAAAATAACATTGAATAGCGTTGTTCTCGTTCGCAAATCACTCTCTCTCTCTCTCTCAATTGAAATCGCTCACATTTCGCATCATATTCGAAAAATAATTAATTATAATAATAGTAATAAAAATATACCCGGTGTGAAATTATAAAACTATATAATATATATATTATAGTAAAGGATGAACATTGATAAAATTTCCAAACACGATTAACAAATTACCGATGTACCGTTCTTCGTCTAACTACTAAAATAATTACCATCTAAAAAACTAGAGATATATACGACGATTTTCGCTCATATTTTCGGCACACTAAATTCTTTATGTTCGAACATGTCGTAGTTCTAAATAAATGAAAAACGTCGTGTTGCGCGCGCGGTCGTATAAAAAGTGTAGTACAAATAGCTTTGGCTCTAACTCTGTGACTCGTGATAAAGAACTATTAAGACTTCGTCGATTATCGATTTTCGCCGGCCGTCCCGGTGACGTCATTTCAATCACGAGTCTATTGTAAAATATTCTATGATTAAGTTGGACTTCTGATGTCTCGTCTGTGTCACTGAAGTTCAGAAACGAGACTTTTTTCTCGATGACCGCACCACAAATCTACGACGAAACAAAGGGGGGCGTTCGTAAACAAATTATTTTTTTCGAAAATCGATAATCGAGGTCATGAAAACTGTTTGGGAAGCAAGGTTCCTAATGAATTGATTTGAACCCTAATTGCACTGTTACCTTCGAAGGTGTTAAGAAAATAATTGCATTATGGAATCGAATTGTGGAAATAGAGACGACTACAAATTTCACAATTTTTCTTTTGTATATATGCCTCGTCACGCTGAATTTCCCAGGGAAATTGGACGAACATAATTGTTGTAGCGAAATTTCAAGTCTTACAACGACCACTCGGAAAAATTCTCTGTTAGAAAAAATAGGGATTGTTTCAACTCTTCTAAACTCTTCAGTTGGCGACACATCCATCTCTTAATTCGCAAAAAGGAAATGTAAAACTAATTAAATAAAGATCTACGGTAGTACATTTACGCATAAAACGTTATCGAAAATAAAGGAAGAAATACCTGCCGGATTTTTTTCGACTAAATCTAGATAGACAATTTTTTGCACGCGTTTTAAGAAAATATAGGTTCTTTCGGCATACGGTTTCTTTTTTCTAAGACGGCATTTTGAATGTACAATATCTCAAACCTCGCCCCTCCACACATTTTCCTACGCTATATGCACAAGCTACATTAATTTTAAATTTACACACATCGACATATACAGATATATTTTTGTACATTTTTCTTTTGAATTTTTTTCGTGTATTCATAATTCAAGCACAAGTTAATTCAGATTAACATCGATATACGGATCTTATATTCTTAGAACGAGACGAAAAATTCACGTCGTTTTGGCAGATTGCTGTTGAATTTTTTCATTTTCAATTCAAAAGCTCGCGTAACACCTGAGATCCCATAGCGTGAAAAACGATACTTAACCTCAATCTAATTTCCGATATGTCAGTACTGTTATCTGAGAAATGTATTTGAAACGGGGTGGGGTTTGTCTGCTACCGGGAAGGTTCCATCATTCTGAATTTTACTGGGAAAATATCGGATTTAAACGTAGCCCAATATATTTTTTCAAGGCTGATTTCGTTAGTTTTAAATATTATTTGTATACAATTCTATGTATATGAAATAAAATTATATATGTTAATTCGAAGCATTATTTATAACATTTATATTCCGTATTGGAGTACAGAATACAAATCTTTTTTTTTTTAATTCGAGGGATATTTCAGAAACAGATAAACATTTCGAAATATTTAACAGTTTTAAATTTTTGGAGTCCCAATTGATATACAACCCTTGGCGTTTAAATTCAAACCAATGGACGTACTGATAGCGTAAATATTCTTATTAACGTTAATGCATCTTTAATATATTACTTGTTGTTTATATTAAAACAATTTTTCTCCCACCCTCTGGGAGGAAGAGCAGAATGTGCCGATTTTTTCCTTATTAGAATGATGGAGCTTCGTGTTATCGTGAAAATTAAAGCTTCCCACATTTTGCGATCAGGATATTTTTCGTCGGCTTACCGGCCGTATCCCCATACGTGCTTATCTTCTCCACCAATTCCAATCCTTCCACGACGTGTCCGAAAATTCCAGTGAAGCCGCGCATCTCCTGCAGTATGATGCGAAACTGCGACCCCACCATTCCCAGGTTGTCGTGTCTCTTCTGCGTCCGTCTCATGCCGACGGTGCCGCGCACCGCTAGTAGCTTGGTGTCGTCGGGAAGGAAGTACGAGTCCTCGAAGATGGACCTGCCGCCCCTCCCGTTGTTGAGCTCGAAATCGCCCGTGATGACGCTTTCCCCCTCCCAGCACTGGAAGATCTGGCAGCCCTTGTACCCCATGCCCGCCTCGCCGCTGGTCAGGACGCCGAAATTCTTGGCCATCTTCGGGGCCACGTCGGCGCGCACTTCGATCACTATCCGACCCAGAGGCTGACCGTTCACGTCCACGTTGAAGTAGTACAGAGGGCACATATTCACCGGATTTCTCATCTGCGGCGAGTGTACCAGATTCTGGATGATGATGTTGTTGTCTTGGTAGATGTTCTTCGGCGGGGGCAGCACCAGGTGCTGGTGCAGCGGCGCCTGGTTCATGAAGTTAATCGGTGCCTGTGTCGGCGCCGAATTGTGGTTGTGGTAATCGAGGCCGTTGTTTGGTGGCGTTTTCGCAAGCATGTGCCGTGAGTAGAGCTGGGACATGCAGTAGTTGGCTAGAAATAGGATGGGGTTCTGTTGTGAGCTCGCTAGGACTCGAGAGTTTCCAGGGATTGCGATATCGCCATTGTGCAGATTGCTCAGTGCCTGTTTCAGCAGAGGAAAATCCAAGATAACCTATAAAAAATTACTTCTCTTAATATTCTATATATTGACTTCACAAAAATAATATGTGTCCAGCTTTTGAGAGGGTTTCTTACTACAATAACAAGACTGAAACTTGACCAAGTACAATAACAATTGACTTATACTGACTAAAGTTACAATGAACTTCTAAATCTTGGAATACATTACAAGCAGCTTTGACATCAGTAGTAGTGTAAATATTTAGTGATACTTAATTCTGCCCGATGGACAACAATATAATTTTCCTTTACTAGCAGATATCGACGGAATTATAGATAACCTATAACGTGGTGGAGTAGTATCTTACCGTAGAGTTTCTTATGATGTCGTCCAACTGGCACTGTAGGTACATTTCTTGGTAGCGCATCTGAAACCTCTGCTTCTCCAGGTTCACGCTAGCGCACAAGCTGTGAACGTCTGTCAGGGTTTCGGCCATGGATAAATTCAGTCTCAGTTTGGCCAGATTTTCTCTGGTCTCGGTCACTTCGAAGTGGGCCACGTTGTTGGTGAGGTCGGCCTCCACGTGCGTCTTCAGCGTGACGCAGGCCTCTAGTACCTTCAGCAGAAATTCGCGCTGCTGCGAGGCAAGTCTGCAGAAATAATTAAGGTTGTGAAAATAAATTAAATTATCGTTTAGGGAAAGGAAACATTTATTATTGGAAAAACAGAGGCAAAAATTGGATAACGAGAATATTATGGAACTATAAAATTATTACCATTTCAATTAATGAGATAAAAAGGGGTCACAAAGTCCAAATCTTACCTTTGTATTTCGGACAGCATCTTCGACATCGACGCCAAATCGATTTGCAGCTCGGCGATGAGCTGATCTTTGGCTTCTATTTGGGATTTAATCTGATGGTTGGAATGATCGCTGGTTGTCGCACAGGCCCTACAAACGGGAGAGCCACACGTCGTACACCACAGCGCCAGTGGCATAGCGTGAGTGTGGCAGTTTTCCGATATAACCTGCGTGAAAGAACAAATCGTCAAACTATAGCAGCCCACGTATAGATCCTTGAGGGATTCAACTCGACTGATCAATAAGATACTGGTCCATTTATTAAACTGAATTTATCTTGATTACCACTTACCAGGTCAACGTGAGTTGAACCAAATATTTTTTTTGTTCGAATAACTTTGATAAATGTTTTGTTTTCCTACCTTCGTGGCTTTTTCGGCGCCTGCGCCTCCGGTCGGGTTGTTGGAAAAGAGCTTCAGTTGCGAGAAATTCTTCGTTAAACACAGCACCGGATTGTGGGTCGGCAGACTCTCCGGGCCCAGCTCGCCCAGGTCCGTTTTTTTCCAACAGTACACGCAGTACAGTTCGGCGTTGCCCTTGTTCAGGTTAGTCCTCATGCACTGCAGGCAGAAGTAGTGCTTACACGAGAGCAGCTTCGGGCTCTGGTCTGTATCGTTAAACTTCTTTTTACAGTAGCCGCACAGAGTCAACTCCTCAATCTCTGGCGATTCCATTTTATCCGATATTCTGCGAAAATAAAGCTCGTCAGTAATTTCAAATTAACGATAAATCACGTGGGTTATCCCTAGTATAAATTTTTTCGCAAAGAATTATTGTTTAATAATGATTCGTCACAACGACTAAACGTTTCCGTTTCGATATACAGTTTTTTTCGACGGGCTCATTCGAGAATATAAAATTTTCGAACGAAGTTCCTTATCGCGCGTTGCGAAAGGGAGCTAGACGGAAAAAATTAAGACCAAAAGTTGTAACGACACTTATGGCGCGCGCGCGCGTGTCTCTCTGTCTGTCTCTCTCTCTCACTCATAGAAAGCAAGCCAGCTATTTTCGTTTCGTCTTTCTATTTCGTATTGAACAGTGTGGTTGTGGTGTCGCGACGATTATTTTTGTTGGGTGTATACAGGTTTTTTGTACATAATAAATAATAAAAAATAATAACAGTAATGAATCTTGACAGTGTTTCTGCACAAGTTCCGGATATTGCTGATGGAGTTGGGTAAGAAGAGATTTTATACAGACAATAATAATACATAATACAGACATTTAAATAAAATAGAATCCCGAACATATGTTTCCTACTTCAGTTACCACAAGCCAATTATTACTAAAATTGAGCCTACTGATAAAGTTTATATTATATTATATTTGTTAATAACAAAAAAAATATTATAACTTGAAAAAAATTAAATTTTATTACAATTCCTTCACTAATTAATCGAAAGGAACTTCGGGTGTCCCTTGACACCTCTCAAGTTTTTTTTTATCAGTAACTCTATATGGTTTTTTTACCTACTTATATTTTCAAGTCAAGAGAACGACAAAGTGCTTGAATTTATGTCATTAACTCATTACCTAACATATCTATACAAATTTGTGAACAACTAAATCTCATGGGACATATACAACACCCAGGAGCAAGTCGGGATTCGAACCTACGATCGTCGGTATACAAACGATAAACTTTATCGCTGGTCTAGCGACGCCTCGATCCTAAATTAATATTCCTTCAAGTTTACGCAAGCGGAATTAATCGAGGCAATGAAAAAAGATTCGGGTTAGCCAGAGTTGATAAAAAGACACTCGTACATGCACTTAGACCGTTAACTGACGAATTAATTTTCGAGCAGTAAATTTCAAGGCTTTTACGTTCTTTTTTTTTTCGACCGCGTCACATTTTATGGCGTATTATTATCGTTGGACGTTCGCTCGTACGATCTTTTCATTTATACAAGGAAATATTTTTCGATTCTAAATAATGATGTTTTGTGGACCACGAAGACCATGTTACAATTTCACAATTTGATAAAACGATAGATATCGAATGTATTTTCTAACGGTTTAATCGAATCGTGGGTGCCCAATGGCGTGCACGTACTGTTGAAGTGGAACACAAAAGTTCATTAAGAAAATTCCAAATACGACGGGATTCAAATTTATTAAAAACCTGGCAATAATCAGAATTTTCGAAAAAAGATTGTGAAAATATCGCGTCGCGTTTTCGTTCAATCGTATCCGATAGAGGAATGCTTCTCCGTCGGTTTTTACTCGCCGTTGTTATTGTGAATAGGACCATTGTTCGACGAATAATGAGAACTCCTCTAGCCTCCGGTGATATTATTAGAGTTTCGATATTTCCTAACGCACTTTCACCGATTCTTCTCGTTCGTCGTAATCTAACGAGCACTAATCAACTCCAAGTCGTATTACGAAAACGCCTGTTTCCGTTTTCTATGTCGCCCGAGGCATAGAATCGCAAGAGGCAAGACAAAATCGTTATAGCGTGAATTGGTCTCGTGTAGATATTCGGCATAGCTGATAAAATGAGTGACGGCTGTGGTCACGGCTCAAATACCTCTCTAAAAACAAAACTTATTACAATCTCCCGATTTTGTACGGTTAATGTTCTATGCGACGAAAGTGACAAATATTGTTCGAGTTTTATGTCAGCAAAAAGTACTGGTAACCTTTTCGACGGTGAGTCATAGAATCGCACATTACGCTTTGTTACAATAAAAACAATATCGTGATAATGACGAAGAGGTTACTAAAACTGAATAATTTTATTACAGAAAACATGATACGTGGTTATTAAAAAATTTAAAGAATTAATGGAAAATATGACGGAAGCGATCGTGGGGCATCCGGTTTGAACAAAGTTTTTTTTGTAAAATATTATTTATTGAATAGTAGGTACAATGCGAAGAATTAAAAACGTTAGAGAGTAACTAAATAAGAAAAACATCAGAATTATTTATAATAGGATTTATATATTACTTACAGGGCAAAAAAATAATATATTAAATTGACCAAGGTCAACTTCTATATTTTTTATGATTTGATTTTGAATATTGCGAATACGCGACCAGTATTTAAGGAGCGCGCCCTCGTGAGTAGGTCCAAAGTTTTTTAAAACGCTAAGTTTGCTTTGGAACCGCATAGGTCACAGGTGCAGAGTAGAAATTTCATGTCAGAAAATATGTATTCTCGCGGCGGGGTTCTGCATTTTCGATCTAAGCGGTGAATTGTTGATTTCCAATCTTCTTGGTAGAGGGCGCTCTGGGTTGTTATCCAGATAGTAATCCCGACCGCGATTGGTATTGGGGAACAATTAGAAATATGTCAATTCACTCCGAGTCAAATAAGCTGCACTGATGAGATCTAATAAGACCGAAACATCTGTATGCAGATTTTGAGTCGGGGCGACTTGAAGATTTCTATGATTCACCGTTGGATTGTGAATGTAGAATTCTCCCTTGGAAAGTGTTTGATATATTTTTTTAAAATCATTGAAGAATTTTCCTTGTTCACTTTATGTAATATAATTATACATATTGAAAATTTTATTTCATTTACTTATTCTTTCCGATCCCTGATTTTCTATAGACGAATAGGTAGTAGATTATTTATTAAACTTAAAATCAATTTTCCGCTTTGAAATCACACTCAAATTATAATAAATAACTAATTCTAATTTTAATATAAAATTCCCGAGAATATTTGTATCAGTACTTGAAAGGAGAAATATCACATAATTTTTAGACAACATTGAATTTATCCTTCTCTGAAACTAAACATACCGCTCGCGTTGAAAGCTGACCATTAGACTGTTACGCTTACGTCTTCTCATCTTTTAGTCCAAGATCCCAGAGCCGCCAGATGTCCCTTATTTTCTCAGTAAAAAATTTGTGGGATGAAGTAGTGCTCGTATGTACTTTCAGTGTATGTATACTCGCTATCTTGTGCCGACGGCCAATTACCAGGTATCAGGTGCTAAAGATGGAAATAAACTCGACCTACTTCTCTTATTTTCTCACGCTTGATTTTTATATATGATACTCAGGGAACCATTTCAATACCTTATGAAAGCTGCCAGACCGATCGTATGGGCCAAACATCCCGTCAGACACACATTAAGTGTGAGTATGACAGTATGAGCGAAATGTCATGGTTCGCCAAAATAAAAATAATAATATCGAAATTACGTACACTCAAACATAGAGCATGCTTGACTAGACAGTAAATATAGAAGGGAGTTCGACGCGCATAGATAATCACTATCGCGCTTAAAATGGGCCAATCATGACATTTCGTTCATACTGTCATACCCACACTTAATGTGTGTCTGGCGGGATGTTTGGTCCATACGATCGGTCTGGCAGCTTGCATTAGGTATTAAAATGGTTCCCTGAGTATCATATATAAAAATCAAGTGTGAAAAAATAAGAGAAGAGAGAGTTTTTTTCCATCTTTAGCACCTGATACCTGGAAATTGGCCGTCGGCACAAGGTAGCAGGTATCCATACACTGAAAGTACACACGAGCACTACTTCATCCCACAAATTTTATTACTGAGAAAATAAGGGACGTCTGGCGGCTCTGAGATCTTGCTCTATTTACACCTAGCTCGAATTCGACTAGTGGCTGAAGTGTATCGTGTGATAAGAAACTTCGTTACAAAAATTAACCATTACACGAGCTGTCGGTGTACTTGTTTAAATTATATTTCGTACCGGATCATATGATATATTTTATTACTAAGATTAGAAAGTTTCTTTAATACGATTGCCTGATTCAACAACAGTAAAAACAGAGGTTATCCACAGTAATCATATTGACATGTCAATATTATAGTTAACTGTAGCTTTATTCGTTATCGAAAACGAATTGAATGCTTCGGTTATCTGCTTTCAGTTATTGTCATTTCACACTCGTATACAGTTACGCAATATCAAATTGCAACATTCTTCTATGCTCTTTTGGATTAATTAATTAATTACGTTTTCAATGATACAACGATAAATTTTGTTGGAGTACTTATAGTTCATATTTTATGCATGTATTCATGTAAGGGGACATCCCTCAATCACGTGAGGTGTTTAGGGGGGAGGGGGTCGAGGAAAATCTCACTCAATCTCACGTGGGGGAGGGGGAGATCTCATCAAATATCACGTTTTTTTTTTCGCAAGAAACAGTATAAAATTGCGAGAAAACTGGGTAAACTTAAATAATAGTATATTATTTCATAAGGAGGAGAAGTGTCACTTTTCATTACAGTCACTTCTACTCCGAATGAAATATGTCATTTTATTTTCAAACGTTTTGAAATTCATAAAAATCTGAATATCCATTTTTGGATTGATTCACATTTACGCACATAATTCTATCCACTTACGATCGTTATGAATTATGGAACATTTGCCTAGTTACGGTTGCCACGCAAAGTTGATTCTGATAGATATAAAGTAAAATAATTGATAGTTATAATTCGCAACCTGGTGAGAAGTGGTTGAGAGTGAAAATGACGTTTGAATTGGAGAATTTTTTGTTCATGGTTACCAATTCATCTTGTGCATAGTAACACTTTTCCTGCCGCCGGCCGGAAAAGTGTTGCATAGCAACACTTCTCCTCCTTGGCGGAGAAATAGAACTTTTCGATGATCCTGTCAATCGAGAAATGACGTTATTATTGTACGTTTGAAAATAAAAATGTTTCTTCACTAAAATATAGCTGAATCATTCATAAAAATTAGACGAAAGAATTTACTAATTATAAATGAATTCATTTAGTTGGAAACATTTCTTTCATTTATTTAATATTAAAAAGTATTTCTCTAACATTATTCGTTAACTATTGATAAATATTAATTAACAGTAAATACTTTTTTTTGGAGTATATTTCTTCTTCATATAGATACGGTACGATGTGAATATTATTCATAAAAAAATAATGCCATAACCTTTTATAATAAACATACGATGCACCAATAATTTTCACTGAAAAAAAACGTGACTTATTACAACCATTGTTTTATTATTAACCCAATTTTTTTCACATTTTTATAAAATATCACTGATTTACTTGAACTAATAGAATAAGCACAATTAAACTCATTCATATAACAAACATGCATTTTAAAAAAATCTCACGTGAGATTCGGTGAGGGGGAGAGGGGGGTCGAGCAAGAACTCCCGACATATCGCACCAAGGGGGGAGGGCGAGTCATAAAATCGCCAAAATGTAATTAATGGATGTCCCCTAAGATAACTTGTTTAACGTTGAATTATGCGTGGTATCAGTTTCATGATGGAAATTTGAAACCGAATAAGTACATCTGTAAATCTAGAGTAGAAACATTCATAGAAAAATCTTTTTGTACATAGAAGCATATACCTCATCGATCGATGCATTTGCAACATTCGTTCATCGTACTTCTACCTCAATAAATTCATCGTTTTCAGTGACGTAATTCCAGGAAATATTCAATTCGAAGCTTGGATCACAGAAAAATGTATAATACATATCGAGCAAACTAGTTCGGAAACACAAAAACCACAGTTCATAAATGCAGCGTCTGTGCATCATTATATTCTCCACGCCAATACCTTCGCATCGACAGATTCGCGGATATTCATGTCAATACGGCACGCGGTTACTCGGTAACGATTGTTTATCTATCCGTCTTTTCTGTTTTGATCGTTGTGACTGTGACGCGCGCCCGGTCGGTCATCTTCCGAAGTACGTACGCGCGAATACGTCGCAATTCAAAACAAAATCGAATCGACAAGTGGCACCGGCGCGGTGTTGCCGCGCCCTGCCGCTAATTCCTCGACTCCGGGACGAAAGGTATTTTCCTTCGATGTTTCGGCGCTTTTTTAACGGACGCGGGCGTTCAAGTTCGATATCGCACGTGTGCGACAATTCGCGAGCTGTTTATCACTGGGATGATTCGTTCACTTTCGTTGATGAAATTTCGCGTTTACGGGCAGGTGAGCAATTAGATCGGCGCGATTAGCGTAATTGCTTGTCAATGCCGTCAACCTGTTGAATTATGGAGGATGGGACGTATCGAATTTCTCGTTCGTGCGGACGAAAATCGAACGTATTGTTCAGAGAATCGAATTTCTAGGAACGCATTCCTTCTAATTTTATCGCAGGTAGAAGTCTAAAACAACGTTAAATATTAAACACGATTTTTGTTTGGTCTACGGGTTATATCGATTATTCGTAGAAAAATTGGATCAAGATGCCATCTATTACAATTGACGGGTATGAGATATAGTTTTTCAAAAAATAAACATTTTCGTATTGAAATATCGTTTTATAAAGACCAGTGGGAAAAAACATTTTGCACCATCATTTCTAGACATGGAAACATTAGTCATTCCTCGAAACAATGAGGTTAATTATGATTAAGTTGTTATGTAATTAACCATCTCAATTTCTGTAATTTTGTTCGCCTCTATTATGATATTACGAAAAAATCTATAACTAACTGATTAATTATTGAAATGACGAACGCTTTCCACGATAGTCAAGGAAATCAAATGTTTTAATTACATGTAAGTCGCGTTTAATTGGGTCATCACTAATTCTCTCGAGATTTATAATTGAACGTCATTTTGGTTTCGATATAAAAGGTTTTATGGAAAAAATCTACGTGTATATGTTTAAATTTACAAGTGACGCTTTGAATATTTTCCAAGAGAAGGAATTTTTCAGTGGTATTAATTTTACTATAAGATTTTTTCGAGTTGAATAATTGAAATTTCTGTAATTTTGGTTGGCTGTGTTATGATTTAACGCCAAGGGCAGATTTAGAGATAACATCTCGAGTAATTTTGATTACTTGAAAGCAGTACGTTATTCGTTCATCAACACTTTCTCTATGTGTACAAATAATAACAAAACTTATCTTCAAGTTGTGTAATTGAACGCACAACTTTCTTTGATCGCTAAATATTGTCCTAAAAATTTCAAATCAAATCAAAATATGCTTTATTGTCTTAAAATTATACACTCCATTGACAAAAAAATATAGGAAATAAACAATGTAAAACATAAAAATAATCGCACATCAATCGAAAAATTTACAAACTAAACAATGTAATACCTAGAAATAAAAATCACACCACATTTGCATACAAAATATATAAAAACTTTGCAATAGAACCGAGAGTGTCAAATCCTCCTCAATCGAAGCTGACGCCTGTGTTATTCAATTTGGTCGTATCGATCAATCAATCCTCAGAATAGTAGTCCTCTATAGAGTAATAAGAATCAAGAAAATAAGATTTAGTTCGCTTCCGAAAATTGGTCAAGGAAGTTATAGATTTTAGTTCTTCTGGAAGGTTATTGTAAATTTTCTTAGCATTGTAAACGATGAACTTTTTTGTTAATTCAGAGGAAGGAATAGGGAGGTGAACATGATGTCCCGAAGATCTGGTGGAATACCCGTGCTGTAACACCGAGGATACGGCATGGAAATACTTATAATAATAATATTTATTTAGCATAAAAAAGCTATTAACAACACAATTTTTTCAGTATGAGTATACAGACTCAAAAATGTTCATAAATATAATTGATTAACAATTTTTTAAAGCATCTATAACTATTCGAGTTTTTTATATTTCTTGGCAAAGTGTTATATCATCTGATACCCTCACTGAATGTTGAGTTATTCATCTGTGTGGTGTTATAGGAATTCACATACAAATTATTTCGCTGCCGTGTTTCATATCCATGTATATCATTAACGTTCTGCAAATATTCCTTCAAATAACTAGGTGTCATGTTATGTTCTATTTTATGAACATAATCAAGTGTTCTAAATACAATTCTCTGATTCACGTTCATTAGGCTTAAGACTTTTAGCATCATTTTAATGGGTGTTCTCCTATTGCACTTCAATACAATACGCATACCCCTATTTTGAATTTTCTGGATACTATCCTTGCAAGTTTTTTGCAACGCAAACAATACTGATGAGCAATAATCTACATGTGGCATTATCATTGTTTTCAACAACAAAAGTCGTATATTCATGTTAACTTTATTGCTGAGTCTTGCAAGGAAGTATACTTTTCTTGACATATTGTTACATATATATTCACTATGTGATTTAAAATTCAAATTTTCGTCCAAAATAATTCCCAAATATTTAATTTGGTGTACTCTCTCCAAGCTATTTCTATCTATTTCTAATGTAAGGTTGTTGATATTACCTTGCATTAGCCTGTATCTACTCCCCATTAACATGTATTTAGATTTACTTATATTCACCTTAAGGTGGTTGTCACATAAATATTCAAAAAGTCTATTTAGATCCTCATTAACCGAATTAAACATCTGATCAATATTATCACCCGTGATATATAATATGGTGTCGTCTGCAAACAGAGACAAATCACAATTGCTTATATAATTCCCTATATCATTTATATATAAATTGAACAAAAACGGTCCCTTGGGCACTCCATGTAGCGTCATCCTTGGGGATGAAACGCTATTTCTATATTTAACTTTTTGGTATCTATTATTCAAGTAGGCGCAGAACCATTGATACACTTCGCCATTCAATCCAATTTTTCTCAATTTATATAAGTCAAGCAAACAGATTCTAGTAAATATAAAGAAGGAATCGTCAAAATTCCATTTTTCTTGAAGTAAGGTTTCCAATGAGCCCTATTTTTCAGTACAAACATGTAACTAATTGCTCTCTTTTGCAATTAGAGAATGGTGTCAAGTTGTGAAGAATTACACGATACCCCAGAAGGGAAGACCATAACGAAGATGAGATTCGAACAATGCAAAATAGGCAATTCTTGTAGATGCCGTATCTAATTCACTTGAGATGGATTTAATGGCGAAATTTCATTATTATATATTATGCAGACGATCCAGAGCTTCAAATGTCGAAGTTGAACTGTAGAGACAATTTGCGAATACGTAATTGAATTAATTATGGCGTGCTTGACCGATGATAAAACACACGAACAGAAATTACTTATTGAATAATGGGTTCTAATTAACAAAAACAGATGAAAAATAGTTTGATAAAGTTGATGAAATCCCATCGATAATATAGTTGAAATTTTTACAGAATATACATATTTTTAAACAGGCTCACAAGTAACTGTTTCAAAAAGATTCGTTCAATATAAAGAAACGTTTACGTGGACGATTAAATACTAACAAATTATGAATATTATTAGATAACGTAGTAAGTAGATAACCAAAAAAAAACGTAAAATTACGAACTCTTTATTAAGTATAATCAATTTAAATTTATTCCGGCGATAAAGCCATATCGAATATTGGCTAGAAAGCGTTATTTACTCATGAAATAACAACAACGAATAAGTTACCACAAAATACTAGTATCTAGTAGACCACTAATGAAGAAATTTGTTTTCTTTTATTCTTCTTTGACCTATAGCGCTGTGTTTACGTGAAAAACATTATGAATGGGTGAACAAATTCTACTTTAACCGTTTGATTTCAAGGTCGACAAAAGCGATCTTCACCTTCATTCATAATTGACCATATTAGCTCATTCAAACGAGTTTCTCTTGATGAATTTCAATTTACACCGCATCAAATTATTTGAATTTTCATCTGAGTTTGTTGGAATTCGGTTTGTAGGCATATACTATTAATAAAACGTGAAATTATCGAAATAAGTATCTTTGCTTTTATATTTAGTTTTTATCGTTTTTTTTAGTATAATTTGCTATACATCATTCAATTCTTACTTATGTTAATTTGAATTTAGATTCTAATAGCTACCTTATTTTTTCGAAAATATACTTATCCTTAAAGAGTTTTAAATATTAAAAACATAAAATTTAATAAAATATTCATAAAAAAAGCTGATTAAAATGGCTTGTCGTTGTAAATGGGTCTTGAAAAGAAGACTAGCTTAATATGAATGATATTCTTCATATATATCCAGTTACTCTACCCCAAATTTTCGACGATGAACTAATGTTGTGAAATTTATTATGTTGACCGATATTTTTCTCTAATCGCTAATACAAAAACTGGTAAATCGCTAATCTCTTTCCTGTCCCCGCATTCCAATTACCAGAGCTCTCGTTCGCAATCAATAGTTCAATCCGTTATCTCATATTTACGTAACAACATTATTCCGTTAAAAACATCCCATTTAAATGCCGAAAGAATGATTACTAAATTTCAAGCCGACGCGGCAACGCCGCGTCGAGTTCCGACAACTGTCTACCAACCGGATGGCCGTAAAAGTCACAGCCTCCAGTGTTAGCAACGCACACACACTCTGTGGAAAAGGACGGAAGACAAAAAGGACTACACAAACGTCAGAATTTATTCAGATATCAACAGCTTGCCCTTACCGTTTTTGTTTTGTTTTCGTGGGACGATTGGTTAAACAGCGTTTTCACAGCACAGCCTTTAGATCATTTCCGGATCCACAGATAACTTAACTAAATCGTCGGATATTTGGTCGGGATACACGCGATTCTATGGTTTACGGATTTACGGAACGGGGTCTTAGCTTACTCGATTTCGCGGCGGATTTTCGCTTCGTTCAACTTTGTACTGTTCACTGGGTCGCCGCGTTCGCTCCGACGGCCTCGCGGGTTATCACATAATTTGGGGACGCCTCGCGTCTCTTCACGGGGCCCTTTGCCGTCGTTTTTTCGTCAGACGAGAGGCGAGCTACACGCATCGTTTTGCCACATCACGTCAGCGACTGGCGCACTCGGAGTAGACGAACGTTTCGCGGCCAATCGGTCGGTGTCGTGCTTTGCGGGTGGCCGGGGTACGACGATTGCGCAAGTGGCCGCTCAGATGGAGCTAGCGTCGCGCGTCCGGGACGGGCGGGAAAAGACGTGGCGGGAAGAATCGAGATGTAGTTGTGATGGATTGCGAAGCTCGCGGAAGTCATGGGCGTCGATTTGGGCTGGGTACTAGGTATTAAAATAAACAAATGTCATTTAGTCTTTTTTTAGTAGCTCATATGACATATATTGAATGAAATTATTTTGAAATTGGAAAATTAATTACATTTTGAGTTATGAGTGAATATGCTACCTATGTATCGCTGAATAAAAGTACAGTTTTGAATTATGAAATAAATATATAAGGTTATAGAGACAAAATAAAATATTTCACTACGAAAGTAAAGTCAAAAATCGATTCATATCATAACGTGATATGTTATTGATTTATCGATGATTTATTCCTTTGCCATCAGCAGTATATTAAAATGAATGATTGTTGATAGTTATTGTAGTTGTAATTAATTATTGATTCAAAAAATGAAGTTCGAGGATGTTATTTTGAATTTGGGAAATCGATTGGATTTTTGGTAATTATCGATAATACAATAGACTGCCCCGATTTTCTTGAAATTTCGGATTATAGCTTATTTTGTCCTGAAAAGGCCAAATATGAAGTCAGATTTTATCGCTGGGTCATCTTTTTTTTTTCAAAATTTGAGCTGACCTGACTTTTTCATAAAAGTATAGAATTCATGAAATAGATGAATTTTATTATCAAAAACATTATCTTTTTGATAATAAAATTCATCTATTTAATGAATTCTATACTTTTATGAACTCGGAGGTTAGGTTAGTAAGGTTAGAAAAAGTCAGGTCAGCTCAAGTTTTGGAAAAAAAGACGACCCAGCGACAAAATCTGACTTCATATTCGGCTTTTTCAGGCCAAAATAAGCTATAATCCGAAATTTCAGGAAAATCGAGGCAGTCTGTTGTATTATCGATAATTACCGGATTTTTTTTTATCACTTGTAGCACTCTTTTTAGAATTCTTTTGAAAAATTCACTATTACTTAATTAGTTACCCTCAGAAATTGCAATATTTCAATTTTCAAGGTAGTAAACTGTGCTACTATTCAATGTACCAGGGGAGGTCCAAAACTTCGGTGGAAGAAGTGAAAAAGAAAATTATTTAGGTACTAGCTTGGAAACATTCTACGCATTGTTACAGAAATTGAACTAAGACTTCACGATTTAGAATGTAATATAAAAGATGGCTAATATTGCTTAAAAAATAAAATTTTACACAAGGTATTCACTTTTTCATTCTTGATAAGGGGGCATCCATTAATTGCGTGAGATAATTTTGACGATTTTTTGACTCCCCCTCCCCCCTTAGTGTGATGTCGTGAGTTCTTGCTCGACCCCCCCTCCCCCTCACCGAATCTCACCTGAGATTTAAAAAAATGCATATTTGTTATATGAATGAGTTATCTGTGCTAATTCTATTAGTTCAAGTAAATCAGTAATATTTTATAAAAATGTGAACAAAATTAAGTTAATAATAAAACAATGGTTGTAATAAGTCACAGTTTTTTCAGTGAAAATTATTATTGCATCGTATGTTTATTATAAAAGCTAATGGCATTATTTTTTTATGAATAATATTCACCATCGTACCGTATACAAAGAAGAAATATTAACTCCAAAAAAAGTATTTACTGTTAATAAATATTTATCAAAAGTTAACGAATAATGTTAGAAAAATACTTTTTCATATTTAATGAATGAGTAAATTCTTTCCAACCAAATGAATTTATTTATAGTTAATAAATTCTTCTATCAGTGCATAATTAAACCGCGATGAATAATGATTTAGCTATGTTTTAGTGGAGAAACATTTTTTACTTAAGTTAACCCAGTTTTTTCGCAATTTTATACTGTTTCTTGCGAAAAAAGAAATTACGTGATATTTGATGAGTCCACCCCCTCCCCCACGTGAGATTGAACGAGATTTTCTTTGACCCCCCCCCCTAAACACCTCACGTAATTAATGGATTCCCCCTAACTCTACATGTATATTCATTACTATCTGATGAAACCTCCGTGTGGTGAAACGCCGCGTCATAAGTTCAATTATAATAATCTTTAAGATCAAACTTTCGTTTTTCTATTAATATTGGAACATATGTTGCGTTCTCTCGCGTATTTAGAACTTTAACGATATAATGAACTCGTTAATATTTTAAATCAATAAATGAAGGCACGATTTTGTTACGGTGCTGCGAAAATACGGAAATCTATTAATTTCAGTTTTTGCGCCAGAGCAAGGATGTATCTTTCATTAAAGCGTTATTTGCGTGAGGCCATTAATAACGACGATATACTTATCATTCGACTATTCGAAAATAACTTTTAGACGTATTCAAGAACGCGGCAAATTGAACTACTCCAGAAACATATCGAGCCAGATGTTTCAATTGAAAGGTGTTGTTGTAGACGAGGTTAACAATCAGTTTTCCGAATAAAATAAATAATAGTTTGAAAAACTAAAAAATACTATAACCGAAGTAAAAAGTAGAAAATAATTTTCAATAAAGTCAAATTGAGAATAGTGTAATTAAAAACAAAATTCTTTTATTGCAGACACTAGAAAATAATTTTCAATAAATTTAATTTAAGAATAGTGTAATTAACAAAAAAATTTCTTATTGTAGAAACGCGTGGGGGGTACTTGGAGTCAATTGTCATATTTCAATGACAGATAATGGTAAAAGTCGAGTCATTATGGAAATGTCGTAAAAAGCACCCCTTTTCTACAATAAAATAAATTTTTTGTAGAAACTTTTATTAAACATTCAAAATCTAAATAAAGAGAAACGACGCAAACTTTATTGTTGCACATAACAAAATATATTGTATGCAATAAAAATGAGGAAACGTATTTCAATTAGACTCAACTCTTATTCAAATTGATTTAGTTATCAGCTTAAGTTCATATCAAACTATTGTTGGTTCTTTTATGAAGCACGTTATGTTTTTTTACGTTAAGTTAACTCCATTACCTGAACGTATCGACCTCTATGATTGAGCACCAAAAAATCATAGAGTTATGTAAATGAACTATTTTCATAATTGGTCACTTCTTAAAAGGTTATTTTATTGGTTATTAATTTTTCAGGAGAAAGATTCCTATGGTAATGAAGTGTCCAGAATAGCCAGACCATTGCCGGTCGAGTATCTCCTGGTCGACGTACCAGCTTCTACACCGGTGAATCCGCAGTACACTTTCAACTCAGACGTGAGCAAAGAGCCTTTTCCGGTGGAAAATCGATTGATAGAAACTCAGCTGCAGGATTTTAACGCACTAGCGCATTATTTATCCCAGGTAATTAAATAAAATGATTGAAAAACATTGACTAATAAGGGTGCTGACTATAAGAACTACAAAACCATCATTTGAACTTCTCAGTATTCTTTATCCTCGATCAGAGTTCTTTGTCAAATGTCTTATTGTACCCTGTTCAAACCAAACACAGATTTACTGAGGTTTTCAATACCCGAAGCGCCATCAGTCGGCAATCGTCGCAGTAAACAACCGTTTACAGTGTTCTATGCACCTTCAAAGTTTGCTTGACAATGTTCAGTGTTGATTGTTAAATTCGTGATTTATAACCTACTACTTCATCGGTAAACAAGTATATATTGCTTATTTGATTGTTTTTAGGCTCTTGCACCGTTTTATTATAAAACGTCGTTTAACTAAACTTGGTTTAATTTTTAAACTACGTTTATTTTTCTGGTCGTTGCACCAAGGAATTATAACCGACCCATTGCTAAACTGCGTTTTTGTAGTATTTTGGATGAAACAGCGATGTACATGAAGTAAAAAGAAGAAACAGAATTTATTTTTCTACTTTTCTAACCTAGTTTTAATAGTAAAGAAGTTGTTTTTTTTGTGATTTGTATTAAATATGCATAAAATGGAAGATAATAATAAAAGGAAAAGGGGACCACACTGATACTTTCCAGATAGAGCGGTAAACTGTGGATGTATGAACTCCAAAAAATGGGCAATACTGTGCAAATGTTCTCCATGGGCATACAATTTTAATGCTAAAAAGTAGCTGATCCATGGGGGACAAGCTGTCATTCCTACAAAGTTAGATAGGTTTAATGTTAATGGGCACTACCTGTGATATCATAAAAATAAATTTTTGTGTGTGTATTTTTAATTATGGAGAGTAAATTTGCATTTATGAGCTGAATGAGTGCAGTGTTCATTAGTATAGATAAACTATAAATCCAGATCTTCAGTTCTGGTAGCCATATTTTTTACCACCTAGAGAGAATAACTGGCAAAATACCTATAAGATGATTATTGTTGATTCAACAAAAAAATCTATAAGAATAATACAATATAATAGGATACCTTATTTTTTGCATAGCTTGACGATTGCCAAGCAAACATTTTAAAAATAAATATGTGTCCACTATTCCAGGAATTCTAGTTGTCGTTATAGATATCAAACTCTTCATAAAACATTTTAAACAAAAATTCGAGTTTCCGCCGGCATAAATTAAATTTTCAAGGAAAAAATATACTGTTTCTTCAACAAATAACCTCAAAATGTACTTAAACTTCAAATTAAACGCCGAAAATTGGGCGTTTAATTTATGCGTGGTTTAGGGAGTCTTAAACGCCGTTTATATTTTGGTGCAAGCGAAAATGTCAAATTAAACTCGGTTTACCATTAAACTTAGTTTAACAATATACGGTGCAAGAGCCTATTATCTATTACATCATCTCAAGGTGTGTGAAGGCTATCCACTCCTTGGACCATATCATAAATATACAAATATTCAGATGGTAAAGAGAAAAATCTGTAAAAATCTGTCAAAAAAATCTTTTCAAAATAGAAAATGTCCCAAAACCCGAAACAGCAGGCCAGTTGCATTATCCTCAGTTCCTAAATAATTTGAAGTAACAAAATTGGATGTTGTATTTTCGAAATTATTCATCTTCAGTTCAATGCATTCAACGGGTTTGACGAAGCTGGTGCCCTCTATGAAACCATGTTGTAACAAGAAAACGCTGAGTCTTTCGTTTCAACTATTCACAATTTAAATTTTTTATTCTGAAAAATTACTTACGTTTTTCTGTAGTTATTCTTCAATGTGTCTGAACTAATTCAGAATTATTGATTTTACAAGAATATCATCGAAAATGATAACATAAATTAAAAAAGTTTCAATAGTTTTTCACTAAAATATCCTGAAGATTATGTCTTAGGTGTATATATCTGCAGAATAATTAATTATCTCAAATCTTTCATTACAAATTGAAGAAAAAACACGATTATTTTTTCATTATTTTCCTTCTTAAAATTGTTTATTATTAACTGATATATATATTTTTAATTAATTCCTTCTTCATCTTCAGTTTGGACCTCACGAATTTTACACTGCCATTACTGATTTCCATCTGCTTCTCTACATCTCGACCATGGACATGCTTCCAATGAAAGACTACATTGGACCCCTTCTGGAAGCTATACGTACGAAGAACATTGAATTGGCCGACGAGTGGGCCAGATCGGAGCACTGGGCCACTGTAGAGCAACTGATTGCGGCCAGCTCACCACCTCCATCTAGGTAAATCATATCATTGATGTAACCGATTATATTTAATTAATAGTAATTTTTCATTCACTAGTTGACATAACTTGTAGTTGCATTTAAATATGAACGAAATGCATAAGAGAGTTTATGAATCCTATATAATATAGTGAAAATAAAATCTGTAGTTATAGTAATTGTTAAAATACTGGAATTAATATCCAAAATATTATGTATGTAATTGCTAGTGAGCTGTGCTCTACTTTAGTTTGGCATTTGTTTGAACAAAATATTTTGTAAGATGACTTAATTTTTCCAGACCCGGAAGTGTCGCAGGTGGCAGTGTTTCCGTAGGAGTGGGTGGTTCTTCGAGTGGGCCGAAATGGACTTGCACCGTCTGTACCTTCCTGAACAGCATGGATTTAAGAGAGTGTGAAATGTGCAACTCCAAACGTTCGACAAATACCTAAGGTGGCAAAAATATGATTGCTTCAGCTTTGATTATAATTGATAATAATAAAAATTGAAATACTTACCACTAATTGCTTCTTTTTGTTCCAGAATACTCGAAATTATGCTCTGAATGACATATACACAACAGGCATCTTTTTTTGTTAAAATAAAAGCGATGTAATTTTTATCAGTCCTAGCCGAACTGTATTTATTTAATATTAAGTTCCCTTATAAGCTCTGTTTCAAGTGTTTGAATTTTGTACTCTTAATAACAAAAGTAAAAAAAAATGAATTGGTCAGTTTGATATATATTCGAAAAAGGTTCGCGTATTTTTCTAGATTAACTGAATAATCAGATTATGTTTATGTTTCGTAGAGATATTTTGTATATACATTTTTGTCAGAACTTTGTTTCTGTAGATATTTAGTTTTTTCTCTAAGTTGAATTGTAAGATGGCGAAGTGAAATAAAGAATTTCGAAATGGATTGATGTTATATTTATTTTTGTTATATACATGAGTTAAGTAGTGTTTATTAGATTGAGTGTATTTCGAAGTATTGTTCGTAAAATTCCTATTTTAACGCTGTGATTGGTATTAGTCCCAATTTCGTAATTGGTAATAAATATAAAATTTTTATGCCATTCTCTCTGAAGGGATGATCAGCATAGAACTTTGAGAGAGGCTTCTAAATATAAGATGTTGGATATTTTTTTCAAAATGAAAAAGTCAAAAAATTACATTTTTTAAATAAATAATATAATTGAATAGTACAATTCTTTAAAAATTAAATAAGACCTCTTAAGTTTCTAAGAGGAACATTTTGTACAATTTTTCATTCTCTTGAGATTCAAATTTTGGTATAAAAGGAACACTCACAATTTCACTAAAACCTTCAGAAATTTCTGGTGGTTCAAAATTTTTTCTATATGAATATAAAAGCATATCGCCAATAGGCTCATGACTTTTATCAGTAAGTCCCCTAAATTTATTATTATGTCTACAGTGTTCAAAGGAAGTTGACATTACAAAACACCTACACTGAACTTTATACTTTTGTGTCACTGAAACATATTTTTTTCTTGATGCTTTATCAGGATTTGTGTTATCTACAACAGCATTTTTTTTCTTGTTTATACATTCTTCAAGCATTAAAACACATTTTTCCCAAGATTTTAGTTTGTCACGGTTTATATGAACATAACCTTCGGGTATCAATTTCGTTTTACAAAAGTGGCTCTTTCCTGAACCTTGGCTTCCTACCATTAAAATAATATCTAGTTTATCACAAGAATAATTGGGGTATTGAGTTGATTTCAGTTGTCTAGGATCAAAAAGGGGCATTTTGAATGGATTTTGAGATGTTTTCAAGAAATATTCCTCTGGTGTATAGAATTTCAGTCCAATATTCAAAGCAAATAATCTATCAGCATTTGAATGATCTTTCTTTCTTTTTGGGGCCCAGTCTTTTTCTCTTCCTGCAGCATCTCCAACATAAAAAGATTCTTCTGTGTTTATTTCCATATTGTTATTTTTTGAGTTGCACAGTAGAGACCACATACCAGTCACAGGTTTTCGATACATTCTCTTTCCTAGTGAGACGTAAACCTGAATAGGCAGTGATAAAGTTTGAATGATACATTCAATTTTTTGTTTAAACTCCTTAATTTTATCACCATTTTTCCCAACACCTGATTGATTAGTGAAAATAACTATTTTATAATCTTTCTCATATAATTCTGTCAGCATTTTAGGAACAACATTAAAATTAATTTCCCAGTCATCCTTATTTTTTGGGAATACAGCACCTGATTTTGTTTTGATTATAGTACCATCCATATCAAAACCAGCTACAATAGATTGTGGAATGCAATTTTGAGATGTGAAAATCAGAAGCTCATTATCATCTATACTCTCCCATTTTCCAGTTATGTTTCCTCCAGTTGGTTTGGGGTTTTTATTGCGTTTATCCATGTTGAAAATTGAATATTTAGCTTTTTTTCCACCTGGTTCTTCATTTTCCTCGTTTACACCGTCAAATACAACTTTGAACTTATGATATCCAAGTCTTAATTCAATTATGTCATTATTTTTCAAGTGATAGGTTTCATTGAGCATGAGAGCGTAACCATTGCAGCCAGAGTAACATTTCCCAATAGTTTTTATAATGAGCTGATTTGGACTAAACTTAGCCTTACACTCCAAATGTTTTCTAGATAAATGTGGGTCCTGTACAGCCGTCAGAGGATTTCTTCCCAAAATTATTGTCTTGTTCTCAGGTACAATTATTTTTTTCGTTTGATCCAAGAGACATTGTAGATAACACCGTTTAGACATTACTAAGACTACGACAATGACAAACTTGGAAAATTGGGAATTAAAATGAAAATTCTGTTCTTTCAAATATGGATTCAATTAAATTTAAGATTTAAGGTTAAGTTTAACGGACTTACCTTATCACATATTTCTGCATTTCATACATACATATTTTAACTATTTGATATAGATGGCGCACAATAAGTTAAGCAATTGTGTGGCTAGATGACAGCATTATCGAATTTTATACTAATTGAAAATCCATATAAGATAAAAATACGAAATATAATTTTCCCAAAATAAGATATAATTAATTTATTCACGCCATATTTCGTCTAATCCTCGTATCCTTCAGGCAGTGCATTTTTCTCCTTGTTGTGTAAGAGCGATTTATTTCCATCTCCCCATGGAAATCTCTTGGATCTAATGTACATATAGGAATATTTTACGAAAGGAGGCCGTTGGTAGCATAGTTTGTGATGAATATGTTGATTGTAATTCCAGTACGATAAACCTATTATAACTGGAAGGCAAATGAACAAGAAGATCGTTTTATAGATTTTAAAACCACCAGCTGTAAAAAAAAAACAAATGTTAATTTGCTGAAAATACAACACTTAAATGATTGGACATATGGAATGTTCAACGGTGTATTCCTTATTTTTGGATATTTTTCAAACTATAACATGTTACGTTGCTTGTTATTTTCGAACTTTATGTAAGACTCTTCAATTCAGAGATAAAATATTCAAATTACTTTTTATTTTTAGTATAATGAGAATAAAGTTCAAAACAATTATTATACCTGATGCTTGTTGTGCGAGGGTATGTTCAGAAATCATAACAATGGAAAGGTTATAATTGAATGAGTTGATAAATTAGATAACTAAAACTTTTCTACTTTTCTTTTACAGAATTGCATTCAGACAAAATAACATAATGTAGATTCCGTAAATAATTGAAAATTATTCCGTATTACTACCTTTAAAAGGGTTTAAATAGCGTGTTTATGTTTTCATTAGAAACTTTTATGTTTATGTTTTTTTAAAAGCATGTCAAATTAAGCTGTTTGGAATATAACATAAGCACTTGTGAAGAATAGGAATTGCAATTTTGTTTTTGTAAATCGGTGTCATGTCATTTAAGAGTATTTTAGTTAAATATAAAATGTGACCATTTCAGTAATAAAATTTCAAATTTTATTTGTGTTATTGTAACCTTAGTACTTAATGAAAATATTTGTGTACTAACAAAACTTGAACGACTTGGGTATAAGGCGCTCAAATCTATGGCACTCTCACAATAGTACACAATTTGTATAGTTGTCAAATATTCTTTTTGGTTATGGGTTATTATAAAAAAAGTTATAGTTCCTTTGATTTCAGTATACTTTGCTTAAGCAAGTGTGTGTAGTAGGTATACCTAATGCTAAATACTTACATGTTGTTTTGGAAGAGTGGCTCTTATTTCTGAATAAGATGGCAGAATTGTTGACACTCTGAATTTCTAAAAATTGTGGTTTAAGGCAGGATATTAATTTAGTACCATATGAATACTTGAAATATTTTAAAAATGTCTGATTACTCATTTTGATCGATAATCATAATATGGAAGTTATCAAGTATAAGTGACATTTTTAGAAGAAATTTGAAGTTTCGATCATTTGATAATTATTTCTGTCATTTTTCATGAAAAAAATTTCAGTTTTCATTTTGTACAATTACAATAAATAAAATGATGAATTTTTTTCTATTTATTGAATTTGTTATCGCTCAAAATTATCATCAATATCTCTTAAACAATTTCAAAATGAAGTGTACAAACTATCATTGTTTTTCAATTTTTATACTTCATGGCTGAATAGGTGACGCCTTAATATGCATTAGTACAAACTAGTATTACTTCATATGAAGTAAAATAAATGAAATCACGATCATAAAAAAGTGATTATCATTAGTCCAGAAAAACCACGTACTAAAATGCTACTCCATGCTGATATTTTATTTGGATCAATCTAATCACATTTTGACTAGATTTCTAATGTTTGTTCTCTCAAGAACATATTTGTATGTATTTTTTATCGATATTTGTATATGTAATCAGGTTAAAGCATCCATAAACCTGACAATGCTTTTCATCTGTTTAGAAACAACGAACTTGTGTTTAGAGAACAAGAAGAGACGAAGCACAAATATCGTTTTTGATAGTTTGCGACATGCTGGTTGTAATAGTCTCATATTGTAAACTTCACGGGCAACTACGTAGAGAGACTTGGTATAAAGGGTTAGCTCCCCAGGGACTGAAAGCAACCACCGTAGCTAACTAGCTGTCACAGTTTAACAGCTTATCCTGGTCTTGGACAGGCGGATCGTACTGAATCAAAGTTAGATGAAAATATCAAGCCAATGGAAATTTAAAAAATCTTACAAGTCAAACAATTTTGTTTCAACTTGATTCAATGAAGATTAATCTGCTGAACGAGAAGTTGTACTATACAAACCGAAATAAGAATCTGTCATTTCTAAAAACAGACTTTTTTTTAAATTTTCGTTTACTTCTCCTAAATCAGTTATTTTGAACATCTTTGCCATCTGATATTGAAATAGCCGAAATAATCAATTACGGAGTCAAAAATTTCAATAGCAATAATGGCATAATTTAATTTTTAACATTGAAGAGTTACAACAGAAGTATACTGAGGCACACTTTCTGGTATCAGCGTTTTGAATTATTTGAAAGCTAGTTAACTCTATGACATTGCCTTTTAATTTGTCACGATCCAAAAGCGAAATTTTGATTGTCATATTGATTTCAAGGATTTGACGTTCACTAGAAACAAAGCAATACTACTTGATGAAATAAGAGCATTTTCTTGATCTCCAACGATTTTCAATTCTGGCTTCTTAATATTATATCTTCGTCATTTTATTCTAGTAATAACTGCCCCTTCAATATGAAAAGATATATAAAAGGTATTATATCGAAATTCCGCCTTTCTTCTGCGGAAAAGCCTGCTTTACGCAGTGAACATAAAAACAGAGAACGGTCCAGAATACATACCCTTCATCCAATATATATGAAATTTGGTTGGTATTAGCTGGCTTGGAATTCGAAAAACGTATCTCGTTCATACATATTGACAGCCTCTTTTCCGTTCTCCCCCCCTATATCAATGACATTTGGATTCCATTTGGGTAAAACATGAAATCTGGAGAATCGAACGTGCCACGTACGTTTTCGCGCAAGTTGCTGCCTTCAAAAGAAAGCGATATATTTGTTTTTCCGCGCACATATTGTGAAGATGTGTCGGAACAGATAACTTGTTGAGAGAACGTTTTTGCTGTTAGGACTAATCAAATAATTTTTTCCAGTGGAGTATCTAGGAAAACGAAGATTTATTCTGCACGAAGTTAGCAATACAGACTTTGGTTAACACAAAGACAGATGACGGAGACGTCCTTGTGGGTTACAGTTTTTTTTTTTAACTGTCACGGTGTAACTAACTGTAACGAATGAGTTGGTAAGCATGGTTGTCACTAAATCATGATATGATATGTCAAAAATTCTGGAAAGAAGTGTAAAAGATGTTATATTTGTTTAATATTCATAAATTGATTACATTATTAATATTCATCTGTTATTATTTTTGATGCTTTTAAAACTACCTGGATAGTATATACAAAACTTTTGACATATAGCAAGAATTTTATTAATATGTACTAAAGCTCTAATCTAAATAGATTTACCTTGCATTTTCACGTTATAAATAGAAAATTTAAATTGTTATATTCGATGTGGTCAAAGAATTATTGTTCCAAAAATATCAGGTTTGTATAAATCCCTTGTATTCGTTCATCATTTTTTTATTCCGTACTTATCAACTGACGGAGATTGTATAACAATAGCAGGAAGAAAAATGAAATTTTTTTTAAAAAATCATTGAGACTGGCGAGATAGTGAAATAATTTAGGTAAATGAATAAAAATTCTTAAATCCATATTTTACTTCTATGGTGATAATATTTTCTATCTCAAATTATTCTTGTCTCGTTTCGGTATGTTCTATGTTCCTACTTCCACATGAGAAATCCAAGAGCCATTTGGAACACCTGCAACCCACCTAAATCAAACTAAAGGTTATGGATTTTCCGGAGAAAGTTATGACTTTCCCGAAGAAGTATGCTAATATATCAAACGGTGCTAAAATGTCGCATGTGTTACGGCTTTATACGAATAGTTGGGAGAAAACGTGCGAAAATATATGAAATATATCTGGCGCGAAGAAAAAAACACGTACCTAGGAATTTTGAAGAAACATGGCCGGCATTAAATTCAGATGTTTGTGCTATTTTTGTCGTAAAGTGTGCAAATGAGAGTTATATATTACGTAAAATGTTCACTCATGTGTGACAGTTTTGTGGATATTGAACCCTGTAGGAAATACGACTGCATGTGGGGTATGCAATTTCATATAAATATGTTCACCTAATTCTCCTGCTTCTTGTTGTATAATATCATAAAAGAAGATACTCAATACGTAAACATTAATAGTCAACGCTCTGACATATAGACAATATATTTAGTTGTGACTTTGAAAGGAATTTTCGGTTAGTTTCAATCCATCACACCCACAGAGTAGTGACCTGACATGTCTGTGTTCCTATGTTGGAAGAAGGTCACAGAAAAATTAATGTAATTCTCTGACATCTAGGCCATAACTGGAGATGTAGGTAACTATGGAAATAATGCCAATTTCATTGTAAAACTTATTGATGAATACATAATGGATATGATATATCTTTTAAATTATATTTAAATCAATTTGTCTATTTATGTTTCGTCGTGAGGTTTATCAAAGCCGAGACATTTTTTCCCATTCAATTTTGACCATACGATCATAGAAATAAGTTGACTATTTTATTAATCTCCTCTGTGATATTTTCGTAATCAACCCCCACCCTTCATCATCCTAAAATGAATTGCTGTAAGCGAACTAGGGAAACAATTTATCACGAACAAGTGTTGTGCGCGGCTGATACAGGTTATTTTTTCCGGAAAATTTTCCTTTCTGGTAACATTAACAGTCAGAAGGACAAAGGCATATGTGCCACCGGCACATGTGAAAAAATGGATGTGTTCATTAGATGGTAGGGCGACAGACCTTGCAAACTTTCGCGTCCAGTAAATCATTGATTTGTCAATATGCGTTCGTTATACACACTCGTATATTCCCTTCCTTCATCTTTCAATATTCTCGTTGTAAAAGTAAATATGTATTATACATCTGAAGAAGCCACTGTGTATTGGCGAAACAATTGTCATGTTAACAAAATATAGTGAAAATCAAAAACTGTGAAGTTTTATTTACAATAAAATATATCATCTTTATTTTAACCTACAGTTGGTACAACAGTATAGCAGATCATTCACCACAAAAATATATAGTATATCAAGGTTTTATTCCTTTATAATTGTACGAAAAATTGCGATAAATTTTCGTGGAAATTCGACATGCTTATCTGAATCACAAGATTCTCTTACATTTTAACTGATTTCTTTCGAACACTGATATTTTCTTGATTCCACCCCTTAATTCACTATTTAACCAATGACAAATTGAACAGTTTATGCGAACATAATTTTTAGACGAAACAAATCACCCCTGTCATATGTCTACCATGAATATCATGATATTTTCGACCTTTTAGCTCGACAAAAACATGCCTTTAGGTCTTGTACACTTATCTGCAAGTGGTGTGGTACTTGCCTTAAAGGCACTGAAATTAATGTGTTATAACCTGCACCATTTATTTTGGGGAAGGAACATCCGTTAGCCTCTTCCACGCGTCATACTATCATCCCTAAACTTAATTAGGTTTCTTGGGGTGAGCCAGCGACTTCAAGTTATAAGCGATGGATTCATTTTGTAGAATTAAGAAAAAGATAGCTTACCTTGTACTCTCTTGGATAACTATCTTTTTTAAGATGATACACAATTTGAAAATTCAATACCTCAATGGATGTTATTATTAATATATGTTTGGTACATTTCAAATAACAGGTTCAGTCGTATAAGTAACAAGTACCGTATATTAGATCATTAGAGAGTATTAATTTATCAGCCACTTAAGTATAATTGATTAAATAAAGTATTTTATGTGAAATTTTGTTAATAAACAACACGAATTTTTTGTCCATTGTTGTACTAGTTTTTTAACTATATCTCAGATAAGGTTGTGTATAAATATGAAATGCAGAAAAATTGAGTAAAAGCGAAATTTTTGTAAATTTTGGCCTTGATATCGAAAGTTCTTTGAAACTTTCATTCAATGTTCAAAATTGAACATATAATTAATAATGAAATAATGATATTAACAATTTTTAAAACATTTTTAGGATTTGATGCATGGCCACTTCTCAAGTACTTCTTCATTTTCAAATGCTGAATGAACAATGGTATATTATATATATATATATATATATATATATATATATATATATATATATATATATATATATATATATATATATATATATCCACTTAAAATATGAATTAAATATAGGTAGGTACTCGAGTATATTACTCAGGGACTTCTTCCTGAACTACCAGGGGGTTAGAGAAGGGGACATTTGTTAGCTTTACCCTTGGTTATTTGTGATGGCCCTATTAATTTTAGTTTTGCTTTAATACCTACTTCAAAATTTGAGTAACATGATCTAAATAATTTATTTTTATTATCAAGGCATGGTTTGTGTGACAAAATTCTGATTTGAAAGTTCCAGAACGTTCTGCTAACGTCAAATTCATCTCAATTATCATTTTTAATTCCATATACATCAGACATTTACCAGTTTTTAAAATTTTTTAACATTATTTATATTTTCTATAATTAATAGGTTAGAAAATCGATTCTTTCATTATTTTTTGATATAAAGAGCTATTTTGGGCAGTTTAAACAATGTCAGACACTCTTAATTCTATGCATGTTCGCTTTGTTATATAAAATGTGTGAACCATGCTATTTCTGAGTTAAATTTAGATGTCTCATATTTAACTTCCCATAAAGAAATTGTCGATCAGTCTATTTATTTAACAATTTTTGAAATGTTACAGAAATTGTCTTGATATACTTTGAAAGAAATCGTTTTATGGACAAATATAAACTATGAATAGATAAAAATAAAAAAGTTATTGAAATAAAAATCACATTACTAACGATATATTAGTAAATAAAACAAAAATATTTCGTCCTCAAACAGAATTTACAAACACAGCAAAAATAAATTGTTAATTCGTAGAGTGCTTCTTAATACTCATTATTCTAAATTTGAAAGGCATTTCGTTATCTTCATTCAAGAAAGTCTTCAGAGTTTTGAAAGACATAACAACGCATCTTTCGCTTTCGAATATTTTTTTCGCGTCCATTACGTCATTTTCGCAAATTTCAATAACTTTGAATTTTCTCGTAGGTCCGTTGAAAATTTCGAATTCATAGTAATAATTATGAGCCATTAGTTTAGTACCGATCATCTGTATCGTCCAGAACACCTTCTGCTGAGCTGTATCGACCATGTGTTTGTACCAGAAGTAGCTCTGACCATTGTGAAAATTGATGATGTGGATATCAAAAAAATCCCTACTCAGATTCATCTTCAAGGAAGCTTCCGTTCTGAAGGACATCCAAGTGTTGTTATTGTGATAATCTTTGAAATGTTTTTCAATATCGCCCATACTTCCAGACCACATGCAGTTCCACTTGCAGAATTTTTTTCCTTCGCATTGGAAAATTCTGTATTTGCATTCGTATTCATGCTGGCTCTTTTCCCTCGGATTCAGCACAAACTTACATCCTTTATCCGTGAAGCTGCACTTTATCTTACATGTTTTTTCCATACT
Organism: Cynegetis impunctata; assembly: GCA_030704885.1. NCBI lineage: Eukaryota > Metazoa > Arthropoda > Insecta > Coleoptera > Coccinellidae > Cynegetis > Cynegetis impunctata. The sequence goes on from JARQZK010002903.1 coordinate 847,183, forward strand.
TTCGATTAATTGTTCTAGCCCGAAATTTCTTGTATTCGACATTTCACCTCTACAAATAGGGCACGATTGTATGTTTACCCCAGTTACGCATTTTTTGCACATGCTGTGACCTGCTTTGCACTGGATGATCGGTGCTTCCATTCTTTCGACGCATATTGGACACTCCGATATTTTATCTATGGAAGCAGCCATCTGAAATAAAGGAGGACGTCATATATATATATATATATATATATATATATATATATATATGTATATATATATATATATATATATATATATATATATATATATATATATATATATATATATATATATATATATATATATATATATATATATATATATATATATATATATATATATATATATATATATATATATATATATACATGGTGTTCCCAAATAAGTGCGAAAATTTTTAGGGGGCGATTCCTTGTCGAAAATTAAAGGGCGTCTTTCATGTAAACAAGAGCTCCTAGACCGGTCCTTGAAAAGTTAAACGCTTCCAAAAATTAGAAAAATTCTTGAAATTGCTAAAGAGTTAAAGAAATGGTAGGTATATTGTGGGCGTGTTCCACCAATGAGAAGGTTACCTATTAATATTTTTTAAAATTTGTTGGGATCTTTTAAAGGGGTGAAACATGCAACCCCTATTCCATTTTTTATCATAAACTTATTCGACTCTTGTGCTGTTTCCATAAAATCAATAGTTCCTCAATAAAAAAAGTCAATATAACATCGTGCATGGAAGGATCTTTTGCGAATTGAATCGAAAACACCTAGTTAGTGGCAATCTTTTCATTTTTCGAAGTGTGTAGGATAGGCCTAAGAACCTTGACATGAAATACCCACTTTAATTTTCGAGGAACCTATATTACCTATAGTGCGGAAAAAAAGTATGGACTTACCCTAATAATTTGGTAGCCTTCAGGTTTTATGGAAAACGCTCGAACAGGTCGATTTAGTTTTTCTGTTTCCTACATTTTGACCAAATTATTTTGTTCTTCTAATGACATCTGTCAAAAATATGACGTCATCGACATTTTTCTCAAATGACAGTATATAGCATGCGATACATCGTTTGAAAGCTCTTGCTTCCCTTAGTATGTTCCTAAATTTTTATGCGATTCTGCAGCTCCGTTTCAAAATGGCGGCCGTCCAAAACTTCTATTGTAATGCCATTGAGATATCGAATTTCGTTTTTCTCCATGGAATTAAAAAACAAGCTCAGGCCAAGAAACTTAATGTAAGGACAGGAATTGAATGATAAAGCCTTAGTACTGTCTGAGTATGATGATTGATTGTTTTTTTCTGATAAATCGAGAAAGAGTTATTCTTTTACTGGGAGTCAATTAAAAATAATTTTCACAATTTTACCGCCGCCATTTTGAAACGAAGCTACAGAATCGCATAAAAATCTAGGAACATACTGAGTGAAGCAAGAGCTTTCAAATGATGTATCGCATGCTATATACTGTCATTTAAGAAAAATGTCGATGACGTCATATTTTTGACAGATGTCATTAAAAGAACAAAATAATTTGGTCAAAATGTAGGAAACAGAAAAACTAAATCGACCTGTTCGAGCGTTTTCCATAAAACCTGAAGGCTACCAAATTATTAGGGTAAGTCCATACTTTTTTTCCACACTGTATATATATATATATATATATATATATATATATATATATATATATATATAAATAAATAAAACTTGTAAGGTGATTCTAGTTAATTAAATAATTAGAGACGAAAATCTTCGTTGAACCAGGCTAGCAACTCCTAGATGCTGTTCAATAAAATTATTACTACTATTAATCAATAAATAACAACAAATGTTTGCAATTAGTACTTGTTATTACTGATCAGTTTAGAGAGTGAGAGAAACATTGCCTGGAAACAATTTTCCATATAAAACCCTACTCTTGATAATGAATTATAAACATATACAATATACAACATTTCATTCGATAAACTATCTCGGTCTCGTATTAAATTATTTTGAAACAAATCTCAACATTGACTTTTACTCAAGGATTCAATGATGAATTAATTACGTTTTACTTACTTACATTTATGGATTAGAAAATCACAGATGAGTTGATTTGTTTCATAATAAATGAATGAAACTTCTCCTGAATTGAACTAATAAACAAGAATATGACATAACAAACAGGAAGCTTTTACACTTGACACTAAGTTAACAACGACGATTTTAAGAAGCCAAATGAATTCAATCATATTTAAAGTAAAAAGGGATACCAGAATTACCTTGATCTTCGGAAAAGTAAATACCTACATACCTTGAACTTATAAAACTAACTGAATCACTGACATTTAAGTAGAAACAGTTTAACCTCTATACTCTATACTGTGTGGTCTCAGCATTAAAAATACTCATCCAACCATAATTCCAAGCGAACAACGTTGACAGATGTCAAATATTTTCTTAGAATACGGGAGTTTCTTTGGGAAAGCAAAATGGAACAAAATATTTCAGATTCTCGATTTTAGTTTTTGTTTTTCAGAACGTATTACAAATTTGGTCAAGACGATTCATTATTCGAGACCAGTATAGTTTTATTATGGATTTTATTTGAATGAACCTTGCTAATACTTTTCATAATACACTTCAGTTGGGGACTAGACAATGTCAAACAAAAGGGAAATGTCATTATTATGCATTTTACGTAAATATGCCGAACGGATTGAGTAAACAACGGAATCACGGATGGAATATCTATCTGTGAAAGAACAGACAGAAATTGCAAACGATATAGTCGGCCGTGTTTGATCCCTAACTTAATTTTGCTCCCTTTGTAATTGAATTCAACTTTTTTTTTTGGAACGCAGTATGCATACGAATTTTCTGTTTCATGGGCGATTTTTGTTTACGCCAAACATATTATATTTATTGGTAGTCTGAAAATATGTCATAGGAACATAATTACATAAAACTCTCTTTTTGGGTTAATTCAATGAAAATTTATTATAAAAACGTCTGAAGTATTCATTGATTTCACTATTGAATGTATTTCATAGATTTTTTAAATGAAAATCCTTCTAAATTTCGGTTTTTTCATTTGCATGTGCAGTGCAACACTTTCTTAGACTAGGTGCTATATGCGCCGTAATTAAGTACACCGTGGTGACTAAGTGTCAGATGGAAAGTGAGGTTAATCCATAGATCTCTTAATACATATATATATATATATATATATATATATATATATATATATATATATATATATATATATATATATATATATATATATATATATATATATATATATATATATATATATATATATATATATATATATATATATATATATATATATATATATATATATATATATATATATATATAAACTCTTGATAATTATTAGCAATAACAGGCTGGTTGAATCTTGAAAAACTCGATTTTAATAAAAAATTTGACGTTCCACTATGATATTCGTAATTGAAATTTATTTGACATTTATTGATTTAAAAAATTGAAAAAAACAGGGCTGCTTAGTATATGCTATTCAGTTCAATATTAACATTCAAAATTGTTATCACCAGATGGTAAGGGAAACCAAAGAAACCCTCACCTACGCAATGTTTGAAAATAATAATAAAAGGGTACTATTTATCTAACAACAAAGAAATGAGTCATGGGAAAACATTAAAGAAGTGGAGTAGAATTATCGATATAGACGCTTATATGGAAGCAGCCGTTGACACGTGTTTCGGACTCTTTGGTCCTCATCAGAACGGCGTAGCCAAGTATTGGATTGAAAATTTGAAGATGAAAAAAGTACAACAAACAAAATCCTTAGATACGGAAGATAATCACACAATTGTGGTTTATTGTCTGAACTCTCCGGTATGGGAGATTTGGTCAAACTTTGCCACGGAGGCGATTAATGCTATCCGCGAGATCTAAGAACGAGTAAATAAACAATAACAATGAAATTAGTTGCTGGAAAATATTAAATAGGTAGAGCAAAATTATCGGAATAGTTCGTTTATATGAAAGTAGCCGTTTTCAATGAAATTTTTTATTTATTTAGAATTTCAAATCTTTTAAAAAGGGGTACTTACAGTTATAACAAAGTTTAAAACCCTCAGCTTAAGTTTAGGATCATTGCCATATTTTCAGCTTGCAATATTTAATTATTTATTCGAATAGTTGTTGCCTGTGATCTATTTTTAAACTCTTGATAATTATTAGCAATAACAGGCTGGTTGAATCTTGAAAAACTCGATTTTAATAAAAAATTTGACGTTCCACTATGATATTCGTAATTGAAATTTATTTGACATTTATTGATTTAAAAAATTGAAAAAAACAGGGCTGCTTAGTATATGCTATTCAGTTCAATATTAACATTCAAAATTGTTATCACCAGATGGTAAGGGAAACCAAAGAAACCCTCACCTACGCAATGTTTGAAAATAATAATAAAAGGGTACTATTTATCTAACAACAAAGAAATGAGTCATGTTATAACTGTAAGTACCCCTTTTTAAAAGATTTGAAATTCTAAATAAATAAAAAATTTCATTGAAAACGGCTACTTTCATATAAACGAACTATTCCGATAATTTTGCTCTACCTATTTAATATTTTCCAGCAACTAATTTCATTGTTATTGTTTATTTACTCGTTCTTAGATCTCGCGGATAGCATTAATCGCCTCCGTGGCAAAGTTTGACCAAATCTCCCATACCGGAGAGTTCAGACAATAAACCACAATTGTGTGATTATCTTCCGTATCTAAGGATTTTGTTTGTTGTACTTTTTTCATCTTCAAATTTTCAATCCAATACTTGGCTACGCCGTTCTGATGAGGACCAAAGAGTCCGAAACACGTGTCAACGGCTGCTTCCATATAAGCGTCTATATCGATAATTCTACTCCACTTCTTTAATGTTTTCCCATGACTCATTTCTTTGTTGTTAGATAAATAGTACCCTTTTATTATTATTTTCAAACATTGCGTAGGTGAGGGTTTCTTTGGTTTCCCTTACCATCTGGTGATAACAATTTTGAATGTTAATATTGAACTGAATAGCATATACTAAGCAGCCCTGTTTTTTTCAATTTTTTAAATCAATAAATGTCAAATAAATTTCAATTACGAATATCATAGTGGAACGTCAAATTTTTTATTAAAATCGAGTTTTTCAAGATTCAACCAGCCTGTTATTGCTAATAATTATCAAGAGTTTAAAAATAGATCACAGGCAACAACTATTCGAATAAATATATATATATATATATATATATAGTAAATATCTATGGGTTAATCAGTAAATGTAAGAAATTTAAACTAACCTCATATTTCGTATTCAATACTGCTCTTCTTTTCGACATTTCCATAAACAGAAACTTGAACATAGGAAAAAGTTTTATTTCAAGAAATAAAAAATATCGAAGAAATCTAACATTAATAGATTGTAGTGTAGGTCATTCTTTCATTCTCTTGAGTACACCGAAAGTCATCTGATAATGTTATGTTGGATAAAAAAAAGGCGGAAATGCAACATATTGTTGATTTTATTTAACAGACATTCAATGGAATAGTGAAACAGAATTCAAATAATAGGTATTAATATTCTTACTCTATTGGCGAACGTAGATAAGCGATACGCCCCCTACCGGTGTCCAATATTACGAACGTATGGGCCATAGATTGTTTTGTTTACATCTGTTTACAGGTATTTTATATGAGAAGTTGTCGAGTTTTAATTATGTTTAATTTTGTTTGGGATCGTTTACAAACGTTCAGAAGAGGTGAATCACTATTGTTGTGTATCCTATTGTTCATCTTGGGCAAAAAACCCGAATATAGCTTACATTCCTTTACGAAATCTGGACAATTCAAAGTTGTATTCCAAACAAAGTTGGGAAACAAGGAAATGATGGACAGAAGAAAGGAGTGGATTCATAACTTGAAGATTGAAAAAAAGTGTTTGAGCATAAGAGAGTTGTTCTTCACAGTTTACTGAGAATAATTATTTTCCCTGCAATAAGTTTGTGGATTTTTCCATATAGAATTATACCAACTGATGATGTGCAATTCGCAGCTAACCGAAAACGTTGGGTTTTTGAAGTCCAATGCTATTCCAACGAAAAACCTTCCACTTTTATCGGAATCTGAACCTGGGCCATCATTCAGAGATTCTAGATAATTGTATTTTCTCTCATGTAACAACCAGAGATACTTTTAAAATAATAATAATAAATAATGTTTATTTGCACAACCAAAATAACAGTTTATCATAACATGAAGAACATGAAATAAAACTTGACTCTATAGCTAGGTAAAAACTAAAATATTCAATTATATAACCAGGAAAACAGAGATTTTATAAAAAAACCAGACTCTCAGAAGTCCACCGTACTTTTAGGAGAGCTGTTATACGTCAGGAAAATTCAAAAAATATAATAACTCATTACGTTCAAACCATTCAAGCAGAGTATTCATGTTAATTCTTCTTTTATTTCATGTTGTTTCTTTCAGTTCTGCTGGTAAGTACTTAGTTTTTCCATTATACTCAAAACCTCTTCAGTTGGTAATGAAAGTAGACATGTCAGAGATGTTTTCTTGAAACTTTTGAAAGTTGTCTAACTTTTTAAATAAATAGGTGTTCTATTATACAGCCTTTTCATGATGTATACATAGTTTCTCTAACCAATTAATTTATTCGTCCTCTCTTTCATTTTATTATTGATTTTTATGTTCAATGATAAAAACTCAGTGTAAATTTCAACTTTATGTAGGTAGGTTATCTACTGTTGAACAGAGATAATATTGTCCTCAATCGAAACACAATAAACCACTGGAAAATACAAAGTCCAAATAAACACAAATTACCGAGCCTAACGTTCGAGAACTCAAAATGAAATGAACGAAAATACCATTACCAAACAACGTAAACAAACCGTTAATGGCCCATAGAGTAGTACCGATATTAGCCGTTCCGACGGAGATTATTCACCACAAAAATAAATTGTATATCAAGGGTGTATCCTTCTATGATTGTACGAAAAATTGCGATAAATTTTCGTGCAAATTCGACATGCTTATCTGAATCATAAGATTCTCCTACATTTTAACTGACTTCTTTCGAAAACTGATATTTTCTTGATTCCACCCCTTAATTCACTATTTAACCAATGACAAATTGAACAGTTTATGCGAACATAATTTTTAGACGAAACAAATCACCCCTGTCATATGTCTACCATGAATATCGTGATATTTTCGACCTTTTAGCTAGACAAAAACAGGCCTTTAGGTCTTGTACACTTATCTGCAAGTGGTGCGGTACTTGCCTTAAAGGCTCTGAAATTAATGTGTTATAACCTACACCATTTATTTTGGGGAAGGAACATCCGTTAGCCTCTTCCACGCGTTATACTATCATCCCTAAACTTACTTAGGTTTCTTGGGGTGAGCCAGCGACTTCAAGTTATAAGCAATGGATTCATTTTGTCGATTTAAGAAAAAGAAAGCTTACCTTGTACTCTCTTGGATAACTATCTTTTTTAAGATGATACACAATTTGAAGATTCAATACCTCAATGGATGTTATTATAAATATATGTTTGGTACATTTCAAATAACAGGTTCAGTCGTACAAGTACCGTATATAAGATTAGAGGTATATAAGATTATTATAGAGAATAAATTTATCAGCCCCTCATGTATAAATGATTAAATAAAGTATTTTATGTAAAATTTTGTTAATTTCTTAACAACACGAATTTTTTTGTCCATTGTTATACGAGTGTTTTAATTATCTCTCAGATAAGGTTGTGTATAAAGATGATGCAGAAAAATTGAATAAAAGATAAATTTTTGTGAATTTTGGCCTTGATATCGAAAGTTCTTTGAAACTTTAATTCTATGCTGAAAATTGAACATATAATTAATAATGAAAAACCTACTGATATTAACAATTTTTACAACATTTTTAGGATGCTGAACTACCAGGGGGTTAGAGAAGGGGACACTTGTGAGCGTTACCCTTGGTTATTTGTGATGGCCCTATGAATTTCAGTTTTGCTTTAATACTTCAAAACATGATCTAAATAATTTATTTTTATTATCAAGGCAAGGTTTGTGTTACAAAATTCTGATTTGAAAGTTCCTGAACGTTCTGCTAACGTCAAATTCATCTCAATTATCACTTTTAAATCTATATATATATCAGAATTTTTTGCTGTGAATTCTTCATTTACGTTTTAAAATTTTTTTATGACTATGTATGTTTTCTATAATTAATAGGTTAGGAGATCACTTCTTTCATTATTTTTTGATATAAAGGGGCATCCATTGGTGAGATGTGAGTTCTTGCTCGACCCCCTCTCCCCTCCCCGAATCTCACGTGAGATTTTAAAAAATGCATATTTGTTATATGGATGACTTAATCTGTGCTAATTCTATTAGTTCAAGTAAATCAGTAATATTTGATAAAAATGTGAAAAAAATTGAGTTAATAATAAAACAATGGTTGTAATAAGTCACATTTTTTTTCAGTGAAAATTATTAGTGCATCGTATGTTTATTATAAAAGGTTATGGTATTATTTTTTTATGAATAATATTCACATCGTACTGTAAATGAAGAAGGAATATTTACACCAAAACAGTATTTAATTTTAAGTAACGAATAATGTTAGAAAAATACTTTTTCATATTTATAAATGAATAAATTGTTTCCAACCAAATGAATTTATTTATAGTCAACATCAGTGCATAATAAATTATAATGAATATTTTTATGAATGATTTAGCTATATTTTAGTGGAGAAACATTTTTCACTCAAGTTAACCCAGTTTTCTTGTAAATTTACACTGTTTTTTGAGAAAAAAAATCACGTGATATTTGATGAGACCACCCCCTCCCCCACGTGAGATTGAGTGAGATTTTCCTCGACCCTCCCCCCCTAAACACCTGACGTAATTAATGGATGCTCACAAAGAGCTATTTTGGGCAGTTTAAATAATGTCAGACGCTTTTAATTCAATGCTTGTTCACTTTGTTATATAAATGTGTAAACCATTGAGCTATTTCTGAGCTGAATTAGATGTTTCATATTTAACTTCCTATAAAGAAATTGTCGATCAGTCTTTTTATTGAATAATCAGCTAAATTGTTGAAATATTAGAGAAATAGTCTTGATATACTTTGAAAGAAACCTTTTTATTGATTAATATAAACTATGAATAGATAAAAATAAAGAAGTTATTGTTATAAAATGACGAATCACATTACTAACGAGAAATTAGTAAATATAACAAAAATATTTCTTCCTCAAACAAAACATACAAACTCAGCAAAAATAAATTGCTAATTCGTAGAGTGCTTCTTAATACTCAAAATTCTAAATTTGAAAGGAATTTCGTTATCTTCATTCAAGAAAGTCTTCAGAGACTTAAATGACATAACAACGCATCTTTCGCTTTCGAAAATTTTTTTCGCGTCCATTACGTCATTTTCGCAAATTTCAATAACTTTGAATTTTCTCGTAGGTCCGTTGTAAATTTCGAATTCATAGTAATAATTATTAGCCATTAGTTTAGTACCGATCATCTGTATAGTCCAGAATACCTTCTGCTGAGCTGTATCGACCATGTGTTTATACCAAAAGTAGTTCTGACCATTGTGAAAATTGACGATGTGGATATCAAAAAAATCACTACTCAGATTCATCTTCAAGGAAGCTTCCGTTCTGAAGGTCATCCAAGTGTTGTTATGGTGATAATCTTTGAAATGTTTTTCAATATCGCCCATACTTCCAGACCACATGCAGTTCCACTTGCAGAATTTTTTTCCTTCGCATTGGAAAACTCTGTACTTGCATTCGTATTCATGCTGGCTCTTTTCCCTTGGATTCAGCATAAACTTGCATCCTTTATCCGTGTAGTTGCACTTTACCTTACATGTTTTATCCATACTTTCAATCAATTGTTCTAGTCCAAAATTTCTTGTATTCGACATTTCACCTCTACAAATAGGACACGATTGTATGTTTACCCCAGTTACGCATTTTTTGCACATGCTGTGACCTTCTTTGCACTGGATAATCGGGGCCTCCATTGTTTCGATGCATATTGGACACTCCGATATTTTATCTATGGAAGCAGCCATCTGAAATAAAGGAGGACGTTGTATATATATAGGTATATATATATATATATATATATATATATATATATATATATATATATATATATATATATATATATATTTCTTTTTTTGATAACAGGCTTGTTGGCGAAACGTCAACTTTTTAATAAAATCGAGTTTTTTGAGATTCAACAAGCCTGTTATTGCTAATAATTATCAAAAGATTAGAAATAGTTCACAGGCAACAACAATTCGTATGAATAATTATATATATATATATATATAAATATATATATATTTACATATATATATATATATATATATATATATATATATATATATATATATATATATATATATATATATATATATATATATATATATATATATATACATGGTGTTTCCAAAAAAGTGCTAAAGTTTTTAGGGGGCGATTCCTTGTCGAAAATTGAAGGGGGTCTTTCATGTAAACAAGAGCTCCTAGACCTGTCCTTGAAAACTTAAACGCTTCCAAAAATTAAAAAAAAACCTGAAATTGCTGAAGAGTTAAAGAAATGGTATTTTGTAGGAGTGTTCTATCAATGAAAAGACCACCTATTTTTTTTTTCAAATTTGTTGTGATATTTTAAAGTTGTGATACATGCAACTCCTATTCCATTTTTCAACATACACTTTTTCATGAATGTTTTCCATAGATTTTTAAAATGAAAAACCTTTCGGTTTTTTCATTTGCATGTACAGTGCAACATTTTCTTACACTAGGTGCTATATGCACCGTAATTAAGTACACCGTGGTCAATACCAAGCGTCAGATTGAAAGTGAGGTTAATCAGTAAATGTAAGAAAATTAAACTATCATAGATATCGTTTTCAAATAATACTTCTCTTCTTTTCGATATTTCCACGAACAAAAATTTGAACAGGAAAAAGTTTTATTTCAAGAAATAAAAAATAACGAAGAAATCTAACATTAAAAGATTGTAGGTCATTCTTTTATTCTCTTGAGTATAAGCACTGTGAGTGCATTGAAAATCATATGATGTTACGTCAGATAAAAGAAAATGAAGATACAACATATTGTTGATTTTATTTAACAGACATTCAATGGAATAGTGAAACAGAATTCAAATAATAGGTATTAATCTTCTTACTCTATAGGAAGAAAGTGAAGCCATGCGTTTTCTGTCTCACATGAAATTAACTTTCGTTTCCTTCGCTCTGTGTCGGATTTAGGCATCATAATATACATCAAGGATGTGATGCAGCCCTGTACGAAGAGATTTATAACAAAAATAAATCCCTATTTGATATAAATTGGAAACTACATCTACCTTCCCGCCATTTACCGCGGAATCACAGAACTTTAACGAACATTTTAAATATTCATAGAAGAATCTCTCCACGCGGCATGTTCCGGAAAGCTAAAACAACCGAAAACTGGATTGGAATGAATGTATGTGAGAAACTTTTGAGGAAAATTCAAAGAAAACCCGCTTCCTCAGAAGATAAGGGGCGTTTTTCATGGCCTTTCTTATGCTTGGATTACCCCAGGGAGGCCAGAGGGGATTTAAACTATATTCATTATAGGAATACGTTAGGCAGGGCGCGTTTATCCCTCTAGAAGTATGTGAAGAAAGTGAGATTTGTGCAAACGAAACAAGTTTAACTGGATTTCCAGGATAGTGTTATTTTTTTTCATTCGATTTTAGCAGTTTGTTTCATCATACTGGCATATTAGCAATGTATTTTCTAGGACTACAACGGTTTCTCTTATTTTTTTATTGCACTGCATCGAAGGCCAGCAGTGAGATACTGGATTTTGTTTAATTTCCTTTTCTCCTGAACTATGAATTTCATATTATATATATATATATATATATATATATATATATATATATATATATATATATATATATATATATATATATATATATATATATATATATATATATATATCAGGGGCGGCTAGTCAAAGGAGGCTAAGGAGGCTAAGCCTCCTCAATAATATTCCGTGTATCAATAATATATTATATTGAATAGTCAGCATTCAGCATATTCATATTAATCAAAATCATATTATTTTATGCACCTACCTTCCTTTCAACCTACATTATATAGTATAATTTATTAATTACGATAGAAGGTATTTACATTTACTGCATTTCATTCATTTCAAGATTTGTGGCAACGCTGCGGAGGCATGGAAAGGTATATTTTCAACATTCATTATGCCTGCCACAGAAAAGCCCTACCCCTGAATTTAACAATTTGGTGCAGCGTAACAGACAACAAAACCGCGGTTTTAATACAAGGAATTATGAGAGACATCCTTGCCTAACCGGATCACAGGTAAAAAATAAATTATTTTGTTGTCAGTGTTTACTTTTTACTAGTGAAAATGTCTCTGTTTGGGGCCGCTTAGGATTTGAGGATTTAATTCTATACCTAGTTGAAAGTGAGGAATTTTTCACTGATAAAGTAACTTTAAATACAGCACGCGGATTAATATCTTACTTACAAGATAAGGAATTTATATATTTTTTAAACATCTTTAAATTAATTTTTGAACAAACAGAAATAGTTTTTCAAATCTTACAGCACAAGTTTTCAGATGTAATTTACTCACGAAACCGGCTCAAGTTTCTTTTGGAAAAAATTTCAGAATTTCGATTTAGTTTATTTTAAAAAAACTGTTTTCTGTATTTTAAACTACTGATGATACGACTCAATTTAGCCCAAAACGAAAGAAATTCAGTTACGCAGATATGGAGCTTCACTATAAGCAAATATGTTATGAAATTTTGGATACTATTAGGGGTCAAATAGAAATAAGGTTCTCAGATTTGAAAGAACTGCATTTCTTCGACTTACTCAATAAAAATTTGTTTACCGGATTTTCGGCTAATTTTCCAGATAACCTTTTGGAAAATTTATGTCAAAAATACACTTTTTTTGACTGTGTGTTGTTTATAATGACAATGAAATTTTGGGGCAAATTGAAAATCAAGTGAGGACTATTAAATACCTTTTTGATAATGATTTGAATCAAGATTTACCCCAAGTTTATAAACTCTTATGTCTAATTGTTTCTATCCCAGTGACATCGGCTTCCGTAGAGCGCTCGTTTTCCACTCTTAAGAGAATTAAAACTTATTTACGAAATTCAATGAGCCAGGATCGTTAGAAAAATATTAGTTTGTTGTCTATTGAAAAGGAATTGGTAAAACTTTTGGCGAAAGACAAAAAATTTTATGAGGATATTATAGATCATTTTGGTAACGTTAAAGATCGCAGAATCCCGCTGATCTTCAAAAATATATAATAACTTTTTATTTGCTCTCACCAGCTGTTAACAAATTCGTTAAGTAGGTAGGTAGGTACCTATTTTGTGAAAGAAAAAAAATTTGATGAATAGATGAATTGATTAATTGGCTGAGAAGAGTTTTTGTGAATATTTTAATTAGGAGTTGTAGGTCTCAAGGTAGACACTTGAAAGTGAAAATAAATTAATAGCTTAGGGTGCTTGTTTTACTTTGATTTTCTTTAAATTAGAAGGCGGTTGGCCTTGAAATCCTAAAAATTTTCGCCTATGGTGTATTTTTTAACACCTCTTGTAGCCTCCTTAAACCAAAACCTCACGAGCCGCCACTGATATATATACAGACAGGGTGTTTCAAAAGAAGGGTGAAATATTTAAGTAAGTGCATCTACATGGAAAAATAATGGTAGTTTGCTATATAAACTATGGTCCGAAAACGATTTCTTTCTGAAATACAGGGTGATGAAGTTTTAAGGGAAAATAAATTTTTTATTTTCATTTTCATACCACTTTAAATATTTTTATGAAATTTAGTGTACGGCTTTCATGCATTAAAGAGCTTTTTTTGGTGTAAAAATTATTTTTTATATTTCCGCCAGTCCGTATTGGATTCGGACAAAAATTTTTTTGAGAATATATGGTACGCCACTGCTTTTTCTAAAAATAAAAATCTTTTTTCAAAATTTCTTTTTTATTTATAGTAAATATAATCTCTCAATTTTCTTTCGTTGAACGCATGGTTTTAGCGTAAAAAAATCAGAAAATTGTATGGTCATATGGCTATAATTAAATATTTATTAATATACTAACAATAATTAATAACAAATTGAAATAATTGAAACAAATCTAGTACTTAAGTTGAATTATGTTGAAAGTGTCCTCCTCTTGCTACAACCTTCAATACGACGGAGAAAATAAATTTCTTCCTTAAAACTTTAACACCCTGTATTTCGGAAAGGAATCCTTTTCGGACCATGGTTTATATGACAAACTATCCTTATTTTTTCATGTAGATGCACCTCCCTAAATATTTTACCTTACTTTTGAATACGTCCTTAACAATTTAATTTGTTCTATTCATTCATTGTTTTCTCTCATGGGATGTGAATTCCAAGTATATAATTTATGAAATAATTAAAAAAATAAATAAATTTTTATGCAACAAGGTATCTATCAATAAAAATTCAATAATTCAATAATCTCCATCGCAAAAAAAAATTTTTAACAAGAGAAGCTGTATGTTTGTTTACTGAGGAAAGTATCAAAATGTTTATATATATATATATATATATATATATATATATATATATATATATATATATATATATATATATATATATATATATATATATATATATACAGTGCTTTCATGATGAAAGGAACAAATTCATTAAAAAATTAGGTTTCTATTTCATGTTAAAATCCTCGGACAGGTCGATTAGTATTTTTATTTGGGCAATTTTCGCAATAAAAATTTTGTATACAGGGTGTCTCATTCAAGAGCTATGGCTTTGTCATTAGTTTTTTTAAAGGTAATACCCTGTATATTATTTCACTTTACAATTCTACGATAAATTCTTATCACTTTTTGTGAACATACCATATGCCTCAACTTGATGGATTCCCAGATTATAACGGAGATAGTGGAGCACCTGGAGATTTAAAATGTGGATTAAAAGTACAAAAAAAAATTTAGGTAAACATTGTCATTAAATCTGAAGAATGAAATTTCACATTTACCATCTGAATTCATTCACTGGTGCTGTATAGTCCGCAGTTTTCACGTTTTTAACGCTCCAGGCACTACACTACTTCATTGTTTAAGAAAATGCAATTACTTGAGAGAGAACGTATTGAAGTACTTATGATGATTGGTTTTGGAGATAGGGTGCGTTCACAAGAAGAAGTCTGCAATCTATTCAATGAAAATCATCCTGATCGTCCGCCAATTACTAGATCGACAGTCAGCAAAATTGAATCAAAATTCAGGAGATACGGCCACGTTAGAGATTTACCTAAAGGAAGACCACCGAGAGTATCTGAAGAAACAGTGCTGAACGTTCTACTAGAAACCCAAGATAACCCTCATACATCCATTACTACAATTTCCAATAATTTCAATTTATCAGTAGGGTCCGTGCATAAAATACTTAAGGTAAATAAGTATCATCCCTATAAAATTAAGCTGGTACATGAATTATTAGAAGACGATTTTGACCGCAGAGTACAGTTTTGTGAGCAGATTCTTGAAATTCATAATCAACATCTAAATTTCATTACAAACATAATTTTTTCTGATGAAGCCACCTTTACTTTAAATGGCCACGTCAACAGACAAAACTGTAGGTATTGGGCGACCGAGAATCCTCATTGGATGCAAGAATGCCACACACAGCGGCCTCAAAAAAATTAATACATGGGCAGCGATTGTTCGAAATCGTATAGTTGGTCCCTATTTTTTTGAAGGAACACTAAACGGAGAGGACTACTTGAACTTTCTCCAGTTCGAACTCATTCCGGCTTTAGCTGTTTTGTTTCCTAACCCACAAGATCCTGACATACCTAATAACGAGATATGGTTTCAACAAGATGGGGCACCTCCTCACTATTCAATCGCTGTTCGACAATTTCTTGATGCAACTTTTCCCAACAGATGGATAGGACGGAGAGGTCCGATTGAGTGGCCGCCAAGATCACCGGACATAACCCCATTGGATTTTTTCTTATGGGGTTGTTTGAAGTCTGAAGTTTATTTGAATAGACCAAATAATATTGATGATCTAAAAGAGAGAATCAGGCAGGAAATAAGACTTATCAGTCCAGAAGTAATTGAAAATGTGCAACGGGAAACATTGAATCGACTTCAAAAATGTCTCGAAGTAAACGGACAACAGATTGAACATATGTAAAAATTAAATTAGTAATTACATTTGTGTGTTTTCATATCGTACCTCTCATTACCCACTATCTCCGTTTCTGGCAATCCATCGAGTTGAGGCATATGGTATGTTCACAAAAAGTGATAAGAATTTATCGTAGAATTGTAAAGTGAAATAATATACAGGGTATTACCTTTAAAAAAACTAATGACAAAGCCATAGCTCTTGAATGAGACACCCTGTATACAAAATTTTTATTGCGAAAAATGCCCAAATAAAAATACTAATCGACCTGTCCGAGGATTTTAACATGAAATAGAAACCTAATTTTTTAATGAATTTGTTCCTTTCATCATGAAAGCACTGTATATATATATATATATATATATATATATATATATATATATATATATATATATATATATATATATATATATATATATATATATATATATATATATATAGGAATACCTTCATTTTCAGAAAATATGATAAATGATAAAACTTCATCAGAGATAGTAAATTCAAAATGATATTAGTTTGTTTGTATTATTACGAATAAAGAAAAAAATATCCATTAATTGAATGTCAATTTCAGTATTACATCATACTCGTACGTTCTACACCGATCGGCTCAGTGAAAACCACCGAGATGATTAGAATGAAACCAAAATCCGCAATATCTGAACTCCAGCAGACTCGCTCGGTCGACCCGGTCGCATTTCTGCTGATTATGTTGGCAACAATGCGACAATAGCGGAATTATAATATTGCTGTAAATGTTGGCTGCATTTGCTGGCTAATACGAAATTAATACCTAGTTGGTATTTCGCTGATAAATTATTATTGAAATCCTCCATTCTGTGCGCCAATTGTCTGTGTTTTGTAGACCAGAAATTTGTGGATTTCGGAATAATTGTGGACGTTCAGCCACCGGACAAAACGAGGGAGGAACTTGAAGCAAAAATATTCAGATTATTATGAAATTCTATGCATCTTGAACAAAGGGCGTAGTGATTTGTCTTCTCGGTGGTTTTGTATTATAAAATACTAATGAAAACTATCTTTCAGGAGAAATACAGATTGATAAAGAAAGCGGTCAGTTTCATGAAACTTTCTTTAATACAATTGTTGCCAGTATTATCACCATTAAGATATTATGAATAGATGTGGCTGTTACTTATTATTATATTATTAGAAAAACACATGTTTGATTTTAACGGTTATTATATTCGACTCTATGACGCGGCGTTTCACCACACGGTGGCTACTTCGGATAGAATGAAATAGTGAAATCTTTGTACCTTAGTTTTACATAAAATTTTTAGTACCTAGGGAAAAACGATTACAACAAAAAATTAAATTAGGATGGAGGGTAGGTAATCCTTCCAGAAAACTTGCTCAAACTACATCAGGTATTGGCGAACGTATCTACGTTCGCCCCGATACGCCCCCTACCGGTGTAGAATATCACTAACGCATGGGCCATAGATTGCTTTGTTTACATCTGTTTACGTGTATTTTATATGAGAAGTTGTCGAGTTTTAATTGTGTTTAATTTTGTTTGGGATCGTTTACAAACGTTCAGAAGAGATTGTTGTGTATCCTATTGTTCATCTTGGGCAAAAAAAACTCCGAATATAGCTTACATACCTTTTCGAAAGCTGGACAATTCAAAGTTGTATTCCAAACAAAATTGGGAAACAAGGAAATGATGGACAGAAGAAAGGCGTGGATTCATAACTTGAAGATTGAAAAAAAGTGTCTGAGCATAAGAGAGTTGTTCTTTACAGTTTATACTGGGAATAATTATTTTCCCTGCAGTAAGTTTGTGGATTTTTCCATATAGAATTATACCAACAAATGATGTGCAATTTTCAGCTAACCAAAAACGTTGGGTTTTTGAATTCCAATGCTATTTCAACGAAAAATCTTCCACTTTTATCGTAAATTGAACCCGGTACATCATCCACAGATTCTAGATAATTGTATTTTCTTTCATGTAACAACCGGAGATACTATTGAAATAATAACAATAAATAATGTTTATTTGCACAACCAAAAAGACAGTTTATCATAACATCAAGAATATGAAATAAAACTTGACTCTATAGCTAGGTAAAAACTGAAATATTCAATTATATAACCAGGAAAACAGAGATTCTATAAAAAAAATAGACTCTCAGAAGTTCACCGTACTTTTAGGAGAGCTGTTGTACGTAAGGAAAATTCAAAAATATAATAACTCATTACGTTCAAACCATTCAAGCAGAGTATTCATGTTAATTCTTCTTTTATTTCATGTTGTTTCTTTCAGTTTTGTTGGTAAGTACTTAGTTTTGTCCATTATACTCAAAACCTCTCCAGATGGTAATGAAAGTAGACATTTCAGAGATGTTTTCTTGAAACTTTTGAAAGTTCTTTTACTTTTTAAATAAATAGGGGTTCTATCATACAGCCTTTTCATGATGTATACATAGTTCCTCCAACCAATTAATTTATTCGTCTTCTCCTTTATTTTATTATTGATTTTCATGTTCAATGATAAAAACTCAGTGTAAATTTCAACTTGATGTAGGTAGGTTATCTACTATTGAACAGAGATAATATTGTCCTCAATCGAAACACAATAAACCACTGGAAAATACGAGATCCAAAAAACCACAAATAACGAAGCTAAACGTTCGAAAACTCAAAATGAAATGAACGTATATACCATTACCAAACAATGTAAACAAACCGTTAATGGCCCATAGAGTATTACCGATATTAACCGTTCCGGTGCTACAATCTTAATTTCAGACGCCAATTATTTAGGAGTGAATGATTTAAGTCAATTTGTTCGTTCAGTAACAGATCAGAAATCTTATATCTGTTAATTTCTAGGACTTCCCAAAAGTTTAATTTTAATCTATGTAAAACATGGAAATCTTTATTATTAAGCATTGGCAAATTGCCAATTTTATCGACTTTACTATTTACGATATCTTCTCTGTTTACCACCCCTACTTCTCCCAATCATTCACAGAATAAGTTTAATTGTTCTATGGAACGGCGTCAGTCTGGTGGTCCCTATTTTAGGGTGCGTTTTTAATTGTAAACTTATTCACATGTGCGATTTACTAATTTGAAGCTTTAAATGGATGAGTCGCTGGGAGATGCACAACCAAAAATTTTTCAAAGGGTAGGAAGAAATGTGGAAATTGATTATCGACAATATATATTTGGAGGATGTATGCAGCTAACACAACCGATTCTTGAAGGATATTTCACATCTAAACCCTCTTTAAAAATTAAAGGGTTGAACATTTGTATTTATTGGATTTGATAATGGGAAAGTGTTTTTTTTCTTCCATCGCCCACATTTTTATATAGAGATTTGCGCACTTCCACAGATCATCTAAATTGAGTTAGAAGGTTGAATTTTTTTTCGAGGTTTTGCGTAACTCCACAGCTCCTGCTGATTGAGCAGGGGTCTCCTAACTACGGCCCGCGACAGCTTAAGACTATAGGGTCGTCAATCTGACCTACGACAATGTCTTATTATTGTTTCTATTGTATATATATAAATTGAAGAAGAAAACGCAGAATAATAACACTAATGAGATTTATGTAATAGTGATTTTTCACCTACAACAGTTTGTAGTTGTGGATCAATTTTACTTGTATCAATTATTAATACTCCAGTGAAATAAGGTAAAAAAAGTGGCCATCTGCGGAATGAGGCCGAACAAGCTGAATTTTTGCAAAGACCTTCGCTTTGATGTTCTAATGAAGCACAAAAAAATCTCATATGCCAACCCTTGTGCGTCTTGAGATACAGAAGGTCAAAGGTCATGAAAATCGGTTTTTCACGAAAATCTCGTTTCCAGTGCATCTGACGTCGTAAGTTACAAAACTTACGTAGAATAGTATTCTCAAAAAATTTGTTTTTATACTTTTTTTCCTACGACCAACCGTTTTCGAGATATAGCACGATAAAGCGGTAGAGCGCATGCTTAATAGATAATATTGCATTACACTGCAGAGCTATAACTATAAAAGCAATTTTCTTAATCTGTTAGACTAGAAAATTAAATTTCCGTTATTGAAACCGTTGAAAATTTGTTTATTTATAAAAAAATTTATAATAAATAATTTAACAAAACAATGTATTCTTTTCACATCACTTTTGTAATGAAATGCAAAGCTTCTATATATTATAATGCAAACAAAAAATATTTTTCTATTCTAGACAAGAAAAGTAAAATCATCCATATATAAAGAAGTGGACCATGACCGTATTTCTCCGAAACGCAGTCCCTAAACCCCTTGCGTTGTTATGTAATTGTAAAGCGTCTATTGGCCGCATCACGTCTAGTCGAGTCGGTCTCGAATCCGAATCCAAGCCAGTTTGTTACAGTTAATGAAACTGTTAAAAGCTGTTTCTCGACTGTTATGTGAAAGACGTTCTTTTCCACACGGAATGGCTAGTCTGTGCTTTAATAGACTTAATAGACCTGTTAAATTGTCATCCCTTCCACCTACGAGTCAAGCAGCTCGACAACATATTTATCGGGTCACCTACCAAGTTCAGATTTGGCTAGAGAAAAATCTACAAACCGAAGAATGACGTTGGGTATTAGAAAACGACGTACTTCAGCCGAAAACAACACTACTGCCACCTGCTCCAGACGAACTATTGAATACAATATTTTGTAATTGTAAAAAAGGATGTGGTGCGCAGTGCGGGTGTAGAAAAGTCGGGCTGACATGCTCCAAAGTTTGTGGCCAGTGTCACGGACAGGCATGCCTGAACCCGTCAACGAAGTTGCAGAACATAGAAGACTTCAGTGACCTTGAGCCTGAAGAAGTTTTGCCAGCTGACATAGAGCCAACAGACTTGGAGGCAGCGTCTGATGACGACAATGTGTTGACGTGCTAGTGGAACTAGACGAAGACGATGAGGACGGCAAAGAAACATAAGGCGCGTAGCGCCAGGTGTAAAAAATTATAAAAAGCTTTTCTAAGATCGAAAACATGGATTAGGCCTACTGGGGATACCATGTCAAAAAAAACGCGCCTTGCATTTTACTTCAAAAGTGGTGGAGAAAAGAATGTATTTTTTGTTATTAATTATTTATTATATATTTTTTTTATAAATAAACAAATTTTCAACGGTTTGAATAATAGGAATTTAATTTTCTAGAATAACAGATTGAGAAAATTGCTTTTATAGTTATAGCTCTGCAGTATAATGCAATATTACCTATTAAGGATGCGCTCTACCGCTTTATCGTGCTGTATCTCGAAAACGGTTAGTCGTACGAAAAAAATGTATATGAACAATTTTGTAGAAAATATTATTTTACGTAAGTTTTGTAATGGGTTCTTACGACATCAGATGCACTGGAAATGAGATTTTTGCGAAAAACCGATTTTTATGACCTTTGACCTTCGATATCTCAAGACGCACAAGGGTCGGCATATGAGATTTTTTTGTGCTTCATTGGAACATCAAAACGAAGGTCTCTACAAAAATTCAGCTTGTTCGGCCTCATTCCACAGAGGAAGTCTTATTTCACTGGAGTAATAATAGTAGTGTTTTATTTATTCCATTTACATTCACAGTTGAATATAGAACACGTCAATATACATCCAAACCTAAGTATAAATCTATACATTTTGGGAAAACTTACAATTTTATAAAAACAAGAATATCACATTTTACATATCTCCATCTACAAATAATAAAAAAAAAACATCCAGTCAAGACAACATTCCTCTTTCCCTCCCTCTTCCTTCCCTTCTTCTTTCCCTTTATATGGGTTTTAAATCACAGATCACTGAGATTGTTGGTAAAGAACTCATCCAAAGAATAGAAGGCTTTAGCTATTAGCCAGCTTTTAATTTTTTGTTTTAATGGATTCACTTGCAAGTCCCGGACTTGTCTAGGGAACTTATTCCAAATTTTTTTTATGGAAAACTCTACATTTTTTTGTAAATAAGTAAATTTGTTTGAGGAAGATTGCAGATTTTGTTTATGTGTCATAAGTATGCTTTAGGTTACAATCTAAAAACAAATCTGGGTTTTTCTTTATAAACATTACTGACTCCAAGACACACAGACCAGCCACCGTCATAACTTTTTGTTTCTTAAAAACTTCCCTGCAGCTTGTCCTAGGACTGATCTTAAATATATTTCTAAGGCATCTTTTCTGAAGTATAAGAACTCTATTTACATGCGCCGCATGGCCCCAAAAAATCACAGTATAAAAGATATTTAAGATGCTTATCGGTTTATTTAGATCTGTAAACATTCTTTGTGTACTTCATCTTTGAAAACGTTTTCTCACACAATTAAATATAATTGAGGGCAGAAAAATTAAAACTGTTTTGGCCCTTGGAATATACTGAAAAAATCATCATGGTCCTGAGGCTTCGAAGTCTGGAGACCCCTGAGTTAGAGGATTGAAATTTGATAAGTAGATTTAGTTCATATTAAAACAATGGTTAAAAATAACAATTTACACATTTATTATAAGAAATAACAAATTATGTAGAAAGGGGTAAATACAAAGATGGTTACAAATAATTATCAGAAAAGGAAAAACCAATTCTGAACTGCTAGTCAGGTAGTTCGGTAATTTTGAAAAGATTAAGAAGGGGGCTTGAAGTATGATCGATTTGGCTATTCAATAGGAGACCGGAATGCTTGTATTTATTTATCTGTAATGATTCTAAAAAATTAAGTTTAATTCCTTTACTTTCAGTATTTAATATTTTAAAATCGAAATTGAATGTGTGATTTTCTTGGATTAAATGGTTTGCATAATGTGAATCCGACTTCTGATTAACAAAGCTACGTTTGTGTTCTGAAATTCTAGTTTGAAAACTTCTGAAAGTTCTACCAATTGCAAAACTATATCACAATCGCCACAATTAAATTTTATAAACTCCCGATTTATTAATCTTTATGAACTTTGGATTTATTATCTTTTATATGATTTCCTAAATTATTACCGGTACGATGAGCAATGTTAATGTTGTGCTTAGATAAGAGAGATTTAAGTTTTTTACTTGAATTTCTGATGAAAGTGAGGCTGTTGTATTTGATATTATTTTTAGTACACCTGGTTAATCGCATTTTTGAAAAACTTTTTATCTATCATATTGTCTATAATATTGGGATCATAATTATTATTTATGGCAATTTGTTTAATTATATTTTTCTCGATGTTAAAATTGGCGTTCAAATACAGCCTCACTTTCATCGGAAATTCAAGTAAAAAACTTAAATCTCTCTTATCTAAGCACAACATTAACATTGCTTATCGTACCGGTAATAATTTAGGAAATCATATAAAAAATAATAAATCCAAAGTTCATAAAGATAATAAATCAGGAGTTTATAAAATTAATTGTGGCGATTGTGATAAGTTTTACATTGGTAGAACTTTCAGAAGTTTTATAACTAGAATTTCAGAAACACAACGTAGCTATGTGAATCAAAAGTCGGATTCACATTATGCAAACCATTTAATCCAAGAAAATCACACATTCAATTTCGATTTTAAAATATTAAATACTGAAAGTAAGGGAATTAAACTTAATTTTTTAGAATCATTACAGATAAATAAATACAAGCATTCCGGTCTCCTATTGAATAGCCAAATCGATCATACTTCAAGCCCCCTTTTTAATCTTTTCAAAATTACCGAACTACCTGACTAGCAGTTCAGAATTGGTTTTTCCTTTTCTAATAATTATTTGTAACCATCTTTGTATTTACCCCTTCTACATAATTTGTCATTTCTTGTTTTCGATATAACAGAGAATCATAGTTAGTTTGCCATTAGCATCTGAAGAAGGTGAAGTTCCACCGAAACGTGCGTCATGCGTTATTTCTTATAATAAATGTGTGAATTGTTATTTTTAACCATTGTTTTAATATGTTTATTAATTTACACCAAGTATCGGCCCAATCAATCCAAGATTTAGTTCATGTTGGTTAAGTGCACCTTGGGGGGTTCAATCAATTTCTTTTATTACCTCAAATTTTATGTTGAAAATTCAAGCGTTTTTGGGTATTTTCAAGCATTGTGCAACTCTACAGCCACTCCAAAATCAGTTGAAGAGCTGAAAATTTGTACGTAAATATTAGGGAGGTGCTATTTGGGGGTTTCAGATGATTTTGTACATATTTTCAGACCCTTTAAATTGACTTAGGCAGTTACAAATTTGTATATTAAATGGACAAAAGTTAAGGAAATTAGTGACGGAGCTATCCTGCTCATGCGTTGAACTTGAAACTTGTTGATAACATGGATATATACTTTCAGAGAGATTATTTTATCTCATTCTGCCGCAACATGGAATTTTAGGCCACATCCTTTCACGTTTCTTGTATGTAAACCGCTTGAAATTGATTTAACTATATATATTTCCAAAATACTTATCATAGAATTAGAAGCTTAACCTTTGGGAGCGTTCAAGTATTACGTAACGCAATTTGGGGGGTGGGGGGTCTTGCAAAACGTTACGATGCGTTACATGGGCGGGAGGGGGGTTCGAACAACGCGTTACATAACATTGTTTTCTTATTGAAATAAAAAAAGGGAACTTAAATCACCCAAGTTGGGAACCCTATTCATTCATGTTTTACGGGGAATACCTCGATTGTATCCGTCAGTTTTATTCTGTTCTCCCAAGTTGGCAACCCTATCCGTTAATGTTTTATGGGATACCTCGACTGTATTCGTCGTAATTTTTTTTGTTCCCGTTGTCAGTTTTGGTTTAGTGTTTTAAACACGTAATACACAGGAGCACATTGCTGTAGCCAGTGTTGTAGAAATGAGTTCATATTGTAATGTTCTTAAAAGAGGGAGATTTGCATCATCAGCTGTTTTTGCCCTAGAAAAGCTCTCATGCTGACTTGTGTGCCAAGTGTGCCATAAACTGCCAACGAAATTTAAAAAATGTCTAAAGAAAAACTAAAACTGGTATAGCGTTCACGTCCGTGACTCGAAATATTTTTTGCAAGTAATTAAATGCGCTTACAAATCCTGCTGTTCCATCTTGAGGAGTGCATTGAAATCATTCTTTCCGAATAATACTTTCTTGCCGCCAACCTGCCGATGTCAAATCCTTTATACTTCAAGCAAGCTCTCGATACCTAGTCAGCTAAACAAAGCATCATGCAAGTTTTCACTACTTCTTGTTAGGTTGCCCGTTGATCTCTCGCCTCCTCACACAGATGCCGTGATATTTCTTTTGACCCTCAGTACAAACACTATATATATATATATATATATATATATATATATATATATATATATATATATATATATATATATATATATATATATATATATGTAGTGATTGTACTGATGGTCAAAAGAAATATATATATATATATATATATATATATATATATATATTTATATCATAAAAAGTCATGAAACGAAAAAATATCTTGGTCCTAGGTCCAACTTTGCTAATTGCACCGATTTTAATAAGCAGGTTCCCAAAGTGAAAATCTGCTAATAAGCTGAAATCTAATAATGCTTGAGAAAAATAATGGTGGCTGAAGCTAAAAATGTATGTAAGGACAGAGCCAAGTCAGGAAAACGGCATAATTAAATGAAGATTAGCAATAGAAGTTTATTAGGACGAATTTGAGCTCATTTCAACATTTTACATTATGTATGATTATTTATTAAAAAACAATAAAATAAAAAATATAAGCATGTATTGCGAGTGAGAATACTCTTGTTCTGTTTATTATTAACGAAAACGCCATTTAAACAATAACATAGGTAGGTATTTTAGGGACTTTCAGGTACTTTGCGCAACATATTTGTGACTAAGTTAAAAATGGCCATTTGGGTGTTACGTAACGTTCAGGGTGGGGGAGGGAGGGTTCATGAAAACATTACGGCGCGTTACATAGGGGGGAGGGAGGGTCAAAAATATTCAAAAATTGCGTTACGTAATACTTGAACGCCCCCTTTCCCAACTTCTTGACGACCATGATTTAATAGAATATTTCCATGTTTTAGTGTCATGAAGTAGGTGTGTCTCCCCAAAGGGTAAAAACGGACCACTATTACTAAGACTTCGCTATTTGTCCGTCTGTCTGTCACCAAGCTGTATCTCAAGAACAACGATAGCTAGACAGTTGAAGTTTTCACAAATTGTGTATTTCTGTTGACGCTATAACAACAAATACTAAAAACAAAATAAAATAAATATTTAAGTGGGCTCCCATACAACAAACGCGATTTTTTTGCCCTTTTTTATTCAAAATCAATAATGGCAACAGGTAGCCCTTGAAATATTCACAAAAAAATCAGTTGTATTTTTACTTTTATAAAAGATAATAAAATTTAATTGAAATAAATATTTAAAGCGGGCTCCCATACAAAAAAAAGGCCCTTTTTTGCCTATTTTTGCTCGATATCAATAAAAGGTAACAGGTTAGGCACAATATTCACAAAATACTTAATTGTATATTTACCTTAATAATAAATAATAAAATTAAAATAAAATAAATATTTAAGGGGGGCATAGTCAATGGTACGGAAGCCTTCGTGCGCGAGTCCGACTCGCACTTGTTCGATTTTTCATTTTATTGTTTATACTAAGGTGAGCAGTTAAACGTGTAATGTTTCTGTAGTCGATGTTGTCTATTAAGATATTTTTATATTTCTATTGTAGATACTGAAGAAGAGAGTACTGCTCTTAAACGAGTCATTCAATTAATTTGAATATATATATATATATATATATATATATATATATATATATATATATATATATATATATATATATATATATATATATATAAGAAAGAGGAAGTCTTTGCTGACCAGTTAGGATAAAGCTAGGAGAAAACTCGTTGAGTACGCAGCATGCAGGAAGTATACTCTTATAACACTTTTTCCAATATTTCGACAATGTTTATTGTCATCATCAGGGAATGCTACAATATTATTACAAAGTGAACTAGGACAGATAGTGGAAAAAACAACAATTAACTTACAGTGTCCATGAGATTGTATGCAAAGATCTTAAAACAAATTTAATCTTGACGTTAACAACAAAAGTGCACATGTTCAGAACAAATTCAGTGAGAGTAACTTATAAATGCCATCATCACCAAATTTGAACAATTATAGGCAGAAACAAACAGTCACATTAAAAATTCAAATTATTGTAAAATTATTTTTAAACACTACATCATACCGGTATTCACATAGTCGGCACGGAAAGTGAAATGAAATTAAAAAAATATATAACTAAAAAGTGAGTCTAAAGTGAGAACATAGAAAAGGTGAACCACGCTAAGGACCGAATTCTCTGACTCTTAGAGCATCGAGAGCACAGAAAAGATATCATATCGCTAGTATGTCATCTCCCACCAAAGAGGGAAAAAAAACTCCGAAAGTTGAAATTATTAAATTAAACAAAACGAAAGATACAAATGAAAATTATTATGATCAAAAACGTTATTTAAAATTTAGGAAAACATAAAGAGAGGCTAATTATAAAAAGGATCAAAACTGTCTATAAGCCTTGAGACACCAAGAAACTGGAAAAGTGAAACAAAAAATTAAAATTTAAATTGAATCAATCAATAGAAAAGGAGTTTGAAACTCTTAAGCTGTAAGGATATTGATCCAAGTGCAATAAGAATGAATATATTTCACTTAAATGCTTAATATCAGTCTTTTTGTTAACACACGAGGATGACTGCGAAATGAAGGCCATTTCCAGAAAAAGTCTCTTATATTTATTAGATTCTTTAGCTAAGATTTTAGCAGCATCAAAATTGATATTATGACCTTCTTTATGTTTCGTGAACTCGTATAACCAGCTCCGCTAGGAGGTTTGTTTGATTAGTTTCAAATAAATGTCCTAGTACTTGATTTTATTGCCACGAACGTATTTCGATAACACGAAGAATTCTGTTTTCTTTTCATTTGCTGCCTGTTTAAAGGATAAAATCGGAGCGCTGTTACTGGCGGTGTGTAATTGTTGCATTACATCGATTTGATGTGGCAACTTTACTCTTGCTTAGCGAATATAGTAACCACCTTCGGGTGTCAGGAAGTACGAGTTCGCGTTGCCGAAATGTTTTCATCTATATGTAAGATGTGGTTCATTTGTTTCCGACTGGTGGCGCTGTGTCATATTTATATGCCATATAGTCACTGGAAGGAAAATATAAGGCCGTTAGAAATATTTGGTTGGTTATCACTTTCGATGGATGGATGATACTGATGAGCCCCAAATAAAGGCGAAACAGACTGTCTATAATCTCCATTGATTGTGATAAACAACTTAATGATTCTAACATACACAGTCCAAGGTATATGGAGGCATTTCGATGTTTCGTGAACTCGTATAACCAGCTCCGCTAGGAGGTTTGTTTGATTAGTTTCAAATAAATGTCCTAGTTCACTTCATTTTATTGCCACGAACGTGTTTCGATAACACGAAGAATTCTGTTTTCTATAAATATATATATATATATATATATATATATATATATGTATATATACATATATATATTTAAGGAGGTGCATCTACATGAAAAAATAATGGTAGTTTGCCATATAAACTATGGTCCGAAATACAGGGTGTAAAAGATTTAAGGGAAAAATTAATTTCTTATTGTCATTTTCATACCACTTTAAATATTTTCATGAAATTAGGTGTGAGGCTTTTATGCATTGAAATCCCTATTTAATTTAGAGCAATTTTAATCTCTTAATTTTCGTTCGTAGGACGCATGGTTTTCGCATAAAAAAATCATAAACATTTCTCTGTATGGTCATATGGCTATAATTGAATGTTCATTAATGTACTAACGATAACTAATAACAAAGTGAAACAATTAAAACAAATCTAATACTCAATAAACTAAATCAAATTTTGAAAGTGTCTTTCCTTTGCTACAGTACAACCTTCAATACGACGGAAAAAATTAATTTTTTCCTTAAAACTTTAACACCCTGTATTTCGGAAAGAAATCGTTTTCGGACCATAGGTTATATGACAAACTATCCTTATTTTTTCATGTAGATGCACCTCCTTAAATATTTTACCTTACTTTTGAAACACCCTGTATATCTGACATCAAAGAAACTTTTATTTTTCACTTGTATATTATATGTTCATTTATCCTTGGATACGGTTACTATAAACACACACATTATGCCCTAGGGCGTAATGAGTGGGCATAATGGATCATAACGCCCGCTAATTGTACGAGGAGAAATGAAGCAACTTCCATTGATTAAATACTTCATAATCCTTGTCGTATACGACTCTGGATTTCTCCGGCAATGAATTATTCGCAGCTTTGGCTGCATTTTCTATGATATTCTTGGGTAAATTCATTTTCATTTCCATTATTTCTATAAGACTACACAAAGAAAGTAGCAATGACATTCACTAAATATGATGACAAAAATATTCACAAACGTCAAAATATCAACAAATGACATGCCTACTATGAGAAGGAAAATGGAAAGTATAGGAGCAATGAACCAATTTTTCATTATAATAATAGTATATTGTATAATTAGTGGGAAAAGAATAATATTCCCAAACGACTGTGATAATTACCAGACGAGGAGCGTAGCGACGAGTCTGGTAACACAGGAGTTTGGGAATATGCTTTTCCCACGAATTATACATACTATTTTTTCTCCGATCGTTGATTTAAATTTAAAAAATTAATTAAAAAATATTTCATCCAAGATGTAATCAAGTAAGTTTAAATAGGTTTCTCTATGTTCATATTGAAATAAGAAGTGGTAACCATGGAAATTACTCTGTTATGACAAAAGTAAAATAATTTTAAAGCCGGTTTTGTTTGATTCGTTGTATTTTATAAGGAATTAAAAAAGAATTAGTAAACATGAACACTGATAGTGATTATTTGTTGTCTCGCACGGCTCCTGAACTAGTAGAAGCCGCGAACGTGGCTTCACTTAATTTACTTCCGGCGAAATCCAGAGAGAAGGATGAACTTACGTACCAACGCTTCATGAATGTTTGTAGAAAAAACAACAGTGTATCCTTTTCTGAGAATGTACTGATGGTGTATGTTGCTGAATTGGCTAAAACAATGAAATCTTCGACGTTGTGGGCACATTATTCCATGCTTCGATCAACTTTGTCTGTTAAAAATAATATTAATATTGCCCAGTACCAAAAACTGAGAGCAGTTTTAAAACGTCAAGCTACAGGATACAAAAAATGTAAATATTAACAACAATTATAAAAATTAAAACCATACTTTGTTTCATTTTAATGTAATAATCCATTTGTTACATTACCGCACGCTACAGCAGTGCGGTAATAATATTACCGCACTGTTATTTTCTAATTGCTTAGCAACTGACCACTATTCTGGAATGTTGAACTTTGCGCATAGAAAACAGGTCAAAATAGTGTCACTTTTCCCACGATCGGAGAAAAAATAATTTTTTCGTGAAAAATAAAATCTTGTATGCACCACGTGCGTTACTAGATCCTGACGCCCATCGGGTCACAGGCCCTCGGGCCGAATGTTTCCCTCAAGGCGTAAGGATCATGGTACATAAATAACTTTTAAAATCGTGTTCCAAGAGGTCTTAAACTGATACAAAAAATTAACCCTGCATCTGACTGCTGACTTTCGATACTCTTCAATAAATCTATTATTTTCGGGCAAATTACGAGAAAAAAAAAATATATTGTTTAGTTGTGCATCCTTACATTCTCCACCTGCGCTTCTCTTCTTAGCCCTCTTAACCAGTTGACACATTCAACAAAAACACTCAACACATAAAATCACAGATTCGTCCGTATCATTTTTTCGACCGGTCGCTATGATTAGATTATCGCTTTGTAGCGTGGTTTTATACTCGAAAGCAATCTCTTCTGACGTGGTTACAGACCAACATGATTATCGGAAACAGTCATGCCCACAGGAAACGCGATAACAAAATATTTCGGCCACCTTCCTGTTTCTTAATTCTGATTCAAATTCGCATATCTGCGTCTATCTCCCAATTTTGCAAAAGAAATTCTATGAACTAGGAATGATAAAACCCCTCGGTTTTATCATTCCTAGTTATGGTTGCCAGCTACTGTTTTATATTGTAGAGGATTTATTAGTAGAAATTATAGGACTGAGAACGGAATGAAAGGACATGATGTTATTTTCAATAAAACGCTCTGTTATGGTGTGTAGATATAGTTATTAATAAAAACCACTATTTTAATACGAAACAGAAATAAGTTATCAAAAAAATCAAATAAGTAATTATGTATCATAAGACAAAGACAAGATCACTTTTTTTTACAGTATATTTAGAATTACTTCTTGCTGCTTTAAAACTTCTTCATTTTCTATAATAAAATTGTAAAATTCTTTGCATTTCATGTTGAAGTTCGACTTCATTTGTAATTCCGCTTTTACAGTATCAATATCTAGTTTATTACGGTTTTTAGTCCAAGTGTTCGTACATAAGTAAAAAATCCTTTCGGCTTGGGCATTAGACATTGGAACAGAAAATACGAATTGAATTATTTTTAACAGATACGTGTTTTCAGCGGTTGATTTTAGAATATGAATCCATGTCTCAAGAACATTTTCACACTTCTTTTTTTCTATTATTTTCATCAAGAGAGGCTTAATTGTACAGTACTCTTCATACAACGCATCTAAATTGATATTAGGTATCTGTAGCTTTGACACATATTGTACAAACCCTGGTATTTAAGTTCTTTCGTAAGCATTAACGGCTGCAAACAATAGAAATTACTATTTTCGGAAAAATCAAACCGTGTTTCTAGATATGTCAGCACATTTCGATACCACTCCAAAAATATAGTAGAGTATTTTTCAGCCATAGAAGTGGGCACTTTTTGAAAAGTTTGGTGGACTGCCATCCCAAAAAAAACGTCTTCGATTCTTTGGCTAATTTTTTGTTTCAAACTATTCATTATTTTGTACACGTTGCACATTAGTACGGATGTACCTTCAAATTGATGCACGGCATCTTCAAAAATAATTAATGTGTTGTTGAAAAAACTTAAATATAATTCGGCTTCTAATAACTCCGTACCTGCTATATTTGTCACATAATATTTCAAAATATGGTTGGAGACATCAGTAGCTTTAAAGAAATATGCTTGAACCGCGGGAAGATTTTTGTGGAGTCTGTTAATAGCAGGATGTAATGACAGCCATCGTGTCGGCACGTGCTTTAACAGAGGCGCATATTCGATGTCTACAAAGTCAAACATTTCCTTAAGCTCACTGGTCCTTTTCGCATGGCTTGAAAAATATGTAAAAGTCTTCGTCACAAAGGTTTCAATATCAAACTCCATCTTCCCAATAGCGTATTTTATGGTGTTGTGCACTAAATGAGCCAAACATCTAGCTTCGAGTATATGATCATTCTCATTCTTGAGCCGAGTGTAAACCGAATTGAAACGACCAAAGTTCACGTTAGCATTGTCAGCCGAGTAACTGGAAATGTTTTCAATTTTTAAATTATATTCGACTAGTTTACCTTTTAAATTGACGAATATGTCATTGGATGTCTCTTTAGCATCTTCGTAGATGTCCAAAAGATAATGCTTCAATCCGTCATCCAGAGTAAAATATCTTATAACCAGTGGAAACATTTTTATGTTCCCGTGATTAGAAGCATCGGTTCCTATTGAGTAAAATATATCATGGTCAACTAACTGCTTTACCGCTGGTGTTATAGACAGAGGAGCCAGCAAAGAACATGCTATTTTAGTAGCTTTCGTTCTTCCCAATTGTATGTCCCCAGCAATTTTTGAATCCGGATAAACGATCGAAGCTAATTTGCTCGTGCAGTCCAGAGAAAGCATTGAATGTCCGTGTACCACGTTATGATATACATTCGTCAGCTCGGCAGCAGCAACTTTCTTTGTATGAACACTGGATGATGGAGAGGTGGATTGTGTTCCGAAGAAATGGTCAATGGTTTTACTCGTTTTGGTTATCCTGATCTTATTTTGGTGTTCAGTACCTCGGTCATGTTGCTTGAGGTTACTCAAACCGCCATTACTAATCATAAAATCTCTTTTGCACAACATGCAATGAGCTTTAAAAATATTATCTTTACATGGCCTTACCCATGGAAAACAGGAACTCCATTCCTTCCTGTATTTACAAAGTCGTTTGCTTTTCTTGGCGCCACCACTTTTAGAATCTGTATCTGAGGATTCTGAGGACATCGCTGATGTTTACTGAAGTAGTATGCTTATACACACTGACAAACACAATACTAGCCACCGCAGTGAATGAACAACGTTCGAGAAATGTCGGTAAAATACTCTTTGACTTTGTGAGGCCACCCAGCGAATACCAAATGCGCGCCAAAATGTCCGACCATTCACTGTACCGTCCTCCGCGCCACCTGCCGGCCGGACGCCCGCGCGCCGTACCGACGCGTCACGAGACCTACTGATGCGTTCATTTTTATCCAAAATAAAGGACGAAGTATTGTCCTCTAGTCTTCATTTCAAAATAAGGGACGCTATCTATATTTAGGGCTGAAAATGAGGACGTCCTTTAAATTAAAGGACATCTGGTAACCCTATTCCTAGTGCATGTCGTCAATATTTTTTGAATGTACCTATTATATAAATTAAATAACAATGAAAGTCGATTTTACGAATGAAATGAAGGAAAATTGCAATAAATGTATTAATAAGTCGATATTACGAATAAAATCCGTGAAAATTTAGCCAAAAAATTCATTGTTTGAGTGTCGAATTTGAATATCCTATTCCGGCTCATTTTGCTGCAAATTATGAATCAAATTGATAAGATATCTCTATGGATGGGAAGCAGACACAGACGCAGAATCAAGCTATCAACGTTGCTTGGTTACCGGGGCACACAGAGCACTTCGACGCATGTTTCGTAGGACTTCGTACATATCGACCTTGGCGCATGCGCATGTCGTAATGCCTATCTAAAAAACGCTATAATTTTTTCTTCTTCGTTGGTAAAAATTGGGAATTAAAATTCCCTAATGAAATCATATGTGTTTCATCGATATCCGTTGGAATTTTTAAAATCGGGCCAGTTACCAACTTTTTGTCGTGAGACTATAACCCCTTTAGCTTCGCCTCGGGGTAAAAATGCACGAGAGGTGTTGTGAGACACTCTTTTAGAACGAAGTTTCTGCTATATATCATGTATTAAAAAAGGAAGATAGGTACAATGAAATAAATTAATAAGAAAGGAATTAAATGAAAAAACGTTAAAAACAATTCAATGTAAAAATAAACTCGTTAGCAGCAAAATTCCATCACTAAAGTCGTATTTTTCGCGCGAAATGCATCGCGTCTTGATGCGATTCTAACGAATTGAATTATATTTTGAAAAATCACGATTATAACAAATCGAATGAAAAAGTAGAAAATAATTTATTTTACAAAAAAAAAACCGCGAAGTGCATTGTGGTTGAGGAAGAAAGTTGAAACTAACGAAGAAACGCACCTCAACATCAACTCAATTTTGATACTTCGTTCTGCAACGGACACAATCCCAGGTAACAAATTTCAGCTCTTTCGACTCGAAGAGAGCCGCTGGAGATGTCAATATGTACCGGGGAAAAAAAAAAAATATATATATATATATATATATATATATATATATATATATATATATATATATAATTATTATAACTTTTTGATAAGTATTAGCAATAACAGACTTGGTGAATCTCAAAAAACTCGATTTTATTAAAAAGTTGACGTTTCGCCACGACATTCGTTGCTTTTTCACGAATGTCGTGGCGAAACGTCAACTTTTTAATAAATTTTTGAGATTCACCAAGCCTGTTATTGCTAATAATTATCAAAAAGTTAAAATATATATAGAGGAGAAGGTGGTAATGTGGCCCCTGCAGGTATTTTGGCCCCCTTCAATATTTGTTTATTGAAACTAGTGATAACTAGTAAAACTGGTAGATAACGTGACTAAGGTAATTTATATCTAAAGCCGACGCTAGAGGGCTTTTCATATTTTTGTAATTCAAACAAGTCGTAACGGATACTGGCGAAAACTTTTCACGTGGGTTGTTTGTAATCCATAATTGTGTAACAAATTGATTTTGGATGCACCTGCCGCATTGATTGCACGTAGTGAACGTTAGTAACTTGGATTGTAAGGTCAGTATCATTCAATAACTTGTTCA
Organism: Cynegetis impunctata; assembly: GCA_030704885.1. Classification (NCBI taxonomy): domain Eukaryota; kingdom Metazoa; phylum Arthropoda; class Insecta; order Coleoptera; family Coccinellidae; genus Cynegetis; species Cynegetis impunctata. The sequence goes on from JARQZK010002903.1 coordinate 882,740, forward strand.
TTTAAAAACTTATCATGTGATTGTGAAATGTCCCTAATTGTTAATATGGCCCCCTAATATTGTATTTATTATGACCCCGGGGGCCATATTAGATATACGTGTGGCTTTATTCATTATTTTGTTTTGCTTCTGGTTTCAGATGCCGCGAAAGAGCTAGACGCCTACTTCGAAAAAAATTAAAGAAACATGGGATCCAGAACAAGCTGTTCAAGCCGTCCGAGATAAAACTATCGGTTATAAAAAAGCAGTAAAAGCTTTTGCTGTCCCTAGATCTACGTTCAGACGTCTTGTAAAAGATACTGGAGAATCTTTACACGTGATAGTGAATAAACCACTTGGAAGGAAGCCTATCTTGCCACCTCATTTAGAGAAACGTTTACTGGACTATATATTGTACATGGAGGCGAAATTTTATGGATTGACTAGACAAGATGTCCGGCGGGCTGCTTACAGGCTGGCCTTGAAATATAACATAGCGAACAACTTCAGAAATAACATGGCAGGCAGAGCTTGGTTAGACCATTTTCTGAATAGATACAAGGATGTATTATCTCTGCGTAAGCCAATGGGTACGTCACAAGCTGTGGTTAAAGACTTTTTTGACATTTTAGAAGCCGAAATGACGAAAGCACACTACTCTCCAGATCGCATATACAATGTCGATGAATCTGGACTGACGATAGTCCAAACCAAAATTCCACAAGTCATAGGAAAGAAAGGAAAACGACAAATTGGAGCCTTGACGGCAGCAGAACGAGGTTCACTTATGACTATTGTGTGTTGTATGAGTGCATCGGGCATTTTTATACCCCCTCTGATGATTTTTCCACGAAAGAACTTTTCAGATGTTTTAATGAAAGGTGCCCCACCAGGAGCCATTGGAAAAATTCATCCATCAGGATGGATTCAAAGTAACTTATTCATGGAATGGTTTGAGCACTTTATTCAAAAGACGAACCCATCCGAAGCCAACCCATTGCTGCTCATTTTAGATGGACATTACAGCCACACGTAGACGTCATAGAGCTGGCCCGCGAGAAACGCGTGACGATCATCAGCCTCCCACCTCACACAACCCATACGCTCCAACCTCTGGATAAAACTTTCATGCGTTCACTCAAAACTCATTACAGCGAAGAGATTCGTCAGTTCACGATCCATTCTGAAAGAATTTTGAAGCCCCATGATATAGCAGAACTTTTTGGTCGAGCTTATCTGAAGAGTTCCACGGGAGAAATAGCAGTCAATGGTTTTCGTGCCACAGGTATATACCCATTCAATCCACAAATCTTCACCGATGTTGATTTTTTGGCAGATGCACAAAGTAACGCAAGCACGTCTGCCACAAGTGATTCTAATAATCAGATAGAAGCAGAAGTTGTCCAGGATTCGGCTGAAAGATTTGAAACTGTCGAAAGCCAGTCAGAAGACTTGAATATCCTTCCAGTTCCTGGCATCAAACAGAAGACTTCTAACAGAGGAAGAAAACCTACGACTGCAAAGGTTATGACGTCTTCTCCTTACAAAAACCAGTTGTCGGAATCCTTGCAATTAGCAGAAACTCGAAAAGGACGAGGACGAGGACAAGTACGTGGACGTAGCCGGGGTAGAGGCCATGTTCGCGGACGTGAACCCATCAGCTCTGATGAGAGTGACAGCTCGAATGACCATGAAATCAGGAGCAATAGCAGTGATAACTCAGATTATGGAGACAATCTGTAAGCAGATAGGCCTACCGAAAATGAAGATATAAGTTGTATTTTCTGCGACACTGCTTACTCCGATGATCGACGAGGCGAAGAGTGGATACAATGCCAAAGTTGCCTTCTGAGGGCTCATAACGCCTGTGCGGGGCCTGAAGGAGAGCACTATATCTGCGATTTTTGTCGTTAATTTGTTCGTACTTTTAATATGGCCCCCAGGGTGTCATAATACCCTCTTCATATCTCAATTAGTTGAATTTGTACTTTTGCAAAATAATGAATTTTCACAACAAATTAATTGGATTTTATCAAATACAAACTCAAACACGAATGAACAGATAATTGCTCAATCTTTTAACGTATAATATCAATTTATAGACCTATTATTTCAAATATTATAAGCTAAAAACAAAATGGGGGGTCACATTACCACCTTCTCCTCTATATATATATATATATATATATATATATATATATATATATATATATATATATATATATATATATATATATATATATATATATATATATATATATATATATATATCTATATATATATATATATATATATATATATATATATATATATATATATATATATATATATATATGAAAAACTTGGTTCTCGGGATGAACCGCGTAAAAGATTTGAAAAATCTCGACGTTTCGGCTCTTTTTGCGAAGCCATCTTCAGGAGAATCATCTCCCAAACAGAAGAAGCAATTTCCCATCTACCAACAGATCAAGCAGAAACTGCCAGGCATGACATCGCCAAAATTCTTCGTACAAGTCGACCACCCCGTCCCAACCTCACTTTTTCTGAGAGGCAATCTCTCAAAGAACTTTACAATGACCAAAATCTAGTCGTCCTCCCAGCCGATAAAGGCAATGCCACTGTCATTCTTAACACTTCTTCTTACCTCGATAAAATGTCCAATCTTCTTGACACCCCCGACTATAAGCGTATCCCTCATGACCCGACAACATACCTGGAGAAAACCACAAAATCTCGTATCAACCAATCGAATCTGCCACCTGAAATAAAAAAGTCTCCAATCCCAAGAGAAAAATCTTCAAGAACCCCTCGAACTTATGGTCTACCCAAAGTTCACAAGCCTAATATTCCACTTCGACCCATTGTCAGCGCTTACAATTGTCCAACACATCCTCTTGCGAAATATCTCGCCAAAACCCTTCAACCCCTTGTCGAACAAACCCAGTCATACGTAAAAAACTCTTTCCACTTCATAGAACTCCTCAAAAGTATTGATATTACCCCAACTGATCTCCTTGTTAGTTTTGATATTGTCTCCTTATTTACAAATATCCCCATCGAAGAAACACTTTCCATCCTAGACACGAAACATGAAATATCCCCAGACAACCTATCCCTGATCAAACACTGCATGGCCAACACTTACTTTATCTTTCAAGGCAATTTCTTCAGACAAATTAAGGGAGCCCCAATGGGATCCCCTCTCTCCCCCGTCATAGCCAACATTTTCATGGAACATTTCGAAACCCAAGCTCTCTCGTCATTCGACCTTAAACCATCATGCTGGCCACGTTATGTAGACGATGTCTTTGCGATCTGGCCCCAGGCGGAGACTCGTTGCCTCCACTTCTTGAATCATTTGAATGCATACATCCAAGTATCCAATTCACAATGGACAGTGGAAAACGATGGGTCTCTGCCATTCCTCGATGTCATGGTCAAAAAAACTTCCATCCCAAGCTTCTCCTATTCAGTTTATCGTAAACCCACCCATTACAAACCGTTATCTGAACGCCAGTCTCACCACCATCCCTCTCAACTTAAACTCTGTAGTTAATACCCTAATCTACCGCTCCATTCGACTATCTGAACGACGAACACCGTGAATCAGAACTCAAGACTCTAAAACCATATATTATTACAGAACGGTTACAACACACATATCAAATCAACAATGAACATACGCAAAACACACAAACATCACCCTCACCTCTACCACGTTCCAATCCCACTGACCAAGAATCTACACCTGAATTATTCCTTCCTTACATCAAAGGAGTAACAGATAAGATCGCAAGATCTCTCAGAAACACAAACATCAACAACAATATTTCACCACCCAACAAAAACTCTCCATCTGGTCAGATCCGTCCAGGATAAAATTCCTAACGAAATCACGGTGTTTATGAGACTTCCCTGTTCCAATTGTCCTCGTTTCTTATATAGGACAAACGAACCGACGAATTCAGGTCCGTGCAAGGAACATTCACTTCAGTAAGACATTCAGATATCACCAACGCCCTTTCCCAACATCACACCCAAACAGGCCACATTATCGATTATCCCCAATACAAGAACTATTGCTCCCGTCCGATCTTTCAAATTCCGAATTTTTCGTGAAGCTGTAGAAATAGAAAAACGTCCCAAATTGTTTGAACACCAGAGATGACAGTCACAGACTCCCATCAGCATGGAAGCCGCTTCTCAAGCGGTCGCCGTGTCACACCCAATCGGAGTGCATCCCGCACTGGTACCGTGCGTGAATACCCCATTTGACGTCAATTACTACGTCAATAACTACGTCAATGGAGTGGACCCCCCCTTCCCTATAAATACGGCCACGCGAACGATCGGCCCGTCAGTTGACTCTGAAGAGTATGCAGGTTGAGACTTCAGAGTTGACAGGAAGCAGTACGGTTCGGTGGAGTAGGCAGGTTGCAGACCACGCAATCGTATTATTTCCGATTCCTCTTAATTCGATTCGTGGAGCAGGCAGATTGAGGCCACGTATCTGAATTATTTTCCCTTCTAATTCTCCTGAAGATGGCTTCGCAAAAGGGAGCCGAAACGTCGAGATTTTTCAAATCTTTTACGCGGTTCATCCCGAGAACCAAGTTTTTCAAATTACTTCCGACCGCGGAAATCTTTCTGAACATATATATATATATATAATATATATATATATTATCTATATATATATATATATATATATATATATATATATATATATATATATATTATATATAATATTACAGTGTGGAACAGCCAAATGGAATAAATTCGATAACGAATAAAATGAGGAGCGTGTTTGCGAAAAACGCAAAAAACTTTCTGCCAGAATCTTCTAATTTATCATTGAAGCAAAGCAGCCATCCAGCTTTATGCGATATGTATCTCAAACAATTACATTTTACAGAAAATGTTCAAGTTAATTCCGAAGATCATTGAGAAACATGAAAACCGGGCTTACTTATTTGGGATTGGCAACACTGTAGTGATGCCACTCTGATTTCCCTCTGTACGTGAAAATATACAAATGGATGCCAAAGTAGCCGTTGTGCTGAACGGAGTTCACTTTGGCCACATATTCTAATACAATATACACCGAATACAGATAAGGATGCCATTAACTACGATGTTTGTAGGGATTTGCCGATTTGTTCCCCAACTAAATATATATAATATATATATATATATATAGTATATATGTATATATATATATATATATATATATATATATATATATATATGTATATATATATATATATATATATATATATATATATACCTATATAAAATAAACTTTTTAATAAAATCGAGTTTTTTAAGATTTAACAAGCCTGTTATTGCTAATAAGTATCAAGAGATGATTAGAAATAGTTCACAGGCAACAACAATTCGAATAAATAATTATATATATATATATATATTTATATATATATATATATATATATATATATATATATATATATATATATATATATATATTTATATGTGTAAAGTAAGTCAATTTGCAGGATCTGTGGAGATCAGCAGAAGCTTATAAACCACGAAAAAAGGTGAAATTTCTACTAAAACAGCCAAATGGCGCTTTCCTATTATCAACTTATTCCTCTTGTAATTATCATCCCTCTAACTCAATCTGGAGGTGGATTGGGGAGTACAAAAAACTTTCAAAACAATTTTTTCAGTTCCAAGCACTCTCCAAAAAGTTTATAATGCAGAATTTCTAATAATCTGTTCATAATTAATTCCTACATGATTTGCCATGTGTGTGAAAAATTTCCACCCATAAACCTCCCCGTCACTCCTTACTCCATAGTTTGGAGATACCGAAATTTTGTCTGAATGGAGCCAAACTTTATTCTGCCTCGAATCAGATACCAAATTTTAGCTCATTTGGTCTAATGAGGACCGCTGGAGATGCCAAAATATACCAAAAAAAATATATGTATATACTTGAGATTTCAAAAAAAAAAACTCAAAAATCGGAATCCAGTAGGTTATCAAAACCAATCCCGCACTTCACTGTTGACTTTCAGTGTAGGGCGATAGTCTATCATCTCCAAAAATATATTCTATTCAGTATTAAAATCAGAATTTTGAAACAAGATCAAATTTCAGTTGGAGAAAAACATTCTGAAGAACCAATTAAGAAATTATATCATCATTGTAGAACAGCGATTAAAGGATCCCCGCATACAATAAAATGTAAACAATAATAATTAAGTTTTGAATTTTTCAGCTTCGTTCAGTAACAGATCAGAAATGTTATATCTGTTAATTTCTAGGACTTCCCGAAAGTTTAATTTTAATCTATGTAAAATATGGAAATCTTTATTATTGAGGATGAGCAAATTGCCAATTTTATCGACTTTACTATTTACGATATTTTCCCTGTTTACCACCCCTACTTCCCCCAATCATTCACAGAATAACTTTAATTGTTCTATGGAACGGCGTCAGTCTGGTGGTCCCTATTTTAGGGTGCGTTTTTAATTGTAAACTTATTCACATGTGCGATTTACTAATTTGAAGCTTTAAATGGATGAAGCAGTGAAAGTGTTAGGCCAAGCTACAGAGATTTTTTCATGTAAAAAGTGTTAGAAGAAAACCAGCTCCGCCATTGTGTGTAAAATAGTTCCACATGATATAGTGATATGTTTTTCACTCGACTTTATTGTTTATGTCTTTGTTATTAACAATTTTATGCAAAAAATCGAGTGTTTTTTAGTTTTTTGCTTATAAAATTGAAACTATCAGAGTAATCGTGATGGTGTCAATAGACTTATTGTGGAAAATGAAAAGACGAACAAAATGAGAGGTCGGACGACTCGATCAGACCCTCAGTCTAAGGAAAAATTGGAAAAAAACGGCCAAAATGCAGTTTTTTCAAAAGTTCATAATTCGGTTTTTTTTTGAGTTGTAGCGTATATCCTCTGGCCAGTATTTAGCTCTAGATTGATATGAACTTAATTTGTGCGAAGATCAGGAACTGTCCGATGCATAGTTTTTGATCTGTGGCCATTTGATTAGGTTACTATGCACATTTTCCAAAGCAGACCTGAATGCGACAGGTATGTTTGATGTTCAATTTACTAAAAAGATTTGAAAGTAGAATTCTCCATAGTTCAAAACGTTCATCTTGGTTTTTTCACAAAAACGCTGAGAAATATGTGTAAAACATAAAGCTGAACATGAGACGAAAAACGGCCGAGCGCGTAAGAGTAGTTGAAGAGTGGGGGTAGAGCAGCAGACAAGGAGAAGTATGACATTCGAAAGCGTCGGCATTTTGAATGTGACAGTAATTTCTAAACGTTGTCAGATAATAATTGTAAACCCCCACTCTTCAACTACTCTCACGCGCTCCGCCGTTTTTTGTCATGTTCAGCTTTATTTTTAACACATTTCTCAGCGTTTTTATGAAAAAACCAAGATGAACGTTTTGAACTATGAGAATTCTACTTTCAAAATCTTTTTAGTAAATTGAAATCAAACCATACCTGTCGCATTCAGGTCTGCTGGAAAATTGCATAGTAACATAATCAAATGGCCACAGATCAAAAACTATGCATCGGACAGTTCCTGATCTTCGCACAAATTAAGTTCATATCAATAGCTAATACTGGCCGGAGGATCTACGCTACAACCCAAAAAAAAAACCGAATTATGAACTTTTGAAAAAACTGCATTTTGGCCGGTTTTTTCCAATTTTTCCTTAGAATGAGGGTCTGATCGAGTCGTCCGACCTCTCATTTTGTTCGTCTTTTCATTTTCCACAATAAGTCTATTGACACCATCACGATTACTCTGATAGTTTCAATTTTATAAGCAAAAAACTAAAAAATACTCGATTTTTTGCATAAAATTTTTAATAACAAAGACATAAACAATAAAGTCGAGTGAAAAACATATCACTATATCATGTGGAACTATTTTACACACAATGGCGGAGCTGGTTTTCTTCTAACACTATTTGCACAAAATGCTCACTCTAAATCTCTGTAGCTTGGCCTATGTTGTAATGTACGAAATTGAATAATCAATGATATGGACTGGCCATTAGTTTGTTTGGTGACGTGATATTTAGTAATTAGTATGTTGAATGTTATGATTCTGATTCATATCCATACTTCTAAGAGCAATAAGTTCGGTTAGTGAACATAAAAAATTAAGTAGGTACCTACGTACAAACATGTTTGAATAATTTTCATATTATTCCAAGTATCATAGTGTAGTTAGTGCAGGGGTACCCAAACGTTTCAGAGTCACGGCGCCAATTTCTAATTGAAATGATTTATGGGAGCCCTACTCTGATATGAATTGGTAAAAGTATGACTAATCGTAAGATATAGATTGAAGCAAATAAAACTTGTATATTTTCATCATTTAAAATTTTTATTTTCACTTTAATATCATGAAACTAACTAATAATCAATGTGATATGTCATCTCGAAAAAATATGAGGTTATATGGCTGGCATAAAGGAAATAGTTACAATAAAAGCTGCCCGAGACATAATACAAGCTACAAAATCATAAACATTTCAACAATAATTGAAGAAATCGAAAAGATAACGGTGTATCAAAGAAACGTCATATACATAAAAAAAAAAAACTAAAACCATAGAAAGTCATCACTGCAAAGGACCTTAGAGTTTATGCTCTTCTTCTTTCACTCACACACACGCACACACACACATATCTATATATATATATATATATATATATATATATATATATATATATATTATATATATATATATATATTTATATATATATATATATATATATATATATATATATATATATATATATATATATATATATATATATATATATATAAGAAAGAGGAAGTCTTTGCTGACCAGGTAGGATAAAGCTAGGAGAAAACTCGTTGGGTACGCAGCATGCAGGAAGTATACTCTTATAACACTTTTTCCAATATTTCGACAATGTTTATTGTCATCATCAGGGAATGCTACAATATTATTACAAAGTGAAACTAGGACAAATATTAGAAAAAACAACAATTAACTTACAGTGTCCATGAGATTGTATGCAAAGATCTTAAAACAAATTTAATCTTGACGTTAACAACAAAAGTGCACATGTTCAGAACAAAGTCAGTGAGAGTAACTTATAAATGCCATCATCACCAAATTTGAACAATTAAAGGCAGAAACAAACAGTCACATTAAAATTCAAATTATTGTAAAATTAATTTTTAAACACTACGATGTGATTACCGGTATGATGTAGTGTTTAAAAATTAATTTTACAATAATTTGAATTTTAATGTGACTGTTTGTTTCTGCCTTTAATTGTTCAAATTTGGTGATGATGGCATTTATAAGTTACTCTCACTGACTTTGTTCTAAACATGTGCACTTTTGTTGTTAACGTCAAGATTAAATTTGTTTTAAGATCTTTGCATACAATCTCATGGACACTGTAAGTTAATTGTTGTTTTTTCTACTATTTGTCCTAGTTTCACTTTGTAATAATATTGTAGCATTCCCTGATGATGACAATAAACATTGTTGAAATATTGGAAAAAGTGTTATAAGAGTATACTTCCTGCATGCTGCGTACCCAACGAGTTTTCTCCTAGCTTTAAATATATATATATATATATATATATATATATATATATATATATATATATATATATTTATATATATATATATATATATTATATATATATATACATATATTATATATATATATATATATATATATATATATATATATATATATATATATATATATATATATATATATATATATATATATATATATATATATATATATATATTTATTCGAATTGTTGTTGCCTGTGAACTATTTCTAATCTCTTGATAATTATTAGCAATAACAGGCTTGTTGAATCTTAAAAAACTCGATTTTATTAAAAAGTTGACGTTTCGCCACGATATTCGTGACTTTATCAAAACTTTTGAAAAAAATTGAAATTTCTTTGACATTTATTGATTTGAAAAATTTAGAATTTGATGATATTCTCAAAAAATTCAACGACTTTAATAGAAAATTACAATTTACTCTAGAAAAAGAAACGAACAATACATTAAATTTTCTTGATATTACTCTCATACACATAAACAATGAAATTATCACAAAATGGCATAGAAAAGAAATTTTTTCACAAAGAACATTGAACTACAACAGTACACATCATTTGTCACAAAAAAAGAGTTTAATAATCGGATATATAGACAAAGCACTTAAACTTACTTCACCTACACACAGACATGAAACATTACAAGATGTCCATAAATTACTCATAAAAAACGATTACCCAATAAAACTTATACAGAAAATCACTAAAAATAGAATTCATAAACTGTACAACACATTAGAAACATCAAAAAAAGAAAATATTAACAAAAAGTATATTCCTCTTCCATATATTCCTCATTTAAATAATAAAATTTCACAAATTTTAAATCCACACGATATTAAAGTAGCCCACACCGCACAAAATCAAATTAAACAAATATATTCTAAATTAAAAAGTAAAACACCTCTTCTGCAAAAATCTCATGTTGTTTATAGTATACCCTGTAATAATTGTAATAAATCATATATAGGACAAACTTTTCAAAATTTAGAAGAAAGATTAAAAGCACACAAATATACCAGAACACAAACCACAGCACTAATAAAACATAAAAACAATGAGAATCATACTTTCAACTTTAATAGCACAATAATTTTAGAAATAGAAAAAGATCAAAAACGCAGAGAAATTTTAGAAATGTTACATATTCAAAAAAATTTAAATGAAGTCGTAAATGATAGAACAGATATCAAACATTTGAGTTCAATATACGCAGATTTAATTCTTTAATTTTTCTAAGAAACAATATAATTCAACAAACAAACTCTAACCACAACAACTCATCTTCTTAGACAAAATCTAAACATCTAGAATTTTCAATTTTTCTAGAAAGAAAGTATAGTTTAGAACATGTGATCTCCAAAATCACAAGTAATGTCTTTTCAAAGACAACAATCAAATATTTTAAACCTATTTTGTACATTACGTGGGTGAAGGTTTCTGTGGTTCCCTTCCCATCTAATATCAACGGACCTGTCTGTTGATATTGGACTAAATAGCACGTAATTAATAACTGAAGACGGCCACAGCCGCAATGAGAAATTTTTGAAAAAACGATAAATAGTACCCTTTTATTATTCTTTGACTCTTCAAAATCAAAATAATTTGAACCTATTTCGAACATTACGTGGGTAAAGGTTTCTGTGGTTTCCCTTACCATCTAATAATAACAAATTTGAATGTTAATATTGGACTGAATAGCACGTAATAAATAACAAAGAACGGCCACAGCCGAAAAAAATTTTAGTGAAACAGTAGTCTGTTTCTATCTAAATTTTTCAAATCAATAAATGTCAAAGAAATTTCAATTTTTTTCAAAAGTTTTGATAAAGTCACGAATATCGTGGCGAAAAGTCTACTTTTTAATAAAATCGAGTTTTTTAAGATTCAACAAGCCTGTTATTGCTAATAATTATCAAGAGATTATATATATATATATATATATATATATATATATATATATATATATAATTTCAGGGAAGATTATTTTCAGTTGTATTTTCCATGAAAGTAAAACCTCCTCCTCGATATATATATATATATATATATATATATATATATATATATATATATATATATATATATATCGAACATCAAAAAAATTAAGGAAATCCAGGTCCAGGAGGAGGTTTTACTTTCATGGAAAATACAACTGAAAATAATCTTCCCTGAAATTCAAATAGTACAACACAACCGCTATCCGCAAGATTTTCATTATTTCCCCAAACATGGCGCATGTTGTGGCTGCACTGTGATAGATGATACTTTCATCTTAATTCCCTAAGAATCCATCCTCTGCCTACCTTCACGTTTCCCCCTAGCAGCAGTCACTTCTAAGATGAAATCTTGAACAATACAGAATACACTGAAGAGCTCTCAAGTAAGTTTTCCCCCAGGGAACTATAAGGCTAATAATTGTGTGCCTTAAGACCATCGAATGGAGAGAATCGCGAACACATCCTGGTATACGAGATGAATTAATGCACAATAGAAAAGTTACAGGGAGTATTTGTTATTTGATATCTCACTTTTTTAATACACTCAGTAATGCTTGGTAACATTATTGCGATCACCATTTTTACATTGTTTCTATCGTAACTAGTAGTGCTTCCTTATAGCATGTTACACTACTAGGCGACTGGAAGCTAGACCTAAAAATGATACAACGTAATGTAAGAGTAACCTTCTTAAGCCAGTTGTAATCGTATATGCGAATTGTAATATCTTTCGAAAGGCGATCAAATAAGACACTCCGTCTTAAACTCAATACCAAATAACACAATAAGACGTACGTCGTAGTGAACACATCATGTCAAATAATCTTTCTGTCAAATTTCATAACTTAGATACCGTGCAATACGAACCATAGATATGGAATATAAATATTCCGTGTCTGTGACAACGTCTCAATCCTGCGGTTTATGCAAACTCCTTATTCAATATTAAACCCGTGTTTTTCCATATCGTTTTCTGGTAAATTGCACCGACATATCTCCAGAAATTCTAGTTGGCGAGATAGGGTCACGTGCGGCTGGGATATTTCCGCCACGTCCCGCGGGATACTCGTCAAGTGTCAAAGTTAGTTTTTGCATCCACGAGTCCAGATATGAAAGGTCTATTATCGAGACTTCTTACAAGCGTCACGTTGGCCGGGCAGTGTCCCATGAGAGGACGAATAGCCACTTCTGCGTTCGGGTTACCGTCCCTTTTGTTTTTGGGGTTGTCGCGTCAAAATTTGACGTATACTTGAGGTAGGGTTGCCACCTTAAAATATTACGATGTCGGAAGATAAACTTATCCTCATTTCGTGAATGTGTTCAAGTAAACAATTTATATTCATGAATGAATAATAATTTAATTAGATTTACTAATTGATTTAATAAACACATTTCAACTTTTTACGTCGAATTGACCTTTGTATTGATGAAACTGGTCGTCATATTGAACATTTATTATAAAAAAGCGTTTCGTCTTTGTTACCAATGCCACCTAAATTTTCATTAAACTTGTACTAGGAAAAGCAGGATTTGAGAAAACATTTTTTTCCGAAACTAAGCGGAGCGCGAAATTTTCAAAGAGTAAAAAAAAAATTTGACAACCGTATTACCACCCCCAAGAAAGTTCTGAAAAAAAAAAAAAAAAAAAATATATATATATATATATATATATATATATATATATATATATATATATATATATATATATATATATATATATATATATATATATATATTATAGGATCAATTCAAGGGTTGTAGGCAAGGCAAAAAAGTAAGATCTTCTATAGAAAAAAACCTATATTTCGGTAAAAAATCTGCACCATCTTCAGGGTCTGAAAACAATATATTAGAGTACTCCTATTCATAACATGTCACAATGACTCACAGCTATGTGATCAAAATTTAAACACAAACAAGCAACCAACCAACATTCTCTTCCATGTAACAATAAATCAATTTCAATCGAAAAATAAGCTTAACACAACTCCAGTACATCAAATAAGCATGTTTCAAACTGAGGTTACCTCCGCACATATAACCATAGAACTGAGTGGTCCCGATGACAAAACACGGAATAAAAAATAGAAGAGAGAAACAAAATGAGGACTATCAAAAAGATATACATTGTCAAATTTTTAAAAAACCGTTACACAAGAACTCAAACGTTTAAAATACCTATATCATGACTAAAATCATATATACAAACAGTGAAAATTATAACATTTCTAATCTACATTCAAAACATTACCACACATCAATATTACATTTTCTTTCCTACATCTCCAAAAAACCCATCATCTAAGTATCTGTTCTTATATATTTATATATTTATATATATATATATATATATATATATATATATATATATATATATATATATATATATATATATATATATATATATATATATATATATATATATATATCTCTGAGATCTCGAAAAAATCTCATCCGTCACTCACTTTTTCATTATTCGCAAAATTATAACGCACGTCGAAAATTCGCCAACCAGACGAGATATTTCAGAATTTGGCAAACGGCTCCGCCAGTTCAAAATTCGCATATTTCAGACGTGGGATCGGGCGTTATTATTTAGGGAAGATCGATTGGTTGGAAGCTGAAAGCCTGTAACGCGATGTCATGTCGGATTTTAATTCATCAGTCGCTGTCTGTGCCGAGCAGATTCATTCGTCAACATTAAATGTGAAAACTCGTTTTGTTTGTCGATCGACAAATTCAGATTGATTTGAAGGGATGCATTACTACACCAATTAGGGCGAACGAAAAACCGTGAATTATTATAGAAGATCGTGGAAAACTAGCAAGGAAATACGCAAAAATTCCATAATTTATCATTCGTTTAAAAAATAAAAATAAATTGAATCTCGATAATTATTCAATGCTAAATCATATCATTTTTTTTCAGTTATTGTTTTCAGCATTGAACATGCGCGAAATTGCTAGTCATCTTGAAAATAATCGAAAAAAAACAATATCAAAGAGCCTGTTTGTTCCCTTAAGGTCTGATTTATTACAATTCTCTGTGACCGTTCTCGAAGGAAGAAACTTTAGCCTCAACTTTTTAACAATTTACCCAAATTTTCGCAGGACATGCGATATATCTTATCAGAAGTCACAATAAATTACCGAGGGAAAGAGAAACTCAGAAGTAAACTCAGGGTGCATAGGCTAACCGGTATCACCGCCATTTTAAACTGGATCGAATAGAATAGATGGTATCTAGTAAGTTTTTTCCATTACCTGGCCTCCCTATCTCCTTGATAAATGTTTGCCATGAGGAAACATCCTTTTACCGGGGTCTCTTCTTATTACTGCCATTTCGAAATTGATGATCTCCCACTTATTCCACTTCCGTTTGTTTATTTCCGCTTTGAATTCGATGAGATGCCATTCTTTTTGCGGGATGAGTTCGGGAACTCACTTCGCGGTCGCATGTACGTTTGGGAATGAGGGAAATTGCCTAGTCAGCGTGCCTTTGTGAAATTTCCGATTTGTGGCTCTCTTTGTTATCTCATCGGTCATTTAAACTGGATAACTCATCCAATTTTAGTTTCTATTGAACGAAGTAAGATATGCTACAATTTTAGAATGATACCTACTGTTGGGAATCTCTGGTGATCTCTCACTGGGTAGCGCTGTAGTAGATCTATCAAATTATATGATCATTTCTGATATACATATAAATATATATATATATATATATATATATATATATATATATATATATATATATATATATATATATATATATATGTATATGTAGGTATGTATATAATTCTATACTAGATTTATTGTCGAGTTTAATTATCTTTTTAGATATTACACGATTTTCCAAAGACAGCAGTTTTATGTCCTTATTGACTCTGTTATGCCGAAACATTTCATTAAATTTGTTCAATATTATTTCATTTTCTAAAAGCAGGAATAGATAATTCTACACTGAAAAAAATTCAGTTCGACTCTGTGAAATTGCATTGTGTTATAAGAGTACTCTATGAACTCTTAACATCTCATTACAGAGAGTTCTTTATGCATGGACGCGTTTTGTTCAATTATTCAACTGCATGTAAGAGAACACTCTACGGTTTCAATTGCTGGAGGAATAATTTCATGCTTTTTGATGTGATAATGTGAAACTCACAAAAAGAGATGTTTGTGAAAAGCCCCATCCTTGAGAAGATGATTTGGATTGCTTTCAGAGAAAATGAAATGTAGTCTATCTATGCTAGTTTTCTATGGTCTGTAGCATAGATGCGTTGAAGAGTATACGCCGAAGATGACGTCATTTGTTTATCGATCATTTTACGTATTACATCATCAGAAATTACGTTTACTTTATAATTAGGCAACTTTCAATCGTAACAAGTCTTATTTTTCATAGACCTCTTTCATCCATCAGTCATACTATTTCAATAAATTATCTAATTTGTATTCAGAAACGTCCAAAATATCTTCTTCAGATATTTCTTGCAGTGTTCATTTGATTTGATCCATATATTACAGATTTTGCTTCTCTTTTAATTTTTCAAGAAAAATATATTATGCATGAAACAATATTAGTTTCTAACATTATTTGATAGAATGCAAACGAATAATTTTTTGATGAAATTATATAAAAATCTAAAAAACTTTTGGAGCTTGGCTCGACTTTCGTCGACCAAGTTGATTTATCAGGGGTTCAGATCTACTGTGAAAATTAACAGATTATTCTATGATTATAGTTGTCATGGACATCGTACACTGAAAGTTCTATGATTGAAATATTTCTTTTCGTTTCGCTCAGTTAACATCATGCGGAAATGCACCCTACAGTGAAAATATTGTGTAAGAGTAGTTCCATGCAGCGGGGTGACATCTACCCCATATATACTCCCCCAGCCACAAAGCACGGTATTCATTATACTAGTCAGTGGGCCAGTATACCGTATGATAATAATAAGGCATTGATCGTCATAGATTTATAGGTCTTCGGAGACTTATCCCTTTGTGTGAGAACATAGACACACGCTTCAAACGTGTAGTTTGTCATCGATGTTCTATGCTTAGTTTACTTTGGAAATCTCCAGGGAAACAATTCTATGGTACAGACACGTGCAATTTCTAATCACGGAGTATTCACGGAGTTTGAAATATTGTCGCTATATAATGATGTGAAGCAGAGCGTAATCAACGAGTTGAAGCTCTGTAGCGGAAGGCATAAATTAATTTCATTGGGCAGTTTTTCTTTCTCATAGCTGGTAGAATTTAAATCTTAATGGTTTTATTTGTGCAGTGAATAGTATGTACATAAACATCATGTGTTAATGTACGAATATAGAGATCAATACAGCAAGACATATAACCGGTGACTATCTCTTCAGTATTCTATCAACTTTAGTTCAAGAAAATCCTTCTTTGAAAATTTCGATCCCATAATTTCACTTTTGGTGAATTTTCAACCCAAGCTTTGAGTAAGATTTTCCCCGCAACATGAAAAATCGACTTAGCCAAATCCGACATGATTGCCACATTATACATCCAAATATACTACACCTCACAGTGAAATATAACCGCATATAAGGGTTGACTTTCCGTGAATTTAGGGGAACGTCCGTTGCACCATTAAGAAGGGGGATGATGAACGCTGGAACTGACAAGCAGAACCAGAAAATGTAATGTTTAATTCGGTAGATGGCGCACTATCACTTACAACTTGACAGATGCGTTTAGCGCGCCGTCTGACGGTAATAATTCAATTAGTAGAAAGTGACGTTTAAAGTTATCCAGTCGCCCACGTCTAGGTGACGATTGTCTAGTGTTTCAACCTCGGTCACAACTAGCCAACGCAAAATTTCGGATAACTTTGTGTTGTTTCAGTTGTTGAATATAGCATATTGTAAAATAATAAGTTAATATATTTAGATGAAGAACGAAAATAGTAGGAACAAAGGCAGCAAAAAAAAATATCAAGAATTTATAAGAGGTGGTGAAGACACAGCGTTTGAAAATTTTACTTATTTTTTCTAGAATAGTGGAATTTGAGCGTGAAAAAGTAAGTAATTTGTATAAAATCACTGACAGGCATTTTATTTGAGCTATTTAATGATAAATTTATTTCCGGAAAAAGCTGAAGATCATGGTTCACTTGATATTTTGAGGCAGGAATTCTTTTTTGTTGCCCGATATATAATTTCTAAAAATAGAGGGATATATGAATGTTTTCAGTTTAAGTAACACTCCAATGATTTAGAGTCTGTTATCGAGTCAGTTATATATATTCAGAGTGATAAAGTGCAAAATGTATTCAAGTGCTTGCTACAGAAATCGCCATCCTCTCAGTTGAGAAATTTTTCATCCAAACGTCAGCTCATGAATATAGGGTCATCCATGGATTAAATGCTAAGTCTAATCTAGAGTAATAAATTCAAGATAAAACTAAATCCCACTTCTGATATTCCAATATATTCATTTCTTATCTCGAACGGCGCCCACGATGCATCAAATTACTTTCCACTCTCTAATTCCACCCTCAACCCCGCAACCCTATTAATTACAAACAAAACTATAAATTCACGAGTCCAATGACTCATATAGAGGATGCCACGCGTTTATCACGTGACACTTGGAATTTGACGCGAGAGAGCTTGTGTCACTACCACGTTGAAACCAGAAGATCAAAGAGTGCTGAGCAACAACAATTGAACATATCCCGAAGTGGATTATTTATGACTTTGGCATGCGGCTTGTCGTGTCGACACAGAGATGAATCGGAGTCATAGAGAATATATGGCCTGTTATCTGTGATAATGAACGGAGGGAATATTTGATAAATCAATATTCATTTGAAAATTGGATGTAATTTTTAGGTTCTTCAGCGAGGAATCCAATATTTTACTCTTATTATTAAGTCCTACATAAATTTGGAATACAACAAATTGAAATTAGCATAAAAGTTACATAGTTACTCAATTTCATTATATTTTTATTTATTTTTTAATTTCTTTAAATAGTTGTTTTAAAATATTAAGTATAAGAATATTATTTTTAGTGTTAAAAATGTGAGCAATACATGTGATATAAAATGTTTCCTGTGTGTTAATCTGACATATCTAATTTAAGAGAAAGTCATTAAGGGCTTCACCCTACGCGCCAGATGGCGCTGCCCTGTGTCCGAAAACTACTAGATTTCGCGCGTTTTGTCGAGTTTTGTCACGATTAATTCGGTCGACAGCGGCCAGGAACAAC
The DNA here is from genome assembly GCA_030704885.1 of Cynegetis impunctata. Classification (NCBI taxonomy): domain Eukaryota; kingdom Metazoa; phylum Arthropoda; class Insecta; order Coleoptera; family Coccinellidae; genus Cynegetis; species Cynegetis impunctata. Next base: position 901,603 of record JARQZK010002903.1, read on the forward strand.
CGGAAATCGTTTGAAGATCGCAAAACACTCACTAAATACCCATTAGAGTTAAACAAGGAACATAAATAACAGTTCACTTAGCCGCAGGAACAAAGTTTCTGCTCTTAACCGTTCGCAGTAAGGGTTGAGATGTATTCTCGACCTCAATTTACGATCACGATTTCCTTCGCAAGTGTTGCCAACCCACAGACACTAAAACCACGAATACATTCAGTTTTCTGTGGTTTTAATCTGAGAATGTAGAAAAACAACTATTAGAAAAGTGGTTAAGATTTGAATTTGGAGATCTTGAATTTTGAGAAAAATTTAACAAAATCTTTCAAAAAGATCTCGTGAAATTTCTCTGGCACCTTATGAATGTAAACAATGAAATTTTTAATCATGAATTTAATCACATATTGCAAATGTTTGATGTCTATTTTATTGTGAAAATCGATTTATTAGTTAGTTATTTATTGTTTCCCTCTGTTTAAAATCAATGTTATACTAGGTTCTACATCTAAAAGCAAAAATTCTTACTCGTCGAGAACGTTTCGTCACCTAGTTGACATCATCTACTCTCTAGTTCTAGATAGTAAAATATATTAATTTTCTTTTAAAATCATTAATTTTCTACGATTTCAATGGAACCAGCACCAGTCGACCTTTATTTCTAATTTGACGGGACTCGTAACACTCTGTATGAGAGGTCCGTCGATTTCATTCCTGTACCTACCCCACTTCATTCTTTTATACTCTTCACAATACTTTTCATGTACTACCCCGTTTTTCAGGGGGTGGGTTTTTTTTTCAACACAAAGACCTGCGACACTCTTGGCTCCCCTTCGCAATCAGAGTGTGCCGTGGAGAGGCCGGCGGCTTTTGTTCTGCGCACATTGTGCACAAATTACTATTTTTAATTTTTCATCCAGTGTTTCAGAGTCGGCGATCTCGAGAAAATGATATTGCTTAATCGTTTCTCAGAAGAATGTTAGATTATCGTTATTCAGGAGGAAATTTTTCGTGAATGAAATAATATTGAAATACCAGTCGTATATTTTCTGTTGAAAAAAGCATTTGAATCAAAATTTATTCGTTTTTTCATGATTATATTTTCAATAAGTATAAGAAATTCTGGTCATAACACTTCAGAGTTTCGGTCACTAGACCGTCATCAGGCAGATTGGGTGTGGAACTAAAAAAGGTGCTATGTAATCGGAATATTGGATTAAGATACGGAAATCAGTAAGAAATTTGAGCAATGATGGATTTAAATCCCTTCACAAATGAATATAAATTTTTGTTTGAATTCATCGGGTAAGGGAAATTTTTTTTAAGATTAAATTTGAAATTTTCTTGAGATTCTAAGTAATGTACTAACGTCCCTTTTTATTATTCAAAATAAATAAATTTGTAGTGATTTTCGCGGCAAAACCTGAATTTCTTCTATTTATCAGTAGATATTGTTGATTGTTATTTAAACTTAATTTTAAATTATCTTTCATTGTTTTCATATATCTTATAAATATTGCTATATGAAAAAGTTATAGCTAAGTCATTTCTGATGATAGGTTGTTAATGTTTTATACATTTTTTGAGTTTGTGTTTTATTTATATGTAATTCCACAAAACTTGGAGATTTTTCATTCTCAATTTTGATAAAAAAAAGTTCTGCATTATGAAAACACAAGATTATACTTCAAACTTGACTTCCTGTAGGTAGGTAATTGTTGTAAAAAAAATTTGTGCTTATGTTAAAAATCTAGGTTATCCCTCAAAATTAAACTAAACTCTACATTCAAATTGTATTTTTTCTTTCTGAATTCTATATTGAACATGTGCTTCAATATTCCTGTATCTATCTTTATTCAGTGCTGATTGAGAGAAAGTAACATCTATGATTTCGTGTATCTAGAAAATTTGGCTGTTGAGGTTGAGTAATTAAGAGTCTGTTCTTCTAGGTTAATAACTTTGATAAGATGTTTAATCAAACCCAGTTTTAAATCTATGGTCTATTGGGTCCTTCATATCAAAATAATTTAGACAGGCAGTGTAGGTACACAAAAACCGTCAAATTTCATTTCTGTAACTCAAATATTATCTCACGATACATAAAACTAAATCACTGAATTTACTTGTTCTCTTGGCATTTCAAAATCAGAATTTCTGCTTCACTCGCAAACCTGAAATCAACGCCACATGTTTATAACCTAATAAAAATGAAACCTGAAAGACCTAGTTTTCTATGCTATAAATATAATATTCAAAGGTTCTATAAGTTGACAGGTGTGGTAACTCATAAAAAGAAAATATATCTTGGGTAATAACTAATGGGTTCTCTTTAAGTTTTCAGTAGGTAAATGTGTAAGAATAAGTTGTTTTTAAGCTTGAAAGAAATCCATTGTCGATGAGTGTTGAGGAAACGGATAGTTTAGGAATATGTTAGCAATACATAATACATGTCGCGAAAACATAGAGGAGTCCTCAATAATTAAATATAGGTGATGCAGCAAAGTTATATTCTGTAACTCGCGATGTATCTCTATGTTCTTACATGTCATTCTGGATTTTGGAGAGACAATATAGTGAATATCATGAATAATCAGTTCTGTGACTTGAATCGGAATATCCGGGATGGAAATCCAATTATAAAATGGATTCGACTCATCGCAGCCCCATACGACTAATGAAAACAGAGGAAAAAATTCAATTTCCTGTAGTTTTCTATTTCGCTCGCCTATTTCAAGTGAAGGCAGCCAAATTAAAATCAGTGTTCTAATATACTCTTCGCGTCCTCTTGTGTTTGGTGCATGAGTCATCGCCTAAGGGACGCAATCATTAAAATCCCTTTAATAAGTGCGTTCGCTTCAAACACATGCACACTCGTGAATTCTTTTCGCAGAAGGGCACTTCATAACTCAGTGTCGGTGCAATCACTGGAAATTTCATAAAGGGTTAGCATGTCAATGTATACAATCTTCCATGCGAAATGCCAATAAATTTGAGGGTAGTTTCAATTCAATTTTAAAATCAACTCTTAATCCCTCAGATGTGTCTGATTTATATACCCCTTTTTATTTCATTCGAAACATAGAAAAATGGTAAATAATACCTATAAATCTAACAAATAACTCGCACTCAAGAACCACAGTGCTACCAACATTCAATCACGGTGAACGATATATTTGAAATGGATTGAAATGAATTTCTGTGAAAGTTGAAAGCAAATACCACCTCTCTCTCTGTTATAGTGGTCTATGTTTCAAAAGAAGACAGTAACTTAGTACTTAAATATCTCACGTAATAATCGTGCGGAAAAACCCTTCAAAAATACTCGTAGCTATAATTGAAATTTAAAACAAGTAAATAAAGTATGTATAAAACAGGCGTTGACTGCAGTTATTTATACAGGGTGGACCCCGACGAACTGCATCGATCGATATCTCAGAAACTGAATGTAGGAAAAATTTGAAATTTTGGGAACTTGCTAGATGTCTTGGGGCCTATACAGCTGAAATATTTCCATCTATTGGGCACTTCCGGTTGTACCGGAAATGGACCTCAAGTCGCTTATTTTTAATACCCTATATATTATTACATTTTTGTATTCTACTTAAAATTCTAGGCAGATTCTAAGCGTTTTCGACATATTTAGATTTTTATGTCAAAAACGACGATTGCAAGCCCTAATATAATTATCAATTGTTCCTATAAGAAAGCCTTTTTTACTTACTTCGGGTTAGATTCCTTGTTGAAAAGGACCTACTTTAATAGATTTTGTATAATATTTTTATTACGATATTTACATTACGATGATTTGAAATGTCAAATACGATCGTGGCTTTCCTAGATCTAATTGTTTAACGATTAAATGCAAAATCGCCATATAAAAATATTAAATTGGCAATATTTCGATAAATTCAAATTTTAGGTATAGATAACATTATACAAAGTTATCTACCTTCTTTTTAAATGCTTAATACTTCAAAATAAGAAAAATGGGGGTTTCCATTTGAAAAAATTTATTTTTGTCAGTTTTCTCAATCTCATTTTAGATTTTATTTTTTGAACACTCTGTACGATTAGTTATCCAAATATTATATAAAATCTATTAAAGTAGGTCCTTTTGAACAAGGAATTTAACCCAAAGTAAGTAAAAAAGGCTTTCTTATAGGAACAATTGATAATTATATTAGGGCTTGCAATCGTCGTTTTTGACATGAAAACCTAAATATGTCAAAAACGCTTAGACTTAGGTGAAGGACATGATGAATAGAATATGCCTAGAATCTTAAGTAGAATCCAAAAATGTAGTAATATATAGGGTATTCCATTTAAAATAAGCAACTTGAGGTCTATTTCCGGTACAACCGGAAGTGCCCAATAGATGAAAATATTCTAGCTGTATAGGCCCCAAGACATCTAGCAAGTTCCCAAAATTTCCTACATTCAGTTTCTGAGATATCGATCGATGCAGTTCGTCGTAAAAAACCTACTCGTAAAAAACGAGTAGGTTTTGTCGCTAGGTTAATTTTTCTTTTTTCACATACAAAAAGCTGAATACCGAATATTTTGTTCATTATTAATTTCAAAATTTTTTGACCCTGGTTGGAAAATTTTCCACCCCTCCATTCCCCAAACTTCGGAGAAAAATTGATGATTATTCAAATCAACCCTTCAACGTAGCTAGTTTCATGAGATCCGACGACATGGAATTCCCATTCATCCGTCAAGGGAGAATGTTAGGAAATTCGACATCGGATTTGAAGTCGTTGCATACTCCGTCGATGTACGGAACATTTCTGATGAGGTTGTTGCAGAACGAAACATGCTGTCTAGCGTTTCTATCCTGTGTGGTGCCGAAATCAAATGATTTAACATTCTCCTTTGAAAGATAAATGGGTATTCCATGTCTTTGGATCTCATGAAACTAGCTCCTTTGTAGAGGTTGATTTGATTATTCTTCAATTTTAGTCTTCTACTTTAAACAGAAATAACCTATACAGTTTCAAGAAACAATTAGTATGACTGTTCAGTACTGAATCTTATGTTTTATACATGCTAATTTCTGATAAGTTATTCATACAGTGAAAAGATGATATTGATTTGTTACTTTTTTTGCTGACAATCTTAAGCTTATCTCTTAACAAGAGTCATTATTGGTCCAAATATGGTTAAGCTTCAACCCCTCGTATTTTCTATTTCCCCCCAAACATCACCGATTCAAAAATTCCACGTGCTACATTATATATGCAACGGCCATAAAAAAGATCGAGTTTTCATTCATTTTCCAAACTAACAATTTTCCGACAATGTGGCACGCATAATTTCGTCGTTTGCCGAAATGGGAGAAGTCGGAAGATCTCTATTCCGGTGCAACAATAGCGTTCCCCGTAGCCAACTGAAGAGGCGGAAGTATACAGAGTACTCTTTCATTAGATCTCTATGTGTATGGTGATTTTACGGGATTCGTAAATTCAAATTGCCGTTAGGCAGAGGGCGAAGGGATGAAAAGAGAATCAATGCGTCTGTTTCGAAGGGAAATAACTGTTTTCACTCAACAAACGTAGCGTCCGTTGGAAGAATATGAAGTGAAAATGAATAATTGATATGAACTTCTTTAAACTTGTTATTTTTTATTGTTTTATTAGGCTATTCTTTTTCATTTCGAATAATGTTTGAATGATAATGAGATGGAAATTTACAATAGAATTGATTTTATTCTATAAATTTGTTATTTTAACACTCATTATGTCGTTATTTTAGGTTTTCAGTAAATATTCTTTTTTATTTCAGTAATTGTTTCAAAGAGATTGTGCATACTTTTAGGTACTTCATAGAATTTGTGATTCCTAGATTCAATTTGTCAATAATAATATATAATTATATATATATATATATATATATATATATATATATATATATATATATATATATATATATATATCAGTGGCGGCTCGTGAGGTTTTGGTTAAGGAAGGCTACAAGAGGTGTTAAAAAATACACCATAGGCGAAAATTTTTAGGAATTCAAGGTCAACCGCCTTATAATTTAAAGAAAATCAAAGTAAAACAATCACCCTAAGCTATTAATTTGTTTGGAAAAAAATTTTTTTCACTTTCGAGTGTCTACCTTGAGACCAACAACTCCTATTTACAATATTCACAAAAACTCCTCTCAGCCAATTAATCAATTCATCTATTCATCAATTTTTTTTTTCTTTCACCAACTAGGTACCTACCTACCTACTTAACGAATTTGTTACTTATTCGAGGAATTAATCAATTGTTGCCTAGCGAGAACCAACGGGGTGAGAGTTTTTTCTTGCCAAAAATAAAATAGAACCCTCCCGAAAATAGATTGAAATTAAATACTTGTCATAAAAGTAAAACAAAATAAAAATAAAATAACAACAAAATAAAATAATAAAATATACATTTAGACCTAAAAAAAATTTAAATAAATTCTTTGGCATAGACATATATTTTTTATAATTCCTGCATAGATGCCAATGCCAAGGCAGAAGCGCCTTAAATAAAAAATAATGTTTACATAAAATTAAACAAAAAATAAATTCTGTGAAGATTTTTACAAGGAACAACGAATTATTTGGTATAATACTAAGTAATAAAGTACCTAGTACCACAAACAAAACCTGTGAAAAATAAAATGTACAAAATATGTGTGGGACAGCTGGTGAGAGCAAATAAAAAGTTATTATATATTTTTGAAGATTAGCGGGATTCTGCGATCTCTAACGTTAGCAAAATATATGATATGCTCATAAAATTTTTTGTCTTTCGCCAAAAGTTTTACCAATTCCTTTTCAATAGACAACAAACTAATATTTTTCAAACGATCCTGCTTCATTGAATTTCGTAAATAAGTTTTAATTCCCTTAAGAGTGGAAAACGAGCGCTCAACGGAAGCCGATGTCACCGGGATAGAAACAATTAGACATAAGAGTTTATAAACTTGGGGTAAATCTCGATTCGAATCATTATCAAAAAAATATTTAATAGCCATCACATGATTTTCATTTTGCCCCAAAATAATATTGTCATTATAAACAACACACAGTTCACTTTTTAGGGCCACCTTATCAAAAAAAGTGTATTTTTGACAAAAGTTTTCCAAAAGGTTACCTGGAAAATTAGCCGAAAATCCGGTAAACAAATTTTTATTGAGTAAGTCGAAGAAATGCAGTTCTTTCAAATCAGAAAACATTATTTCTATTTGACCCCTAATAGTATCCAAAATTTCATAAAATATTTGCTTATAGTGAAGCTCCATATCTGCGAAACTGAATTTCTTTCGTTTTGGGCTAAATTGAGTCGTATCATCAGGAGTTTGAAATACAGAAAAAAGTTTTTTAAAATAAACTTCTGCACGAAATTCTGAAATTTTATCTAAAAGAAACTTGAGCCGATTTCGTGAGTAAATCACATCTGAAAACTTTTGCTGTAGGATTTGAAAAACTATTTCTGTTTGTTCAAAAATTAATTTAAAGATGTTTAAAATATATATAAATTCCTTATCGTGTAAGTAAGATATTAATCCGCGTGCGGTATTTAAAGTTACTTTATCGGTGAAAAATTCCTCACTTTCAACTATAGAATTAAATCGTCAAATCCTAAAAGCAGCCCCAAACAGAGACATTTTCCCTAGTAAAAAGTAAACACTGCCAACAAAATAATTTATTTTTTACCTGTGATCCGGTTAGGCTCATAATTTCTGATATTAAAACCGCGATTTTGTTTTCTGTTACGCTGCACCAAATTGTTTAATTCAGGGGTAGGTCCCAATGTTTTTATCAAAACTTTATCCTCATAACTTAGTGCACTAAAGTTATGGGATAACAAATATTCCACTAAGTCACCATTGAAATTTTTGAAATTAACTTCAGTAACCAAACTCATTTTAAAACAATACGCGAGCAAAATAAGTAAACAAACCGTTTTCGGCCATTAGTCACTACGATTAAATTAATGCTTTCCAACGAATTCACTCGATTTTACCCGAAAGTCTATAGTTGTGATTGGTCGACATTGTGTGAGACTTAGGCTCCATCGGTGTTGCCATTTACATGTGTTTTGCTTTTCTATTGCAATGAAGTATTCATTCGCAGTATTTGCACCGTTGTGTGCTTTTCTGTGTCAGGCATAATGAACGTTGAGAATATACCTTTTTAAGCCTCCGCAGCGTTGCCACAAATCTTGAAATGAATGAAATGCAGTAAATGTAAATACCTTCTATCGTAATTAATAAATTATATCATATAATGTAGGTTGAAAGGAAGGTAGGTGCATAAAATAATATGATATATATATATATATATATATATATATATATATATATATATATATATATATATATATATATATATATATATATATATATATATATATATATATATATATATATATATATATATATATATATATATATATATATATATATATATATATATATATATATATGGGTCATTTTACGATAAGAGGTAATGTGCACGGAATCAATATAAAATACTTTTTATATTTTATATATTGTCATTTTATACAATAAATCGCAGCATCTTAATGTAGTTTATTGATTATATCATGATTGAATACCCAATTGAAGGACATTTTTCTCAAATTACTCATTTAAGCACGAACAAGTCTCTACCCTGGCATGTCCCCCTGACGTTTCTGGTTGAACATGTAGACATTATATACCTTCCTTTTCGTAGTTGCCCAGTTAAATTATATTTAACACAAATTCAAATAAGTATATGCAATTATTATGAAGAAAAAATACAATAATATTTGTTGAGTTTTAATAATTTTTAAACATTACTTTGGTCCCTAAATATTGTGATCGATATTTTATTTGAGGAACCTTGAATTTTTAAAATAATACTATCTTATGATTTGTACCTTCAAATTTAAATCTTTTTATAATTACTAGCAAGCTTGAAACTTGTCAGGAACAACTGAGTAGACAGTGTGATCATTATTGTGATCAATTTTCGATTTCACTAAATAATTTTAAATTTCAAAATAATAGAATAGATTTACTAAAAGTTTTTCTCCACAACTTTGAAATAATTACAATGTCCTATGAATAAACGTATGTATATTTTACTCTATCAATATTTATCTCTTCATGCTATAAAAATATCTATACTCAGCCTACATTTGTTCCTTTATTCTACTAAAATCAAGTTTGCGAAGGTTGAGACTTCAGAAATAAAACACAGTCGCCGAAATTCTTTGATCTTTTGTGGGCCGACAGAGCGCTTTCGAGAAGGACACGTTTGTTACAAATTAGTGTTTTATTTTGTGTTCGTCCGAAGGGGATTTAACAACAGATGAGTTTGTTTTGTCAGAATGAATAGAAATATTCCATCTGTCGCAAAGCACTGTTAATGATTCCCATTTCTTTGATATTTCATCGAACTAATTAGTATGTACTGGAGGTGTTATTGTGTTCTTCAAGTGGATTGGATGTTTTGTCTACACGAACCAGAGATGGAGTCATCTTTGGTTTCATCACAACCAGAAATGGAACTTCCAAACAAGCAACTCAGTCACTCTGAAAATTACCTATATATATATATACATAATAATAATAATAATAAAAAATTTGCATTGGATAACTAATTTTAAATCAAGATAAATTAAAATTCAATAGACAATCTACAATTACTCTAAATTCGACATGTTTTATAGTTTGTGTACATAATACCTACTTCTTATTTTATTCATTTTTTTGTTTTAGTTTTAAATTTTTCAAAGTTATTGGTATTTCTCAAGTCTAAAGGTATCTCATTATACGTGCTTGGGCCAACGTGACTACGTTGACATATAGTCTTGCTACACACACACACACACACACACACATATATATATATATATATATATATATATATATATATATATATATATATATATATATATATATATATATATATATATATATATAAATTCGATGGACGATGAATCAACTCTGTGGTAGTTCATATTTATATTAAAAAAATTAAATAATAAGAAAATAACTTGTCTAAAAACCACAAAATGAAAATAACTTTTTATTCGACTAGTTTCGCCTGTTAAATGCTGTAACAGGCGAAACTAGTCGAATAAAAAGTTATTTTCATTTTGTGGTTTTTAGACAAGTTATTTTCTTATTATTTAATTTTTTTAATATATATATATATATATATATATATAGTATATATATATTTTTTGGTTATGAGAGTCCTCCCTATATTTGATACTTGAATTTATTTAGAAATTCAAGGTCTTTGTAGAGTTTGACTAACCTAATTCTATTTTATTTTGCCAAGCTTTCGAAGTTTCCTTACATCTTCTTCATGGCTTTTAAAACATAAAGAAGACTACATAAACAAAACGTACAATTTTACTGCTATTGTTTCTACCGATTTTGAGGTTAATTTCGAATGTAATGTTTTTCTACTGTTAGCAAATATATGTTTTATTTTTAACCCATTTGTTTTTCATAGTAATAACACGTCATTTAAGTTTTTTAATCGATTTTGTGAAAAAAATCAGTTCAAAAGTTTAAATGTCCTGTTATTGTTGAAAAAAGTGTTATAAAATCTAATCTTGAAATGTAATTGTTGGATTTTTGAATAATGACCGAGTAGGAAACCTTGCAGGAACATATTGACAAAAGTTTTATAAGCTGTAATAATTTTAGTGAAATATTTATTCTAGTGTGTTTTTCATTTGAAGTTATTGTTGTAAATGTCGAACAGTAATATTATTAATTGTATTGCCTGTTTTCATTTTTAGATAAATTGAGAGAATGACAAATTGAAACACGTCAAGTTCAAAAATTTGAGCAAATATTTAAGGTGCATTTTCATTCATGACCAAATCCCAGAAAATAATATCTATGTATTGACATATTGATCAAAAATTATTAATTAATTTCTGTATCTATATATATATATATATATATATATATATATATATATATATATATATATATATAGATATATCTGTGTATATATATATATATATATATATATATATATATATATATATATATGTATATATATATATATATATATATATATATATATATATATGTATATATATATATATATATATATATATATATATATATATATATATATATATATATATATATATATGTATATAATTAACGATGTTCACAATTGTTCAGAAATAACTTACAGAGTTCCTATGTGAAAATTGGATACTAACTGAATTTCATTGTTGAGTCAATTTTCAGATTCAGATTTGAAAGAGCTCCACCTAAATTTTATATTTCTATGCAATAATCTACTCCAAAGTCCACCGCACTTAAAATTCTATGACTGTCATTATCTTCGTATTCATTTTGATTAACAATCGTTTCCCTAAACCGCATTTCTATGAACGTAATCCCCCATTTCTAGAACCACAGAACATATTCAGATTACCACATCTGCCGCTTTTATCGCAATCATTGCCATTATAGAGTTCTATGTGCTATGCAATTCTGCAAATGGGGTAAATAGGTCATAATGGCATTCGGCTTAGTATTCTTTTCGTTAGGGTGCATTCGATATCATCCCCCTTTTTCATATGGAGCACTCGATGGAATGACAGAATAATGAAATCGGTTATGCCTTGATTATCGTATTCGATAAATTTAATATACGGGGTGTGTCACAACTTGAACAATGGAAGTATTGAAACATAAAGTATTTGGGAGTATTATTATCAAAATTATGTAAAATATGCTTGAGGGTTTCATATTATATCAAGTTAAACAAGGAAAGTTATTTATATATTAACTCAAACTGAAAGTTTACTAACTACTCGTTCTAATAGGATTAATATTGGTTATAGACACTTCACTCGACGTTTTACGATATATTGATAAAAAATAACAATTTGTCAACATGTTTCGGGTCAACTTTGATAATGGATTAGTTATATACCCGATACATGTTGACAAATTGTTTATAAGTTTTTAATATAAAGTTAAACGTTAATAACGAGTCAGTTAATAAAATGTATTATAATTTATGAAAAAGAAATCAGAATGTTATTTATAAGACTCAAATTCTTAAACCTACTTAATACGACAGTATGGAGATTTCTGATATGTTTCAAACTTTACCTTTGATATTCTCTAGAGTCTAGAACGTCAAGCCAAATTGTTAAAAAACGCTTCATTTCAATTTTCACAACTAGAAACAATTTCATTTAACATTAACTGTTCCAAATGTGTGAAAATTAATTGTGTCCACGCACACACGTTTTGAAATTTTATGGGAAACAAAATGTTTGTTTTTCGATATAAAATAAGGTGCTAATTATTTGAAACACTTGTTATTGAACAAAAATAAACATTATTATTATTTCATAGTTTGCCGATTCGATTTAGACATAGTAATAATAATTGTTGAATACACTTTATTTTAAACTTTACAGGCTAGTTTGAGAATTGTATAAAATATCTACGCTATCTCTGCCGGGAACTTAGACAATGTGATCGAAAAACGAAATACTTATTTTCATAATTTAACGAATGATCTAATTTCTTTCTTCATCGTTAATTAACAAATGCAAAACAATGAGGTATACAAAAAAATTTATTATTATAAATGTTGAACATTTTGTACTATAAAAGTTTGTTAAAATCAGTCAAAAATTATATGGTAAAGTGATGATATATGAGATTCTATTATATAAATTCTACATTATATTATTTTCAATACACAGCTGAAATCGAAATACCATGAAATTATTTGAAATGAAATGTCAACCCTAATCTGTACTCGATTCTACATATATAGATTTGGCCTCCAATTCATCACAGTTCGACCAAATTATCCAGAATGAACTAGTCAGTGTAAGTAACATCGATAATGAATACTTAATTGATAAAAAGTTACAGTTCAACATCTTTCAATAATGAAAATAAAATACTCTTGCCTTAAGTTTTACTGTTATGATTCTACATTTATTTATGTTTAGTGTTGTCAGCCCATTATAAAGAGCATAGAATACTACATTTTCTTCTTATACCATTATATCGAATTTTAGTCCAACTAGAAAAAATTTGCATAATACTTAAATGTATATTTGGATCGTATATAAAAAGACAGAAAAAGATGTTCAAAGATGACCTCAAGTGATGACATCGCTTTTGGGTGCGCTGACGTCATGTACTACTCAGTGCCTACCAGAAGTCAGTTCAAATTCAGTAAATAAGTAAAAATTACTGGGATTAAATGGCCATGATTAAGTATTCTATCAACTAAACTAATCGAATGAACGATTTTTGGAATAAAACATCATTATATCTGTGCTTCTCAGAACACAGAAATGTTTTCTTGCGGCGTATCCACCAAGTCATCATCCAAACATAGAAGCAGCATGAAGGTAAAATATAACGCCGGAGCACTGAACAAATGCCAAATATCGTGTTTGTCGAAAAAGCCCAAAAAGGAGCATTCTTGATTCCAGTTTCTAGATTCCGCAGGAGTTACCTGAAAATTAATACGTTTGATGTACTGGATGGTTCTCTTTTAAGACTGGGACATTTATTTCCTTAGATAAGTATAACTTGAATATAAAATAGTATTTATAACTGAGCTGTATTGTATATTATGAAGATCGATATCATCTTCATTTTGATGTTTGTAATGAAAGTCTACGTATCATCGGCAGCCTGCCCGATGATGATCTACTGACCGAAATTGCAATCGCAGTTTTATATTTTTCAAATTATTTTTGTAATAATAAACGTAGTAAATTCAAGTTTTGTTTTTTTTTCATCATGTTAAATTATCACGTAGTAACTACGGATTCCATCAACTATATAAAAAGCGATTTGAGTAGCTTGAAACTTAAAATTTTATATTATAAAATATTACATATAATTTTCATTACCATACGCTTGAAAAAATTTAACAGCTTCTGAATTATTTTGATAAGTAAGTTTTTTCTGACCTATGTACTCATAGGGCTGCTCAAAAACTCCATGTAAACATAGAGCAGGTCAAAAACACCACCTACACACAGAGCAGCTTAAAAACTACATATACACACAGAACAACTCAAAAAAGCTCCGTGTACACACAGAGCAGCTAAAAAACTCTAGGTTCACACAGAGCACCTCAAAAACTCTATGTACACACAAATCAGCTCAAAAACTCCATGTACGCACAGGGAAGTCCAAAACCTGCAGATTTCTATATATTCTTAGGCATTATCTTTCACGTTGAAAAACAAGGAGGAAATTCAGTACTGGGATGTCGAAACGAGTTAATATAAATCGAAACTCACCATCCAAAGTGTAGACTTATCGAAAAAATATAAGGAACTCGCCGCCCATACAACAATACTCAGAATTCCATAAACGATCGCTTCAATGCACAATTTTTCCTTGTGTACAACCTGAAACTATATCAATTAGACTAACTCATCAATCAACCTGATCTTGTTTACCTTCATGCAAGTATAAAAAATCGTGTGTAGTATGGCATTTCCCATTAGAATAAGCAGCAAGAATGTTCCAAAATCGGTGGCATCGACCGAATAAAGACACAACCCCAACATGAGCATACAAAAATTGATAGTATTCGCCAAAACCAACAGAATGAACCTGTCTGTAAAAGTAAATATTATATTAGATGTTGTACGAGTCTTCTTTTTACTTAGCTCACATTTTTTGTTTGGTACCAGGGCGCCTTTGGTGATACCATTTTCATGTATATCTTTTTCCACCTTTCTAAATCCCTCCAAGATAAAACTGATGAAATATATTTTGAACGAAAGATACACACATAATACTATGTAGCCGATATAGAATAGTAACCAAATAATGAAGTAGCTATGCAAAATACCAATCATAGCTGGAAAAATGATAGATTATCATTGTTACTTGCAATAAATAAAGATGACGTATACTTACCTACGAAAATGATGAGACCAAGTACTGTAAAGGTGGCATAAGCGGTTGCATTAACATCGGAGTGTCTATTTTGATACAGTTTTACAGAACATAAAGCAGCCATTACGTACATGAAACTTGTATCTGAAAAATTAATAACAATGAAGACAATCTTAATTGAAGTGAAAATTTACGGTTACTTACCAAACTGATAATTTGACTGACTTGGGCATATATGGTAGCAGGCCGATAAAATTCCCTCTATTATCAACGAAACACCCATAGCGTAATATATTCCATAATGGACTGGTATTCCAACTCCCTAAAAATGGCTTTAAATATAAAATTTCATCTTGTATTGAAAAACCAATACTTAATTTTGGGTTCATATAGTTAAAAGGATTTCAACAGGAAAATCTGATGACTACCTCGAATCATTCCAAGAACATTGGAAGGTGTTCAACAGGGATGCTTTTTGGGTACGTAAAACTATTCTAAGGAAATTTAGATAGGTGTAGTAGACTGTGTTAGAACAGTTTGCTTTCTATTGAAGTTACTTACCAGCCTTTCTGGGATAGTGTTATGTCGATGCAACACAACGAATATAAAGAGACCGCCAAGTAGTACATAACCTATATTGGAAAAAATGTGATTGAAATCACTGAAACCGAAAAGAGGATGCGCACAGTAAAAATTATAGTAGCATAAATCTTGATTCCCTGTTTTATTCACCATCTGAAAAGTGGAGCATTTAGGTTAGATATCGAGAAATCTGTTCAGGATATCTTACTCTTTGATACGTAGACACAAGTTGTACTACAGGAATACCATAGAATATCGAAACACTGAGTACGTGCCAGAGGTAATTGAAAGATCGTTTTTTGGTCTTCACTGGATATTTCGATGTCATTTTAACGTTGAGCATTGGAGCAGCCAAAAGTGACTTTATTTCTAAGGAATTCCTCTTGGTAGATTCGTCGTGAATCTGCTCTTCTTGATCTGGAAAGGAATGAAAATTTATCCGAGGTGTGATCGCAGGAAACATTGAAAGAGTTAAATTTGACTTCTTGGACATTCAAGAGCACCTTAAAGGGTACTTGGACTTGTGTTTAATTTAACTATGGAATATAGAAAGATTACTTATCAAAGTTTAAGAGAGTTTTTAAGTAACATATTAGTGTTAATAGGTGATTTTATGATCACCATCCTTGTTGTACAATGAAGTGAAATACTTGAATTAATTTTATATAACGTCATAAAAGTAATTTTTTCCTATTGTTCAATAGGAGAAGAATAAAACGTGATTCTCAAGTTTTTCTGAATTATTCTTGATCCGAACTTTCTGTTGGTATTTGTAATTATTGGTATAAAAGTGATTTTTTCACAATTATATTCTAAAAACTTGCCGCTTTCTGTAAGATACGAATGTATATGAAATGTTCATCAGATGGTAGACTTTTCTCGCATGGTGAAGAACCCATACATCGATTAAATTATAATATCTGTTGTTTCTCACCTTCTAATTTAACGACATCCTTAATACTTCCCCACTTGAAGAAGAAATATACCAAGATTATCGCAAAACCAAAAAATCCAAATATAATAGCTAAAATTATCAACATCGGTTCGACGTAGTCGGATCTGCTGAGAGTTTTCGTTATTTTGAAAGAAACTGTGGAACGCTGGTTCGGATATTCATCTATATGTTGAAGTCCAGATTTTAACATTTTTTTTGTTTCCTTGCTACACTCGTAGTTACTTGGCTTCGCCACAAAAACCAGGAAAAAACCTTCTCTGAATTCATTTCTCTGAAAATATATGATTCGTTAAGATTTCGAATTCTGTATTATTTATGATGGGAACATACAGTAACTGTCATGGCACCCTTGCGAGTCATAGATAGATATTTTCCCTCATATTTAATGTCTTGATTTAAGTCGAACACTGGACACTGAAATAAAATAAAAACAAGAAAACAGTAGTAAGAAACAATACAACATAAAAGAAGAAAAAACTCACATAGCTATCTTGTACAGAAACAGCTAGACAAATATCATCTGGCGAGGAGATTTGTATCAGAACTGCTTCAGTAGATTCGTCAAATTTGTAGTAGACGTATCTACTTTCACTGGAAGTCACTGTCAGAGAATAATTGACATCTTGTTTGACATGAAAATTCACCTCTTCTATGGCTTCGATATGAGCGTCTATGGTTGCGTCGCTTTGGGTGGTAATCGTTGCGAGAAACTGTTGAGTGAAATTCTCATTCTGCTCGCTCCTCAAAAGGTCTATGGAATTCGAGTAAAAGAGTACATACAATGAAAATTAAAAAGAAGGAAACGGTGTCATGGGACACCAGGTAGGAACGAAGTTCCTTTGGATAATATAGAAGGACCACAATTTGCGAAAACGAAACATGTGCGTGTCGGGGCGCACGACAGAAGTGATAACTTATACTAATCCAAGTTGAAATAATTAATATTGAAATGTGGGGCTAAGAGTGCTTACGAGATTGTAAATAAAAAAATTTAAAAAGCCAGAAGTGACCTCTGGGATTCGAACCCATAACTACGGCACACCAGGGTTCAGTACTTAGGGCCAGTTGTTCAGTTCATGGTAAAATCCAAAGATTTATCAAACTTAGATTGGAATCGAATCCTAGATTATCTTCGCATGCGTTGTTCAGTAGAAATTCAACCATGGATAATGAAAACGAAGATATCGTAGTTCATCTGGCACAATTTCATGAAAAAGAAGAAGAGTTTATTCATCATTGACGTATTACTACGTCAATGTCATTTATACATGTCAATATAAATAACC
Organism: Cynegetis impunctata; assembly: GCA_030704885.1. Classification (NCBI taxonomy): domain Eukaryota; kingdom Metazoa; phylum Arthropoda; class Insecta; order Coleoptera; family Coccinellidae; genus Cynegetis; species Cynegetis impunctata. The sequence continues at coordinate 919,327 of JARQZK010002903.1, forward strand.
CAACATTTCGTTGTTTTTTGCCGTTTTTTGAAAAGTTTATTAATTGGAAAAAATGGAATCATTGAAGGCTCCAAAGAGAAGAAATTCAACATTTAGGCAATCCTCACTAAACCTTTAGGTAATCTGAACCTGAATACAAATTCTTCATGTAACCATTTTTCAAAATGATTTTCACGAAGTTTATAAGTCCGAGGCGCCCTAACTGGTGCTAGGATATTGACCAACTCAATCATATCCTCATCATCAGTCATATTATCATCTTCCATGAAATCGACTATTTCTGATTATTTTTCCAATTTCTATACTTTAGATGTTGTCAAGGTCTTAAACCTTTGTTGAGTACTTAATCCACCGATTGTGCTGGTTTAGCGAAACCTGGATTCAAACCAAGATTCAACTTCTAACTATGCAGTGAAAAACTGGATAATCCAAGATTCAAATAAAACTGCAGATTATCTCTGACTGAACAACTGGCCCTTAGACTACTCGGTCGTCAACGCAATGTAAAGTTTAGACGCAAGAGCGTATATAACGAGAGGATAACGTATCGCCACACTATATAATTGAATATGAACCACGTTTTACCAAGCTAGTTAGTCAAGTACTTAGCGTACGCTGGCTAGTATTTGGGAGGTCTCGGGTTCAAACCCCGGGCCGACTGGTCTGCCATGAGTTTTTTTCAGAGGTTTCCTCATGGTAATGTAAGTCACTGCTTGCAAACTTACAAGGCGAATGCTGGGCCAGTATTAATCCTCTGAACCCTACCCACACTTCCTATATTCCATAAATATCCCGTCTCACCTATCCTTAATGCACTTGTACATACAAGTGTATCCTCTGATCTGGCTGAAGGAGTTAATCCCAAACTCAAGCTGCCCGCCTCCCTGACACATACTTCAGGGAGGAATGAAACACGTGTGTTTCCTTTTTTTTTTTTACAATACGTTATACCCTAAAAAGAGGCCGTTGGTTTGCTTTTCGTCGGAGGCACTGGGTGGTAGGACCTAAGGGCAGCACGTAATTTTTATAATTGCATTCAATTAATGAGAAATGAGAAATAGTTCTTAGTAAGTTCATAAAAATACGAAAAAATTAAACAAATCGAAATCTTAGACTTATAATACAGAACTTCAAAGCAGGTGAAAATTATAAATAGCTAGTCAAGGAAGGAAATAATAATAATCATATAGTAAAAGTTAACAGTAGAATAAGTAAAATAATTAATTAAAGAAGCGTAGCGCTACGTTCCCCTCACATGGTATAAAGGTCAATTGCTTCAGATTCAGAGTATAGAGATCACTCAAGCTAGTTGATTCTTTGAAATTAGGACATATCGAGAATTAGAAAACATCGCTTGTATTTCGCATTTACCTGATATACTGTAATTTTAGCACTTATATCTGAGAAGAGTACAGTATTTAACAGTTAACATACTTGGGCAAACCCTCCGAAAACCTCAAATTGTTTCTTCGTAAAAAATTTTTAAAGTTTCATATAAGACCAACAATAGCATTGAAAGATTGATTAAAAACAACAAATCATTCATAGAGATGAACGTACTGGTGTTTATAGACTCAATTGTAACGATTTTGAAAAATTCTATATAGGACGCACAATTAGAAATTTCAAAACTCGAATACACGAACACCAACGTAGCTATATTAAGCAGAAAACTGACTCTAATTATGCGTACCATCTTATTCAAGAAAACCATACCTTTAATCACAATTATAATATATTACAGTTAGAAAATAGTCTCCACAAAACCAACTGTTAGGAATCCCTATACATCAATAAATATAAAAATTCCGGAAACCTAGTTAACGACCAGATTGAAGTAAACTCTTCTCCTCTGCTTAATCTGTTTACTGTACCTACCAATAACTCTGAATGAATTGCTTATTGTTATTTAGTTCCTCTAGGAACCCCCGATTATGTTCAATTCTTCGTATAAATAGATTGTTTTGTAAACAATATATTTTATTTCAACCTGTGAAAAGTTAGTTTTTTATTTCTTTATAAAGTTATGAACATGAACTTTCGCCAAGTAAATGCCAATTCAATTCAATGCCAATTCAATTCAATGTAATTTTAGTTTTATGTTACTTTAATTCTTATATTTATTTTGTTCAATGTTAAACTTATATATCTTCCTAGGGTCAAGTAGGGGTGTCTTAAACTAGACTTCACCCTGTAAGAATTATGATTGGTCGAATTGTAAATTAAATAAATATTATTGAATATGAAGATTTTCAAATTTTAATTAATAATATAAGTGAGAAAAATTTACCGTGCTTTGAGAGGCTACTCATATTTTTCATTGCAATGTGACATAGAGTTCTTGATGTATTCCTAAAGTACACCTCGCCATATTTGCCCACTGGTTGAGTTAAAGGCACCTCCCATGAGAGTACTTTATTCTCTTGATGCACCACCACCAAAATTGGGTCACTTGGTAGGGCCTCTCTACTCCATACTCTTATTCTAAATGGATTAAGAGTCTAAAATCGAATGTTGAAAGCAAGAATACAAATTAATACAATATTTTTTATACAACAATATCGTAGTCGGAAGAAATAAATTTAAACTGTTGAATTTTAATATAATAAAACTTAATTTAATTAAATTGAAAAAAAAATTATGAAATGATTTTAATAAAATAATTACAAATCAATGGCAACTTCGTCAATTGAAACAAAATTCAGTAGGTAATTCAAAAGAAGATTTACCTTTCAATAAAATAAAATTGAAATAATAAACTGTAGAAAAATTAATAAACAAACTACGTTATAATAACTATAACGAAAATGTATCGAATAAAAACAGATGGATGGAGAACATGTCCAATACTGATTTATAGTAAAATTATACACAGAATTATTGGTCTAAATCTAATTTAAAAAATACTGTCTATATTTAATTCAGTCAATGTATTAGAACAACAATTTTTTTCCACAGTGAAGAATTGTCTCTGTGTTCAGTATTTTCTATGAAGATAAATACCACCTATTTAAAATTTATGTTTTTTGAATTTAACATAACAAATTAAATTTGCTAAAAATTTGATTTATAGGTAGACTCACCGTTGATTCTGGATAATGAACTATATATTCAACTGTATTGTTGAGCCTTACAGACACCGTAGAACCATCCAGATTTCCATTTATTAATTCTACTCTCATGAAGTTCTCACTAACATCAGTAACATCAATGGAACGAGTTTCAAGGACTGTCAAGACTGCCAATATGAGCCAATTTCTCAAAGAAGAATACATTTATCTGTAATTAAACGAAATAAAAAGGTACACAACAAATTATTAACATCAGTTTAATTCAAGGTTATCATGAATTCTAAGGTGAAAACAATTTTCACTCCTTTCAAACGAGAACTACCGTATGAAATGAATTATTTATGCGCAAACATAACCTGAAAATATATTTGTGTTCCTTTATTGACAAAGTTTATTACTTAAGAAACAAAATGATTATAGATAAAGATGGTTAGAACAATAATTTTTAATCAGGCGAATAATCGTACATACATTTCAAGAACACACAACGCGATAAGAATAAATTGGAACTTCACAGACATGTAACCTCAATAACACAGTTCCACGGAAGGGAATCCACTCTACTCGTCTACTCCGATTCTCCGTTTACAAACTAACAAGCGTGGACTCTATGGCGCCAAATTCGTGACGTCAAGCCCAGCCCACGTAAATTGCCAAAATAATTCAATCGATGGTTTACCAACTATCTTTTGTTTTTGTTTACATAAATAATGTATTGAATGTATATTAACATTGTAGAGATTGTTAAGATGCAACACTCTATACACTTACGAAGTATTATGGTATGTATGTTTTTATAGACTCTAAAAACGATGAGGTTAAAACGATAAGAAAAAAACTTTTCTTCCTTTTCAAAAAGTTAAATGTGGTTAAATAATATATTTGACTAGAAATATGTTTGACCTATATATATATATATATATATATATATATATATATATATATATATAAATATATATAAATATATATATATATATATATATATATATATATATATATATATATATATTATATATATATATATATATATATATATATATATATATATATATATATATATATATATATATATATATATATTGATATATATATATATATATATATATATATATATATATATATATATATTCAATATATATATATATATATATATATATATATATATATATATATATATATATACATGAAATCACTGTATCATTGTAAAGAATCAAGACGCTGCCATGATCTTTAACATGATTAAGCCTCTTCAAAATTTGACGAGTGTAAAAGCGTAAATAACATTACCATCACAGTTTCTTATCATAGCGAAAGGCGTAAGATAATAAAATCATTATTGCTTGACACTTTCATTTCAGTGCTGGGGCATCCACCATCCACACAAAACATCGAAAGCAAACATCGATGTTAAAAGTGAAACGTTGGTATTTATTGAAAACATTCCAGATTTGAAAAAAAAATTAAATAGAAATAGAAATCTACCAATAATAGGCTTTGTTTATTATGAAGTTAAATAATATCAAAATTCTTGATAAAGATTGCAATGAATCCAATGTAACTTTGCTACATCCTGTAACAAAAATTTGGAACAAATGAAAACATGTTTTTAAAAATAAAACAAATAAATTCTAAAAAAAAATAAAAACGCAAACAAAGTAAAAACAAAGAAAACTTAACTTAAATCCCAGATTTGTTTTGAGAAGATTAAAAAAACTAACTCAATCGCAGCGAGCTGCATCAGAAAAGCAGGTTTTCAAAACGTATTCAGTTTTAAAAATTTATTATCTATTTTTTATCGTGTGAACAAGATTTATTTCCTCCTCCGGGGGGTCAACCCCTTAACCAATTCAAACCAAAACCAATCGCATCCAAGATATCATACGAAACTATCTATTTACAAACTTTCAACACTATTGCTTCAAAATTGCGCCCTTTATCGTGTAAACAAGATTTATTTCTTCCCCCAGGGGGTCAACCCCCCAACCAATTCATACCAAAACCAATCCCATTTGAGATATCATACTAAAATACCTATTAACAAACTTTCAACCCTATTGGTTCAAAATTGCGACCTTTATATATATATATATATATATATATATAATATATATATATATATATATATATTATTATTTATATATATTTATATATAATTATATATATATATATATATATATATATATATATATATATATATATATATATATATATATATATATATATATATATATATATATATATATATATATATATAATATATATATATACATATATATATATATATATATATATATATATATATATATATATATATATATATATATCAGGGGCGGCTAGTCAAAGGAGGCTAAGGAGGCTAAGCCTCCTCAATAATATTCCGTGTATCACTAATATATATATATTATATTGAATAGTCAGCATTCAGCATATTCATATTATTCAAAATCATATTATTTTATGCACCTACCTTCCTTTCAACTTACATTATATAATATAATTTATTAATTAAGATAGAAGGTATTTACATTTACTGCATTTCATTCATTTCAAGATTTGTGGCAACGCTGCGGAAAGCTTAGAAATGTATATTCTCAACGTTCATTATGCCTGCCACAGAAAAGCAAACTCACACCACTCAAAAACAAATACTCCGAATGAATACTTCATTGAAATAGAAAACCAAAACACATGTACATGGCAACACCGATAAAGTCCAGTCTTATACAATGTCGACCAATCACAACTATAGAATCTCCCTGACATCGAGTAAAGTCGATGATTGAATCGTAGTATGAACGTAATTCGTACTGTCTGAATAATGGACGCCGGAATCAGCTCGCGTTACGCGTATTGTTTTAAAATGAGTTTGATTACTGAAATTAATTTCAAAAATTTCAATGGTGACTTAGTGGAATATTTGTTATCCCATAACTTTAGTGCCCTAAGTTATGAGGATAAAGTTTTGATAAAAACAAAAAAAACTTACCCCTGAATTAAACAATTTGGTGCAGCGTAACAGAAAACAAAACCGCGGTTTTAATACACGGAATTATGAGAGACATCCTTGCCTAACCGGATCACAGGTAAAAAATAAATTATTTTGTTGGCAGTGTTTACTTTTTACTAGTGAAAATGTCTCTGTTTGGGGCCGCTTAGGATTTGAGGATTTAATTCTATACCTAGTTGAAAGTGAGGAATTTTTCACCGATAAAGTAACTTTAAATACAGCACGCGGATTAATATCTTACTTACAAGATAAGGAATTTATATATTTTTTAAACATCTTTAAATTAATTTTTGAACAAACAGAAATAGTTTTTCAAATTTTACAGCACAAGTTTTCAGATGTAATTTACTCAAGAAATCGGCTCAAGTTTCTTTTGGAAAAAATTTCAGAATTTCGTGCAGAAGTTTATTTTAAAAAACTATTTTCTGTATTTCAAACTACTGATGATACGACTCAATTTAGCCCAAAACGAAAGAAATTCAGTTACGCAGATATGGAGCTTCACTATAAGCAAATATTTTATGAAATTTTGGATACTATTAGGGGTCAAATAGAAATAAGGTTCTTTGATTTGAAAGAACTGCATTTCTTCGACCTACTCAATAAAAATTTGTTAACCGGATTTTCGGCGGTGAACTGTGTGTTGTTTATAATGACAATGAAATTTTTGGGCAAAATGAAAATCATGTGAGGACTATTAAATACCTTTTTGAAAATGATTTGAATCAAGATTTACCCCAAGTTTATAAACTCTTATGTCTAATTGTTTCTATCCCGGTAACATCGGCTTCCGTAGAGCGCTCGTTTTCCACTCTTAAGAGAATTAAAACTTATTTACGAAATTCAATGAGCCAGGATCGTTTGAAAAATATTAGTTTGTTGTCTATTGAAAAGGAATTGTTAAAACTTTTGGCGAAAGTCAAAAAATCTTATGAGGATATTATAGATCATTTTGCTAACGTTAAAGATCGCAGAATCCCGCTAATCTTCAAAAATATATAATAACTTTTTATTTGCTCTCACCAGCTGTTAACAAATTCGTTAAGTAGGTAGGTAGGTACCTATTTTGTGAAAGAAAAATTTTTTTGATGAATAGATGAATTGATTAATTGGCTGAGAAGAGTTTTTGTGAATATTGTAAATAGGAGTTGTAGGTCTCAAGGTAGACACTCGAAAGTGAAAACAAATTAATAGCTTAGGGTGCTTGTTTTACTTTGATTTTCTTTAAATTATAAGGCGGTTGACCTTGAAATCCTAAAAATTTTCGCCTATGGTGTATTTTTTAACACCTCCTGTAGCCACCTCAAACCAAAACCTCACGAGCCGCCACTGATATATATATATATATATATATATATATATATATATATATATATATATATATATATATATATATATATATATATATATATATTTATATATCTATAGAGAATATGAAATTGAGTTTTTTTTGTGGTGCCAAGCATCATAAAAAGTCATGAAACGAAGAACTATTTTGGTCCTAGGTCCAACTATGCTAATCGCGTCCATTTTAATAAGCAGGTTTTCAAACCTGCTAATAAGCTCAAAAATGCACTTCATATTATTAAGTTTAAAAGCTACAGTTTCACCGAATTTCGAAAATAGCCTTCCAGATCGTACGGAGGTTAAATACTCAACAGTTTTGAATTTTTTGGTGCCAAATTTCCACATTTGATACAATTTCATTGCCACCAGATCGATGTTTGTGACCTCTAACAACAATTGTTTCAAAAACATCGATGAACATCGGGCAGCCCTACTTTATTTATGAATTCATTGAAACCTGGAGCAACCCTTCGAGAGAAAAAAAACGAGATTTCTTTCCAAGCCATCTTGAAAAACTTCCCTCTCCCTGATTCTTCTTCTGGGCAGACAGCGGGGCACACACAGGGTGTAATAACGTTGCCGGTAGCGTAAACTGCCCCATCCAAGATCGTGACCAGAATAGCAGCTTGATTTTCAGGGCTGGAGGAAGCAAAACTTTCTACTCTCCTTACCAGACGCGCTACGCGTTGCATAAATATCGGATTGTTTCTTTGTTTCTCTAACGGGAAATTGTGAATAAATCTCGGTTTACTGAGGGCTAAAAGAAATTAAGACGGAAAAATTTATATAGAGGTTCACCAGGTTTAAATAGATGTTTGTCTGTTTGCATAGTAATTTTTAAAGAGTCAATCAGGATGATAAGCCTCTAAATTATTCTATTGGCGAACGTAGATAAGCGATACGCCCCCTACCGGTGTTGAATATTACTAACGCATGGGCCATAGATTGCTTTGTTTACATCTGTTTACGTGTATTTTATATGAGAAGTTGTTGAGTTCTATTGGGGTTTGGGATCGTTTACGAACGTTCAGAAGGGATGAATCACTATTGTTGTGTATCCTCTTGTTCATCTTGGGCAAAAAAAACCCGAATATAGCGTACATACGTGGACCGAAGAAAGGAGTGGATTCATGACTTCAAGATTGAAAAAAAAGTGTCTGAACATAAGAGAGTTGTTCTTCACAGTTTACTGAGAATAATTATTTTCCCCGCAGTAAGTGCGATAATATGCAATTTTCAGCTAACCGAAAACTTAGCGTTTTTGAAGTCCAATGCTATTCCAACGAAAAATCTTCCACTTTTATCGGAATCTGAACCTGGGCCATCATCCAGAGATTCTAGATAATTGTATTTTCTTTCATGTAACAACCAGAGATACTTTCAAAATAATAATAATAAATAATGTTTATTTGCACAACCAAAATAACATTTTATCATAACATCAAGAATATGAAATAAAACTTGACTCTATAGCTAGATAAAAACTAAAATATTCAATTATATAATCAGGAAAACAGAGATTCTATAAAAAAAAACCAGACTCTCAGAAGTCCACCGTACTCTTAGGAGAGCTGTTATAGGTCAGGAAAATTTAAAAAATATAATAACTTATTACGTTCAAACTATTCAAGCAGAGTATTCATGTTAATTATTCTTTTATTTCATCTTGTTTCTTTCAGTTTTGCTGGTAAGTACTTAGTTTTGTCCATTATACTCAAAACCTCTTCAGTTGGTAATGAAAGTAGACATGTCAGAGATGTTTTCTTGAAACTTTTGAAAGTTGTCTAACTTTTTAAATAAGTAGGTGTTCTATCTACAGCCTTTCACGATGTATACATAGTTTCTCTAACCAATTAATTTATTCGCCCGCTCCTTTATTTTATTATTAATTTTCATGTTGAATGATAAAAACTCAGTGTAAATTTCAACTTGATGAACAGAGATAATATTCTGCTCAATCGAAACACAATGAACCACTGGAAAATACGAAGTCCAAGAAAACACAAATTACGAAGCTAAACGTTCGAAAACTCAAAATGAAATCAACGTAAATAATAATTTCATGTCCTACATTAATACATGGACAGAAACAATTTCCCAAATAATATTTCTCAATCTTTATTGTTCATATCAGGCCATCTACGATATAGAAAAAAATTTCAATTGATATGGATAAAGTAGTTTTCGTGCATAAAAAATAGTTATCCATTCAAATAAGCAATAAAGTAGTATATTAATGTCTAAGCTATTAATTTTCCTCTCTTCTGATGAGTTGAAAATATATTTTTTTCCGATTGTTTGAACACATTTTATAAGTCATTGTAATTTCTTATGATAAAATAAAGAAGTTTCAAATTCTATTAATCTCAATAAAAATGGTTTTTATGAAAATCTCATTGTCGAAAATATGATAATCAAAGGAATATAAGTGTCAACAATAATTAAACATAAGGCGTATATTTTTCTGAATCTGTTGTCTATGTATGTGATTTCAATGAAAAGATGTCAATTATTATTTTAAGCTGTTATGGAGGCCAATAATTTTACAGCCAATTCCTTCGCAAAATTTCAATTTGCCATCAAAACGAGGAAAAATATTATTCGTTAACTATATAACTTCTTCATATACTTAGCCCTTTACGATTATTTTAACAAATAAAATTTATTCAAAAAGAGACATATTAAAAAAAAATTTTAATTAGAAAATTCTAATTTCGTGATAGAAAAAAATTATTTCATTATTACAAATTTTTTTACTTCCAATATTAGCGGATATAAATTCAAAAATGTTCTCAATTTGTCACCACCACCCCTGAGGGCCTCAGGTTAACCCCTAGCAATGTTAAACCGGCGCTGTCGGTCGGTAGCACCCCAGGTGACAATACGGTCGCGTAGGTACGTGGAAATTGCGAAAAGTATAATTTTCAAACGGTCCCCAGACAACGGAAAGCTAATATAATTCATTAGAACAACCGCCGCTGGGGGTGAACAACGGCGGGGGTTGGAATGGACCTTGAGTGTCGCTTTTGCATATATATGGTTATATGTAATGGAGAAATGCTGGTGAATGCTTATTGCTGGAACGGTTCGTTGTCTCTTGACGACGTGTGCTTGGATGGCATAGAACAGCGGAGGAAAATTTATAAATACGATTTTCTTGATATTTCAATTTCACTTCACGAAATAATATTAAGTTAACATTTTTAAAATTATTTTATTGACTAAAGTATAAACTTTAAAATAAAACACACTTGGCTTTATGTTTCACTATAGGTATAAAAATATTTAGTTGTTGCAATCAATATACCCCACGCAAACTATTAATGAAGAACAAAAATACTTCCCAATAAATTATGTGCCTAATTTGAGTAGCAAAATTTATAACAGGCTATCGAAAAATAACGTTAAAACGATTTGTAAAAATAAAAGAAACTTGAAGTCATTCGTGGTCAATAATAAAGATAAATCTAACATCTAACAAAAAAACAGTGGTGTTTACAAAATATTTTGCAACGAATGTCCTGCTTTCTATGTTCGACAAACAGGAAAGAATATAAACATTCGTGTTGAAGAACATAAAAAGTCAATTTTACAAAATAAAAATACCATTGCCTTCTCCGAACATTGTATAAAATTTAATCATTCCCTGAATTTCAACAAAACCCAATTGTTACATTCAGGGAACGAAGGAAAGCGCCTTGAGATTCTTGAAATTCTCGAAATAAGTTCCGCCCATAATAGTAAATTACCCCTTGTAAACGAACAAATTCATTTACAGGTATCACCTTTGCTTTTGTCTGTTTTATAAAATAAGATGTAATACTCTCCTGTAGTCAGTCTTGATTATGAGTTCATAACTCGAAACATGTCGACTATTCGTTACTGCTAAATACAGTATCTAAATATTTTTATATAGTGAAACATAAGCCAAGTGTGTTTTATTTTAAAGTTTATACTTTATTCTTTATGATGTTTCACCAAGTGATGTGCGAGAATTCAATCTCAGTTAATTATTTTATTGTTTTAACTTGTCATTTGTTTTATTTATTTTTATTATAATTTGTAATTTGAACTCTGTTTATGCTGATGATACTAATCGGGTGATACACTAAAACTAGAATAGTACACTAGCTTCTACTCAGTTATAGCACAAAGCTAATTAACTGAGTTTCTTATGAATTAGTTTATCCCATGACTCAAGCGACCCGCTTCCTTCATACATACTTTAGAGTAAGGAAAGAAACACGTGGCCTTCATTTTTTTTTGAGTTATAGCTTGAAAATAGTTATCCTGAGTAAATCAGTTCAAGATAAGCCTCTATTTATTACCCAGAATTAACTCTCTTTGTATTGTACACTTCTAGATTTCTTCCAACTTCATCAAATCGTGGAGAATATTTTGAGAAATAAAATTTTTTCAACATAATACCCCAAAGTATATTCTCTCAAGAAACGAAATATTTGCATATTTTGCTAGCTCAGGAAAGTTACGGAAGTCCGGCAACACTGCATGCGTATTTGGTTTTGTTAGTACGAAGGCGCATACATTTCACTTCATGTGCAGTTCTGTCGCGTATGGCTCAAGTCATTCATTCCAAGCTTGTGGCAGAGAAATGAGGAAACAATGACTGAAAAACTGGGAAAAAGTTCTCTGAGATAGTCACAGATTATTTTTTGAGTAGAGAAAGATCCATAAAGAAAAGATGAGAGATGTCATTATCGTTATTTTATCCGCTGCCATTATCTGTCATTGACATTGCCATTATGATTATTATTGTCATTGTCTTTGCGATTATCACTGCGATTGTCATCGGATGAATAGACAGCCAGAATAACATAAAAAATTTCCATTCAAGTAATGATTGTCGATAATGCAATGAAGGATGTAATTTGACAATGGATTTATTTTGCACATTTTTGCAAAATTAAAAATATTGAGTCAAGTACCTATTTGATTTATTATCACTATATCTATGCTATTCAAAAATCTGCAATAAGTCAATTTAATGGTTGGGCCAGTTTAATAGTTTAATACTGTCAATATCGTGCGACATTAAACCGATATCGCATTTTGAATCCAACGACTAAATCTTTGGCTTTGCAATGGCATAAAAATCGATTAGATATTAACCCCCTGACGTTCGAATCGTATGAACTGAACGAATGCCATCGCAGTACGAATTTTAACCCCTCGAAACAAGGAAATAATCAAAATATACGCACCTCGTTCGATGGGAGCAACCCTTTATTGCCGTGGAATTTCGAGCTTACAGGTTCGCACCGGTTCGCGACAACACATGTTTTTAATTAAAACAAGGGCTTACAAGGGACGGCCCGGACAGGTTTTAGGTGTATGTAAATTTAGATATAAATATGTCGCCCAGTTCTCGCCCCTGCGAAGGGGTAGATTATAGAGAATGAGTGAGATAAGTGGTGAAAGCGTGGGCTCATTTTATAGTCGCAGTGTCGCTTTTAAGATCATATTTCTAGTGGAATATTGACCGGTGGTTTCTGTTTTTTTTGTGTGTTGTCTCTTATTCAGCTGCACTCAAGCCTCAAGGACTTTTTGTCTCCTAGTCACATCTCAAACTCAATCCACAACTCTGTTTCCTCTATAACTCTATACAGGTCGAATAGATTGGTTTTTATAGTTTTCGGACTGAATCTTAAGCTGTCGGAATAATTATGTTCTTCTATGATCTAATGCTCCACCATCCAGTAGCAAGTGTTAAGCTGTCTTCGTCTCCACACTTCATTGTCTACAAGCAAGGCCTTCATTATACACATCTGTCTTATTCAGGGATGTTCTCAGAGGACCGTATCCAGTACTTACCCACTTTACTTTTCGTGTCCTGTTTATATACTCATGTTCGAATGATTAGAGAACGCTATGGCCTTGTCATTTCCCAGAAATAAGTCCTCCATCATACAAGGTTTCTGGAGCATGGGACATACCAATAGGTGTTTTAGGACATGGACTGCACCACAGACGCATGTCGTGTACATTGTCAGGGAGTATCTCCCATATAGCCATGCTTGTTTTACATCTGGGCACTCCAAGTCTCATTCGATTTAGTGTTCTCCATACAGGATAAGGGCATTGGCTTCTGTTGGCAAGTTACTCTTTTAAACTTTTTGTGTTGCTCTACTCTTCCCTCCATCTCTCGAGGCGGTTATCCTCCGGCGAGCCCTACAGTGCATTAGTTCGAAAGAGGAAACTCTTTCTAGATCTGAGACGTTTATTTAGTGGTTGGCCATGGAGGGGATGTCTCGGGTTGGTTTGTTGTTTTTTTAAGAATTATCGGCAGCAACCTAGCATCGAATGAGTGGTAGAGCAACTCCAATCAGAGGTGAAGTTTCAGGCAACTAGTCACTTTCCGTGCGGCCTCATTGCTTGCTGTGTCGACGTGTTGGCATATTTTGAAATATTCCAGCCTGTAGCCGCATATTCAGAAGCTATTACCGTATCCAGTGGAAATACCTGTTATAGTGCGAATATTGTTTCTGCTCTGGTTGAACAGGTATTCAGTTCTTGTTTTTGACGGTTTTTTTAAAGTTTTTTCCTAGTATTTTCATGTTGTTGATTGGTCCACTTTTGCACTTGTCCCCTGGCAATTGTCTTAGTTATTCTAAGTGTGGATCCTGGGCGAATTTATTATGGTGTAGTTGCATCTCTTCTAGGAAGTTCGTAGGCTTTTTCATTACCTTCAACCTCAAGGAGTTCTTGGATCCACATAAGTTTGAGGTTATTGTGTTCTGTCAGTATTGTGCATTCCATTACTCACTTCGACGTGACCTTTGGGTTCTTTATAATTTCTATTCAGTAAACAGCTGATATGTTCATAGAACAAATTTGAAGATATGACGAATTATTTTGAGTTTTCGAAGTTCCACGCGAAAATGGGAAAATTGAAAATAGAAATCCTCATCTACAGTTTTGTTTATTACATTCTTGGATCTCCATGACCGCTTGCGAAACGTCGTGATAGCGTTCCATTGTTTCGATCTCTTTATTTCATTCATCACGGCCACAAACTTTTAGGTAAATTTTAATCCCAGAATTCGATGGGGCGTTAAGAGTTTTTGTTTCAAAAAGAGAAATCGATTCATTTAATTCTAACGGGCCTTTTGGGCAAACTTTGCGGAATTTATAGACGCGAATTATTTTACCCGCGGCGCAGAAAAAATAGTCAATCAATTCGTACACGATCGCCCTCAATTTATGCGTGGGTTTTTTTTACGAGACAAGTTGAAAAATCATTGGGGCGCGTTCAATACCGCGTGTGGGGGAACAACGAAACGTTGGCATTCCGAAGTACATATTTGCGATCATTTAAGACCGGAATAAAGACGTCAAGTTGGCCATGAAGCTGCCAGCGACGAGATCGAAATGCGGCCCGGTCGACTTGATTTGCAGACAGTCGGCGAGAGTCAGCCGTCATTCCGTACAAGTGAACATCGGCGGAAACAATTGATGCACGCGTATCGATTCAGATTCGTGGGACAAATTGTACGAATTTTCGAAAACCGCTGTTTGACGTTTTCATTGCACAATACAGCACTAAGGGAACACATGACACAAAATTATTCTCTCATAGAACCTTCATCTGTACTATGGTGAAGTGGGTACTTAATTCTCGAAAAGTTTGGTTGAAAAAACGATTGGCGTTGTATATAATTCGATTTGAGGACCTAGAACTGAGATCGTAACAAAAAACGACCCATTAATGTTTATTTTCATTTAATAATTTAGTATTTCATAGATACGAATAAAGGCTATCATAAATTAGGATATGATGTAATAAACTGCTTCACGAAAGATCTAAAGGTTGAAACTTAGCTTCAATTTCAAACAGTACCGATACTTTGATAATCTTCTTTTTAAACATCATAATAATAATAATAGTTATTGATCCTTTGTTGACATAATACAATGTATAGGACATATCAATTACATACGAGAAAACATACAATACATAGAAATAAAAATAAAGGCATATAAAAAGAAACTATAAAAAGTAACAAGCAGTAACACAATAATACTGCAAGTACAGTCTAGTCAAGGTCTGTTTCTTCCATAAACTCCCCTACACCGTAGTAAGCCTTAGAAGATAATAAAAACACGTCGCTTCAATTCAAATTTGTTTAAATTATTTAAACTACCTGGTAAATCGTTATACAGTTTAATACTTTGGTATGTTAGACTTTCTTCAAATTTAGTGATCTTCTGGTATGGTACATTAAAAAGTTAGCCTCCCTAGTTGAATACTTATGAAAATAAGAATTCAAATGAATACTGTTTATATTCTTTTTTATATATTATGTAAGACAGCTGAATATGTATATATTAACGTTAAAATTATAAGAAATGGAATATTGTTCACAAGATTCTCTTGGAGATCTGAATATGGTGCTAATTATAAGTTTCTGGGCGATAAAAATTATGATACCATCAACACAGTTTCCCTAAAGAATTATATTATTTTTTAAAATCGGACCAGATCCCAACTTTTTGTCGTGAGACTATAACCCCTTTAGCTTCGCCTCGGGGTAATAAAGACTCTAACGGCATAGATGACCCTACCCGAAAAATTGCATAGTTATTTTTATTCAATTAACATAGAAAGTAAATATATATATATATATATATATATATATATATATATATATATATATATATATATATATATCTAATATATAAAATTCTCATGTCACGGTGTTAGAAGTTAAACTCCTCCGAAATGGACCGATTGAATGAAATTTTGTGTGCATATCGAATAGGTCTGAAAATCGGCCAACATCTATTTTTCATCCCCCTAAATGTTAAGGGGATACCTAAATACCCCTTGATTTTTATTTTTTATTTTTAGGACAAAATTTTCTGTTCTATTTTTTTTATGATACAAAATTCAAAAATACATACAACCCTAAATTTTCACCCCTCTACGATCAACCCCTATTTTTCATTTGTTGAATTCCTCCAAAATGGCTCGACCGATTCTCATAAAATTTTGTTCGCATATGGGTTAGGTCTGAGAATCGGACAAAATCATCCCCCTGAAGATTAAGGGTTATAATTTTAATTTTTTATTTTTTATTCTTCAGACAAAATTGTTTGTTCTATTTTTTTTATGATACAGCATGTAAAAATACATACAACCCTAAATTTTTACCCCTCTACGATCGACCCCTATTTTCATTTGTTGATTATAAACTCTTATGTTTTTGGCAAGATTTTTATTTTCATTTTGTCATTACTTACTCAGAATAAAAATTCCATCGCGATTTTCATTTTTTCAAATTTATCCACAGATCCACAATAGGGATGCAAGATGACAATCGAAAATACCAATATTCGGTGTTAGAATAGGTCATAATATATTTTTCATACCCCTAAGTGATTAGGGTGGTCCACCCCAAACATTTTTATAAATTTTTTGGACAAAATTTTTTATTTTTATTTTTTCATGATGTTGCATCCAAAACTACATGCAGCTCTAAATTTCCCCTCCTTCTATGAACAGCCCATATTTTATAATAGCCATTTTAATAATTTAAACAACATTTGCCGGGTCAGATAGATTGATAGATAGATCTAATGATAGATAGATAGTTAGATAGATAGATTGACAGATATGTAGATAGATAGAGAGATAGATAGAATGATAGATACGTAATTAGATAGAGATAGATAAAAATTATTTATATGGCAGAACAACGATTGCTATATATATATATATATATATACATATATACATATATATTATATATATATATATATATATATAATATATATACATATATATATATATATATATATATATATATATTTATAAGTATATGTATATATATTATATATATATATATATATATATATGTATATATATTAATTTAAAATGAAAATGTGGGTAAATAAACAATCATTTCTTCAAGGCATATAAATGAAAAGTAAATTAAAAGACATTTCTGCAATTTAAAAAAAAAACGTTATAGTGCTTACCTTTTGCCATCATTTAGATTAATAGTATTTTTTTAACAGCATGCAAAAATGACTATTAATTTTTTTGAAAAATTATCTGATGGATTGAAACTGAATTCGATACAAACCCTTACAAGTAATATAATAGCATCATCAAGTGAATATCGAGTGACAAGCGTTTTTCTCCCATCTAAACATGCTCTAAACATCATATGCATTAATTCAACACTATCTTGTTTACAAAACCGTAAAATTATACAATACACGCATTCAAACTGAGATCCCTTTTGACTTTCAAGAAAAAAATTTAAATTATAGCTCCATCACCCTCACACTAGATTTATTATAAACATGGGGTTGAACATCATTAATATAATCAATTGTGTATATGATACGAAAGAGAGCATGTGCAGGACATAATATTTTTAAGCGGTGGAAATCAACTGTACCCTTGGAACGACTATCAATTGTCATATTCTGGGCGGAGCCGATATATCATGGCCATCTGTGCTTTGTGAGAAGCGCTGTGCTTCTGTTACAACGCACACTGTGTGTTTTGTTAGGTCTTCGAGTCTTTCCTCTAGTTAAGGTATGAATTCGTGAAGTCAGGGATGAAATAGTATGAAGTATAATGGATCATTGTTATGGATAAACTATTGTTACAATTTCTGGGGAATTCGTTTTGGGTGAAAAGATTTTTTATGGGAAATATTTAAGGTATAAATGTTTATACAGTAGGGTCAAGAAATTCGGGATATATTCAAGCTGGTGGACGAAGAAATTTCTTTTAGGTGGATTTATATTATTTTTATATGTGTACGTATCTGAGAATTTGATTAAGTGAATCAAAGAGGATAATGAAAAATTTAAAAAAATAAAGGTATTTCCTCGAAAAATCATGCACTCCTGGAAAAATTATTCGATGTAGTGTATACAGTATGTTCTATATTGCAGGAACCAAAAATCGGTTGAAGAACGAGTTAAAATTTCTAAAGAGGTACTATATATTCAAATTATAAAAACACAAAATAAACAACAACACTCATTAAACATTTAAATAATGAAAATTACTTTCAAATGTGCTAAAAGTTCAAATTAGCTAAGATATTTCAAGAACACTATACTTTATAAGAAAATTTATGATATGACAGAAATGATGGAAAATATTAGAAACAATAGAAACAAAATAGTGTATTGATCGGAATAGTTATTTACGTACCAAGTGCGTTATATAGATCCTAACGTCCGATGGACATTAGGATCTAGTAACGCACGTGGTGCATACAAGATTTTATTTTTCACGAAAAAATTATTTTATTAAGTAGGTATAATGAAAAATAATTTTAAAATCGGTTCATCGCACCTATATTTTCCATTTTCCCTCTCATAGTAGGTATGTCATTTGATGATATTTTGACGTTTGTGAATATTTTTGGCATCATATTTAGTGAATGTGAACCTAAGCATATCATAGAAAATGCAGCCAAAGCAGCGAATTATTCATTGCCGGAGAAATCCAGAGTCGTATACGACAAGAATTATGAAGTATTCAATCAATGGAAGTTGCTTCCTTTCTCCTCGTACAATGAGCGGGCGTTATGATCCATAATGCCCGCTCATAACGCCCTAGGGCATAATGAGTGTATTTATTGAAACCGTATCTAAGGTAAAATAAACATATAATATACAAGTGAAAAACAAAAGTATATAAAATACACTTTAAAATTTATGGATTTTTCAGTTTTTGAGTTCCATCATTTATAAAAATGTTTGGAGAAAGTTATAAACCTTGTAACGAAACGTTAAATAGTTTTTCTTCTTTTAATCAACTATTAAAGCAAAAACTCTAAATATATGTAACTAAAAATTGTACGGAATATACAGTATTTTGACATTTCCCAAATGATAATCTGAAATGAGTAAAAACATCATAAATTTTGTGTTTTATAATGCAATGTAAAACATAAAAAAAGGAGTGGTATTTATAAAAAAGTAGTAGCAACTTTTTCTTTATACTTAACACAAAAACAATAGAGAAATAAGTTAAAAATATCTAGTGTCAGAATAATCTAATGCAGCTTAATCTATGCTATGGAAAAAATGCAGATTAAGCCATATTAATCCAAACAACCCCATTGTGCAAAAGCATAAGCCCTGTGCGTCAAAAATTTACGAATATTCTAGTTTGTTTCTCTCTCGATTATGCCCTACTGGGTAGAACGGTCAACATATCATCTAGAATTTATTACCTTCAATGTCATGCTGGGTAAACAAACTGTACCATTTGGATCAGTTTCAGTGCAAACAGGGTGGTCAGATGGTAAGACCCTAATAAATTTTAAGGCTATTGTTCTACTTATTCTCGAACAAAGCAAAAATGTGTCAAGAGATAAAGAAGATAGTAAATATAAACATAAATTTCAGCATGACAAAAGAAAAGTAAAAAAGATGTTGCACGTGAAATGGCGTCTTGTAAATAAGTAAATACGACAGTAGATAATGAAATTTGACATTATTTCTATTGAGTTATAAGGTCGAATGTGAATGCGATGAAGGATTGACTATTCTAAGTTTGAAAGGATATTGAAATACACTGGGTATTTTTTGTTGACATTTTTATGTTTTTTTGCATGATTAACAAAGAATTTTAAATGTCAAGATATCATTAAGGACTTCGAATATAGATATAACACTATTTAATGACGTTTTTACAGTATGATCATGTTTTTATTGGACAATTAAAGTGTTCAGTGTGTTAGGAAATGGTTTGTCATGTTTTATAACACTAGCTGAAGGTTTAAAACAAAAACACTTCGAAAATATATACTATGAATACGAAACAATGTTTTTCGAGAAAATCTTACAAACAAAGCGAGCCAATTAACAGAAATGTTTGATAGATATCAAATAATAATTAAAGATTCAATATTTTCACATCTGCTTGATTTTTACTATTAAAGGGCATTCTCTTTCAACAAAATGTCAAATTCTGTACGATATCCTAATATCTGATTCCATCGACAACTCCTGATGACGACAACTCAGTTACTGGAACACATACATGATGAAATCAATGGAATAATTGCTTAGCATGAAGCATTTTTCTTCAACGTAAGTTTCTTCAAAGAAGAAAACAGGGAGACTTTAAAATATGTATTTATATTATTCTGGAAATGAAAGCGTTGTAGTATCGAATAAAAAAGATATTTTTTCACATCAATATAGTGAAGAAATTGAAATAGTTGTGTAAAAAAACTTGAGAAATGAATCAATAAAAAAGAGAATTGAATGCAATGCATTATAGAGTAATTACATAAACTTTGAAGGAACAGTTATCAAATTGGGGCTGCAGCTCTATATATATATATATATATATATATATATATATATATATATATATATATATATATATATATATATATATATATATATATATATGAAATTCTCGAAATAAGTTCCGCCCATAATAGTGAATTACCCCTTGTAAACGAACAAATTGATTTTCAGGTAAAACTTTTGCTTTTGTCTGTCTTATAAAATACGATGTAATACTCTCCTGTAGTCAGTCTTGATAGTGAGTTCATAACTCGAAACATGTCGACTTTTCGTTACTGCTAAATACAGTATCTAAATATTTTATTTATATTGTGAAACATAAGCCAAGTGTTTTTTATTTTAAAGTTTATACTTATTATACATATATATATATATATATATATATATATATATATATATATATATATATATATATATATATATATATATATATATATATATATATATATATATATATATATATATATATATATATATATATATATATATATATATATATATATATCTTACTAACATACACAAAACACACCTGACTTCATCGCTATCCACAACTTCTACTGAATTTCATTCACGATTAATTCTTCGTCAATAATATGAAACAATACTCATATACAAATACGGCTGATACGCACGCCTAGGAACGATGTCATGTTAGCCGTGTGGGACACAGTTTTAGACATTGGAGTGTAGAGTGCTATAAGAAACTTTGTCCAGAAAAGATAGTTTCTAGAAATAGATTGTCGAACAAGCAATATTTTTTGATGTTTATATTGTTAGCCGTTTTTCATCGGTTTTGTTTTCAACCAAAAGTTATTAAGTTTATTAGATTCAATTCCTATTTCTTCAATTCCAAACACTTCAATGATGATCCAATCAGCAGTAACTTCGTATACGTTATTATCATCCCTGTTATTCGTACCAAGAAACTCATCCCCGTCCAACCCTTTACCCTAGTCCTTAGATCCCAAACGAGTTAAAAATTCAGTCTGCGTCTTAGCCCGTTGACCGGGGGCTGTTTGCTCGGTCAGTTACCGTTAATTCGGCTACGTCCGAGTGGTAAGTTCTAAGATGTTTGCCGGACTTTGCTTCCCATCTTCGGCAAAACTTTACCCCGAATTTCGCAGTCATCAGCGAATTCGACCAGTTAGGCGCGAAAGTTACATCTTCGGTATACATCCCTTGTAATTAGTGATTGAACTGAGGGTTGATTGCGTGTTTTGAGTTGGTAATAATGAGGCGCCGTTTTCAGACAAGGTCATTCGCCTAGATCAGGCGTTCCGTAATTTAACTCATTCATACCGGAATTGTCGGTATGAAGTGCCATATAATCGAAGAAGAACACTTTTTCGCACGTATTCCAGTGTGGAAAATAATGCTTTATATAATAAAACATGCGTTTTTCTGATAATACAATCAGAAAAATTTTTATTTTTCACTTGTATATTATATGTTTATTTCACCTTGGATACGGTTGCTATAAACACACTAATTATGCCCTAGGGCGAAATGAGCGGGCGTTATGGATCATAACGCCTGCTTATTGTACGAGGAGAAATGAAGCAACTTTCATTGATTAAATACTTCATAATCCTTGTCGTATACGACTCTGGATTTCTCCGGCAATGAATTATTCGCAGCTTTGGCTGCATTGATATTCTTGGGTAAATTCATTTACATTTCCATTATTTCTATAAGACTACACAGAGAAAGCAGCAATGACATTCACTAAATATGATGGCAAAAATATTAACAAACGTCAAAATATCAACAAATGACATGCCTACTATGGGAAGGAAAATGGAAAGTACAGGAGCAATGAACCGATTTTTAAAAAATTCATCCCTCAGGCCAAAGGCCCTCGGGCCGAATGTTTCCCTCCTGGCTTTAGGATCTATATAACGCACTTGGTACATAAATAACTCATATCTAGGTAGAAGTAGGGCATAACACATGGATCTTTCTTTTTGAAATTAGAGGCTCTGCATGGACGATGACTGCAGTCTTGGAGCTAATAAGTTCGAGAACATTCAAAATTCATGATTATTGCGGCTAGAATAATAATTATCGCAAATAAACTAAAAATTAAATGAAATTTAAGTCTGGTAAATACGGTGGTCATGTTTGGATGAGGAACATCATAAATTTTCCTGACTACCATCATATTTTCTCAAGAGGCCTATAATTATCTGTGTGAATGATTATTCCAAAGTTTGGGTTATTTCAGAAGTAAAGAATTTCATATAAAAAGTTTACTTTTCGCTTGGTTGTTTGAACATTAACGATAAACTTGATATATTTGAAAAATTATTTCAACTAATTAGGTGCTAATAGAACACGTAATAATGATAATTGTGTATCAAATAAAAAATATTCTAAACAAACAAAAAATCAATAGAATATAAATCAGGACGAACAGAGGTTAAATTATCATGAGAAGAGAAACTTTATCATTTTGAATTAAAAGCTTCTCATAATCTGCACCCACGATTGACTCATCGTTTGTATCATTTGAATTCCAAGAAAAATGATCTATAAAATCAAATTTTTACTGAGTTGATAAAATAAGTGATAACTAACATTGTATACTTGATTGATAAATCATTAGACACTGAAACGATTCATAAAAACTGTAGTTAGAATAAAAAAAAAACGATTTCGAGTAATCCAATAAATCAATGTTATTTAGATCCAGGCAATCGGCGGGCCCATCAAATCAAAAATAGGAAGAAATAATACAGAAAATATGCTGATACAAGCTTATATTCTCGGTGTTGTTGTACAAGCACGGTATATCTACTTGGTAAACTCTAATCTAAACATTGATGCAAAAGTGTTAGATTGTTCATTAGACCGATAACGGGAGCTGGAAGTACTCACGTTGAATTTGGCACCAAACGGGGCACGTATCTAATCCGATTCTCCGGAGGGGTGGAAACTTTATTATCGAAGTTTGGCGATATCAAAAATCGAAGTGCATTCTCATTAGAAGGTAATCACTGTGCCACGTCGTTCGGAGCTAGTCAAGGCGGCTGCGTTTCATTACGCGGGAAATAGCTTCATAAATCTAGTGCGGCGGGGGGGAGGATGGTTAATCCATTTCCCCGCTTTCCCGTCTCGCTTGAAATCGCGTTTCTGGTTGTTCTTTCGTTGGGGGCAATAAGGCAACGTATTAGATTATAAATTGGTGATCGAGGGAATTAGGGTGTGTATAATTAGGGAAATAATGGGGATGAAAATTAAATTTCCCATAGAAGCAATTAGCGATGTGTGTCTTGAGGGATATTTATGATTTTTTCGATGAGAAACAATGGCGAAGTATGAATTTGCTATAAAATATAAAATCACAAGCATATTTTGAAAAAACTGCTGAGCAGCAGCAGAGTTCCACATTACGAAATACATCGAGTCGGGATGCGATTCTAACGAATTGAATTATATTTTGAAAAATCACGCTTAAAAAGCAAGCCAGATCAAATAGTGGAAAATAATTTATTTTACTAAAAAAAAAAATCGCGAAGTGCATCGTGGTTGAGGAAAAAAATTGAAATCAACGAAGAAACGCACCTCAACATAAACTCAATCCAAATACCAAATTACAAACCTCTATCAAAAAAATTTTTGTCGAAGTGCATCGCGTACTGATAGACAAACAGATCGAGATGCAATTTGAGAGAGAGAGAGAGAAACAGCTTTATTGTCCTATAAAATTACAAAATTTTGTCGACAAAGCACATACCTATAAAAAATTAAAAATAAAATTTAACAATGATAACTAATCAAACAAAACACACTTTCAATCGTTAAACAAAACAAGAATCTATTGAATAGAAGAACAAAATAGAAAAACATTTATCAGTCAATTATGTATAAACATATGTTAAGAATCAACATATTTGTCAACTAAACTTATCATACAGATATAAAGTTTTGTATATTACATATTGTATTTAAAAAAAAAAAAAAACAAAACATTAATATATGTTGCTACTAAATGTGGATCTCAAGGGTCTATGTTACATTGTGAAATTCAGTTACAGAATAAAATTCTGCTACTGAGTAAAATGGTCTCTCCAAAAGAAAAGCCTTAGTCGAACTTCGGAACTTTTTGTACGTACTCAAGGATTTTAGCTCCAATGGTAGATGATTGTATAACTTTCCGGCATTGTAGGTAAAGGAGTTTTTTTGCTAAGACGGAGGTGGGCGTTATTAAATAAATATCTGTATCTGAATTTCTTGTGGGATATCTATGATTTGGTCTTTCTGAAAAGTTATGAATGTGTTTGCGAACCAAACAGACGGATTCGAATATGAATAGTGAAGAAGGTTAGAATTTTGAATTTTTTAAAGTAGAGAATTCGCAATGTGTCCTTCTGCTCAGATCGAACATATAACGAACTGCTCTCTTTTGCAATCTGAAAACAGACTCAAAGTGGAAGAGGCTGCATGAACCCCAATATGGCAAACCATAACGAAGGTGTGATTCGAATAAAGAAAAGTATGTCGACAACGCGGCAGCAGAATTGAAAGCTCTCTAGAAACCGTTTTAATGGCGAAACATGCAGAAGATAATTTTTTTGTTAATATGTCTATATGAGTACACCATTTGAGCGACTCATCAATATAAAGACCTAAAAACTTTCGCTGAGTTCACTGTTTGAATTGTTTTATTGTTTAGGGTAACAGGTTGTAGGGTTCCTCTGTAAGACATTACTACAGTTTTATCTGTGTTGAAACAAAGTTCATTTGAATCAGACCAGGTCTTAATAGCCATCAAATCATTACTTATGATTGACTGTAAGGCTTGTATATCAGAGTTACTCCAAGTTACACTGGTGTCATCAGCAAACAAAGTAATTCTACCACTTATTTTCAAGTCCACAATATTCGTTGATGAAAAAAAAGAAAGAGAATTGGTTCCTAAAACCGAGCCCTGAGCTACCCCACTTGTCTATTGGTAGATTTATTGAATTCTTACCATTTGCTCGTACTGTTTGTTGCCTGTTAGTTAGGTAAGATTTAAACCATTCTAAAGGAGACCCACGTTATGCCATAAAACTGAAGTTTTCGTACTAAAATTGCATTGGTTAACACAATCAAAGGCCTTTGCGAAAGTCACAAAAAACTGAAGTTGTGAAACAGTTTGTCATTGAGTGATATATATACTTCATTAAGAACCGAAAACATTGCGTCATTTAGTGCATTTTTGTGGGTAAGAAGCCATACTGTTGTGCTGTAAGAATATTATGTTTGAGAAGGAAGGGTAAGAAGACGGCATTTCATGAGCCTTTCAACATCTTCGATTAAGGCAGGCAATAAAGCAATAGGTCTATAGTTAAAAGTTTTAGTTTTTTCTCCACCCTTATGGAGTGGGATAATAATGGCTGTTTTCAGACAATTGGGAAAGAGACCAACTTCAAAAGATTCATTAATCAACGAGACTAAAATGTTGATGGCTGTATCAGGTATGTTTAAAAATAATTTGATGGATAAGCCATCATTTCCACATGAATCTTTATTTTGTAAATCGCTTATGGTTTGCATCAGTTCATGCTGTGTCAACTGGTCTCAGAAGAAACTGTCCATAATCTTTTTAGATGGTAGCAGGAAGGAGAGAGCATCACAACTCGGAACTATATTTGAATTGATATTCTTACATACATTCACGAAGTAATTATTCAGTTCATCAGGCTGGGATCAACATAGCATGAGGAACGGGTTTTATCTCTTAAGTCATTTATATAGACCATGTTTCTGTGGAAGAGTTCGAAAGCTTTCGTGAGATGCGAACATTGTAGAAGTTGTGGCTTAGCCGATTTAATGATTTTGCGGTATAATGCCCTATAGTTGTTAATGTAATTCAATATAGAGGGGTTATCTATGAATTTTTTTAATATACATTAGCGATCTCATATTTTTAGATGAAATTCGAATTCACCTTAGTTGTCCAAGATTTGTGACGCTTAGTTTTTATTTTGCGAAGGGGAAATGCTGTATCAAAACACTTAATCATCTTATTAATGAAGTCTAAAAATTTAGAGGTCGGTATCTTCAAATAGACCACGCCAATCAGTAAACAGACATGCATTATAAAACATATTAAAGTTTTTTTGAGAATAAATTCGACCCATTCGACAGTTTTGTTTTTGGAGCTGTCTGTGGGATCACAAAACTGGCAAGAACCGCTTCATGGTCCGAGAGGTCCGTACTGATTACCCTGTGTTCGACATTAAGGGGAATAAAATCAGAAACAATTGTAATCTATGATTGTAGAAGAAGTGTTTGGTGATTCGAGTTGGCGAATCCACATGCATAGTGAGACAAAATGATTCTAAAATATTCACCAAAAGATCTCCGAGAGGCACATGTAGCAGCAAAGTCAATATTAAAATCGCCGCATACGATTTTTCCTACTTTTTATAGGCAATGCGTCAAGCAAATTAGAAGGTAGTCTAGGAAAAGTTGTACATTTGACGTGGGCGTTCTATAAATGCAAACAATGAACAAATCAATGTTTTTGTTATGTACTATTGAGAATTCAAATATAGTCTCCGCCAGTAAGAAATCATATTTGGATACAGATGAAAAGTTGTCGTCCAAGGACAAAATCAGAGTTCCACCATGCGCTGTATTATTCGGTCATATCTGCTAATTGTTGAATATTTTCCAATAAAAAACAGGTTCACTAACTTGTAACCAGCGTTCTGTTATAGCGACTATTTGGGGGAAACCCTAACTCCTCCAAAAACAAATACAATTCCTCCGTTTTTCTGCGTATTTGATTGAATATTAATTAGAACCATACTGAATTTACCGTCTGCTTCGACAGTAGCACTAGTTGAGGAAGAAATGTCTCCCGAACGCGTCATATTTTTCTAAAAATTCTTTTTAGTGAGGTAGCAGAAAAATAGCGGCTATTGTACTCCCTTTGCATTTGTAGGTGAATTCTTCGCTCCCCGGACACAAATGATCTGAATGTAGAAAGATCATTATCTACTTCAACTGGATTAATACCATATAAAGCATGGTAATTATAGTAAATAGACCGCAAGGCAGCAAGATCAGTAGGCAGACCCTCCGACGCTAGAAACACTTTTACACTAGTCTTAGTGTATCCCATGTGGTATACAGATGCTGGTTGGTCGTGGAGATAAGCTAGGAATAACTTAAGGGATGACAAAACAGCTGGTTATCTCAATCTCGCCATTAGATACCGACCATTGACATCAAGCGATTCTCTTGTTTGTCGGACCTTAGGAGGAGTCAACGGGTCTATCGAGTTGTTTGTATCAACTTGTCGTTCCTTCAAAAACTGAAAGGACTTACTATCGGCTCGGTTGTCGGATTTGCATGCCAAGATAGCATGTTTGTCTGAAGTTATGGTCTCCATTGTAGTACAGGTTTTCACTCTATGTCGTGGATTAAGATAAATAGTGCTATTTAAGGATTCTTTCGAATGGACTTGTGTTTCTTGGTCTGACCTCATCGTTTGCATTTTCTTCTCTAGTGGAGGAATGAACGGAATAGTCACCACGAAAGGCAACGCGGTTGAGGAAAAGAGTTGAATCTAAAAAAGGATCTTAATTCAACATAAACTCAATGTACGTACCAAACTTCAACCCTCTAACTCAATCTGCAGAAGCTGTGGAGTTCGCCAATTTTTCAAAAATCATGAGAAAACAAGAAATATCTACGTAAAAATGGCGGCGGTTGGAGAAATTCGACCAAATTTTGATAGTTCCATGTTAAGGACCTTACTGAATATTAAGAGAACTGTACACATTGGAAAATATTCAAAACTTTGTGCAATCCTTGATAGAATATCAGATGGTTAGAATAATTTCGCTATTATATGTTATAGTCGCAGAAAAACTATAGTGTATAACTTTCACGAAATGCTCATTTCCTACTCGTATGATTTGCAGCATTCGCCTCATGCTAGGAACCTCATACGTGGAAATCATTATCATCAAAGATATATTTCTTCTCATTGAATATTCACTTCCAGATTCAATTATGATAACAAACTGTTGATGCACAAATCAGGAATTAGTTCACATCAATAAGCGAGTCTAGAAATCAGATCCCACTTCTGATGTAGGAATTTCTCGAAATAACCATTTCCGATCCCTCGAATGTTCTTGAAACTTGGAACTTCGGAAATAGCATTTCGAAATTTCAATGCGCCTCAAGAACACGATTCAATTTCCAACATTATGAGTTTAAATCGAATGACTCTTTCGAAGTGTGCACTCTATTCAAGTTCAAGGGTATATGGGAACGTTTTGGGGTCGGAAAGCATAAATTTCCTTCGCCCGCAAAAGGGAAAACACATTATCGCGCGGCGACAATGCACCGTTATTTCATTGTTTTCAAGTTCGCACATTTCCAATTCATCTTATACACTATATCTGGAAAAGTTGGAGCCCATTTACTAATTACTTCAATTTAACCCTTCTGAACCAATAGAGCCCGAGGTTACTAATGATCCGGCAGCCTTTTGTTTTTCTCTTTAACGTCGCGTTCTAAATTGATTGGGTTCACGGATTGAGTAAACGAAATTGGAGCGGTGCACGACTGGAAGGTTAAAGCTATTTTGGATCAGACAATTTTTAGATGCGTAGATGGAACCATGAATTTTAAAGGGTCACTGTGGAATGAATTTTATTCAGCGTATGGCATAAATATATTATATTAATTTATTGATGTGAGCTATTGATTCTGGGGTCACCCATAGAAAATCTTCAAGTGTTCCCCCGTAACCCTGTGATTTTTGGGTAATGCATGTCATTTGGATGTAAAATGAAATTTCGTTTTGTTATTAACATTTTGGAAAAAACTCTTCAAAGATATCGAAAAGTGCTCATTTATGGAGTGCTTTATAGACATGAAGTTTCTGTCAACTCAAAGATGAATCCTACACTTATTTTATTCACAACTGACATATTACTGGTAGGGTGGTATAGGCACTATCTTGAAAAATGCTTCACATTGTTTATTCTAGTTATATACCAAAATATCGAAGTGGGATGAACTATTACTGGAGCTGTAAAAATTAGAGAAGTGATGTGTAAGAAATATATACTCATACATATGTATGAATATATACCTATGTATATATATATATATATATATATATATATATATATATATATATATATATATATATATATATATATATATATATATATATATATATATATATATATATATATATATATATATATATATATATATAGTTAGTTTTATTTATTCTTCTTGAACCACAGGTATATATTACTAATAAGCAAAAAGTTTGTCAGTTATTAAAGTAAAATTTTTCACAACAGGTAGGTTTGTGCTGTTGTGAAAAATTTTACTTCAATAACTGACAAACTTTTTGCTTATTTTTAGTTCCCATTGATAAAGGCCAAAACCCTGGTCGAAACGTTTGGATAATTAAAGAACATGTAATTTTGACTTTTAATATTGTCTGAACCTTATTCCAAGAAAATACCAATAGTAATATATATATATATATATATATATATATATATATATATATAAATGTCAAAAAAATTTCAATATTTCAAATGTTTTGAAAAGGCTACGAATGTCGTGGCGAAACGTTAACTTTTTAATAAAATCCAGTTTTTTGAGATTCACCAAGCCTGTTATTGCTGATAATTATCAAAAAGTAATTATATATATATATATATATATATATATATATATATATATATATATATATATATATATATATATATATATATATATATATATATATATGTTTATACACGCATAAATCTCTTCTTTTTCGGTATATTTTAGCATCTCCAGAGTTCTCCATCAAACCCAATTAGCTGTAATTTAGATTCTGAAGTTGGGGCAGAAAAACATATTTGAAATTTGGCTCAAAAGGTCAAAATTCTGGGTTCTCCATACCCTGAGAAGAGATTAACGGGGAGATGCATGAGCAGAAATGTTTCAAACCAAAGGTTTGATATGTAGAATTCAATTATGAAAAGTATAAGCCTTCTAGGGATTTTTGGGGGGCATAGATAGATAGATAGATTTATTGTGTTACTACATAAAATGTTTACATTCGTCAAAAATTGATTAAATTGAAAACATCACAAATATTACAGTTGTACAATGCAACTTCAAAACAAACATATTAAACATCCAAGTTGTTTGAACGACGACAAATAATAACATCATAATCAACCTCACCAGTTCACACCTAGTAGGAGCCCATGTCAAATTTGAAAAATTCTTGTACAGAATACAAGGTATTATTCGATAACATCTTCCTCACCCTATACTTAAAATTCTTAAGTGGCAAAGATCTCAAAATTGACGGCAGTTTGTTATAGAATTTCGGTGCCACATAGTCTGGCCCACCCTGTGACCTACTCAGTCTCACAAACGGAACATGTATGTTGTCGCTTGATCTAGTGTTGTAGTCATGAATGTCATTTTTTAACTGAAACCTCGACAGATACTTATGAACATAAATCAAACATTCATAAATAAAAAAACTTGGTAATATTCTATATTTTAAGCCATCAATAATTCTAATTGCCCTTCTTTGAAGTCTAAAAATCCTTTCAGAATTACTAGACCCCCCCCAGGCTACAAGACCATATTTAATGTGTGATTCACAAAGTGCAAAATAGGAAATTCTTAAGACTGACAAGGACACAGAGTAGGACAGACTGCGAAGAACATACACATTCCTAGCAAGTCTCGCAGACAACTGTGAAATATGCTCGCCCCAGGTGAGCCCAGAGTCGAGATACACTCCCAGAAATTTTACGCAAGAGTCATCAGAGCTCCTCAAGCCAAATTTGACCCTCACAGTCTTCTCAGCATTTAAGCTGAGACAATTTCCCGAAAACCAAGCAGAAGCCGCCGACTGAGCGTCATTGTAATACTGATCAATAAGGTTAGCATCACAACACCTGACAGATACAGTGGAATCATCAGCAAAAAGAACACATTTGTAATTCTTCATGAAGTCAGGAAAATCATTTACATATATTAGAAATAACAATGGACCCAAAATGGATCCTTGAGGAACTCCAATGCTAACAACCTCACCATGTGACCATTTATTATTATAAAAAACATGCTGATATCTATCTTTAAGAAACGAACCTATCATCCCAATACTGACACCATCAAAACCATATCTGTCAAGCTTCCTCAATAGTTCCGGATGCGAGACACAGTCAAAGGCCTTTGTAAGATCTAAGAACAAACTCAATGAACACAATCCCTCCTCAAAGCACTGCATTGTATAATTTATAAACTCTATTATGGCGGAAGAAGTATTTTTTCCCTTTCGGAAACCAAATTGATTGTCT
Source organism: Cynegetis impunctata (assembly GCA_030704885.1). Classification (NCBI taxonomy): domain Eukaryota; kingdom Metazoa; phylum Arthropoda; class Insecta; order Coleoptera; family Coccinellidae; genus Cynegetis; species Cynegetis impunctata. The sequence continues at coordinate 951,411 of JARQZK010002903.1, forward strand.
GAAAAAAGACCATTTATCTCAAGAAACTCCGTCATCTGGTTACTAAGAACTTTCTCAAAAACTTTGGAAAAAACAGGCACCAGAGTGATGGGTCTATAGTTAGTTACATTTTCAATACTATCCTTCTTATGCAAAGGTATAGTCTTGCACATTTTTAAGCAAAAATACCGTATGGATTATGGATTGAATTCCATATGAAACAGTTTTAATATAACGTATGATATTTCAATACAAAAAGCATATGAAATTCTTCTGGATGGAAAAAGCAACATCGGAAATCAATTACGTGCGTTCTAGAGAAAAAAAACGTTATAAATCACCAGAAAACAACATCATTTACACCGAAACCTCGCAAAAGGGAACGTCGAACATCCAATCGTTATCCCCACGTCGAACAATAGATTCAACATTACACGAGGCCACATATGTCGATACAGTGGAAAAAAATTTCAATCAAACGCTTTGAAAATAGGAGATTCCGAATCTTTGTTGTTTCATCATTGGCCCGATCTGAACAACCCTTTGGCCTTTGGTAACGTAACCCCCTGTAAGCCGATACCCGCATGTAAGATGATTAATGAGGCTATATCCTTTGTATCTGGAATAACAGAAGGGGTAAACCATTCGCTGAATTACTATTACGGTACTTTGTTCAAGGGTTGTTTACCTCCATTCAATACCTCGAGTTCGAAAGCAAAACAAATCGTTATACAGAGCGTTCGAGGAGTTCCGAAGAACAATCTGTTATTGTTTGTGAGGTATTGGACGATCAAGGTTATTCTATTAAATTTTTATATATTGACACTTCATGGGACGTAATAAACTCTGAATCATAGCAAAACTCATAGGGCCCTCGATCAGAGATATTAGGAACTAACAATTCACTGTTAAGACCGAAAATCGTGAGAATGTTCAGGGTTTTTAAATCCTATATTAGAGTGCTTTGGAATCGCATATAGGCCAGTCAGTTTAGACCAAGACTGCTCAACCTTTTTATCATTAGGGCAAAATGAACAATTCAAAAATCACAGGCGGGCCACTGACAGTTCGTATTTTCGTTATTTCTTATAACAATAAGCATAACTTGAATTAAGGTATTGTGGGGGTCTACGAAAATTTATCTGATTTCGATATTGAAGAAATAAAATGATGGCTTGGCTTCACCCATCAATGTAGGCAGATAATATATTGACTGTTAGGTACTTGTAAAAACTTGCATATTCCATATTCAGTACATCGTGTCGACACTTACAATGCATCGCTCTCCGTCGTCCACAACTCTTGTTCAGACTTGCAAAGGTTCGAAATACGACTTGTGGTGTGTGTGCCTGCACTCATGCATGAACTTTTTTGATTCTTTACCAATATACCTTGGCATACGAATGCCAAGGATAAACGTTACTCATTTCTTTCCTGAATTTCGAAAAGAAAAGTAAAGCGAATCGATGATAGTGTTTGCCAGTGTCGGAAAAAGTGAGTACTTTGTCACAGGTAGAAGTCTTGATGAGAATATTCAGACATACATTCAACATTTAAAGGCCCTGCATGATGACTTCAAAATCAGTTTTGAAGATATTCTGACGATGCAAATACCACCGTGGATCATGAATCCATTTGATGAAACGGAAGTGGAGAATGTGATATTACAAGAGAAGCTACTCGAGCTTAGTACTAGCATAGTTCAGCATAGTGCTGAAGGTGAAATTTAAAAAATGGTATCAAACATTTTGCCTGCAGGCAGAAATACCCGAAAAATATACTGGACAGTGGGGAATTGCGAAAAAGCTTTTGATAGCGTTTTCCTCGTCATATATCATCGAAAAAAGTTTAAGTGTCGTTACCAACCTTTTAACAAAAAAAGGAGTCAGAATTGCGGTTATTTCTAACAAAACTGAAGCCAAATATTGATAATTTGCTGTCAATCCATCAAGTATATCCATCTCATTGAAATTTTGTGATTGTCACTGTAGAAGTAACGTTACGTTATTAATATTTAATTTTCAACAATCACGACCTTTATCATATTACAATGTAATGTAAACCTTACAATTTAATATGATAACAATAATAATTGATAGTGTATTAATTACATATTTGAATAAATACATCACAAGAAAATATATTATTTCTGTTTTTATCTTTACCACTCCGAATGGGGCGGGGGGAATTTTCTAAATAAGATAAGTGAGAATTGATTGATTTCTTGTACTTTGAGATGTCAAAAAAGTGAAGTTGGATGGAATAACTTTTTTGATTGGCCAACTTTGCTTTTTTGACATTCCAAATGTTTTTAAACTTTGGTCAAGTGAATGCTACATAGAGAAAGAAACAAATCTTTCCGAAGTCCGGAACATTGTTAAAATTGCAATGATATTGAATTTTGCCTTATGCTTGTGAAAAAAATTCCAAAAGTTCTGCAAACCTGGAGTAGTATTAAATATATTATTTCATATCACGCATCAAATTTGCAGCCAATTTAAGGATACGGAACATTTTTTTAATTTAAAATTAACTATTTTTTTCGATAAACTGACCAAAAAATTCCAAAAGTTGTGCAAACTAGACAGATACCTCGGAAAAATTTACCAAACAGTTGTATAAATCTGCAACCTTTTACGTTGACCGGAACATGAAGAGCCTGTCATGCCTTCGTCATAATGATAGAGATATATTGAAATATGATACCTCATAAGTAGTTACTTTTTTTACGAAGTATATAAATACAACAGTTGATGATGATTAGCGTCATCAGATTTCACGAGATGTATCGTTTACATTTATTGCTATTTCTTCTTGAGTTCATACTGGTAAAATGGTTAGTTGAAATGGTGTTTTCACAAGCATATGAAAGAAGATATATTCAATGAAGTTGATTGAAATATGTACCCGATGATCTCCTGAAGTTGAGTTGAATGTATTTTGATAACCAACAAACAACTGATCGTCTGACGAAAACGTAAATCGAAAGTTTGGAAATTCTCCTTTTGCCTATATCTTATTATTTTACGAAGATTTTTTTCAAATTTTGCCACTTTTCCATAGCAACGTTTTGTAGCCTTTCCAAATATCTGAATAAAATGTATACAGGGTGTCCCACAATTTTTTAGACAGGCTATAACTCTAAAACAGCTGAAGATAACTTCATGAAATTTGATATGCAGCAATTGGACGGATTTTACAATATTGCGAATCCCTCATGACGTCAGCGAAATCATCACCGTAGCTATGACGTCATGTCATTATAAAATGTCAAATGTAAAGGTGGTCGTGTGACTGCTCATATTAAAGGTCTTTTTATTCTGAATTCAACCATGTAATACACTTAGTATGTCAAAATTTATTAGTTGTGTATTTTCGATCAAAAGGAGCTTAACAAAATAAATAAAAAAGTTTAATGAACAAATTTAATCACATGAAAATCAGGTTTGACGCTTGTGTTGAAATTAATTGTAGAATAATGGTATTATTGCCTTGATTTTCATGTGATTAAATTTGTTTATTAAACTTTTTATTTATTTTGTTAAGCTCCTTTTGATCGAAAATACACAACTAATAAATTTTAACATACTAAGTGTATTACATGGTTGAATTCAGAATAAAAAGACCTTTAATATGAGCAGTCACACGACCACCTTTACATTTGATATTTCATAATGACATGACGTCATAGCTACGGTGATGATTTCGCTGACGTCATGAGGGATTCGCAATATTGTAAAATCCGTCCAATTGCTGCATACCAAATTTCATGAAGTTATCTTCAGCCGTTTTAGATTTATAGCCTGTCTAAAAAATTGTGGGACACCCTGTATATAGCGTATCGTACACATTGGGCCACCCTCAACTTTTCATTTTCAAATACGGACTTGTATTTTTTATTGCATTTTTTCGAATGCCAAGAGTCATTCTTCATATTGGCGTTTTATTTTCATCTAAATCATAAAGTGGTTTAAAAATATTGAACTTATACGAAGCATTCTATACCTTACTCTATGAATTTTTTTTTATTACAGCTGAAATTTAAAAAAAATTCTGAAATTTTACTGGTAATAGTTCAATATTTTCAAAACACTCTGTTATTCAGATGAAAATACTACGACAAAATGAAACATTACGCTTGGCTTTTAAAAAAATTCAATGAAAAATACAGGTCCGTATTTGAAAATTAAAAGTTGAGGGTGGACCAATACGATACCCTGTATATATTTTTTATTCAGATATTTGGATAGCCTACACAAAGTTACAATGGCAAAGTGACAATTAATTGAAAAAATTCCTAAAATAAAAAGATAGAGGCAAAAGAACAATTTCAAAATTATCGATTTTTCCTGTATAACTCCAGAACTAAAGAAGATAGATCAAATTTTTTCATCCATATAATTGACCTCTAAAATATGCTACTTTGCCCCCATCTAACCATTCCTCTATCTCTTACCGTTATTGAAATCCCCATGCATAGACTCGAATTTGAATATATATATATATATATATATACATATATATATATATATATATATATATATATATATATATACATATATATATATATATATATATATATATTATATATATATATATATATATATATATATATATATTTATATATATATATATATATATATATATATATATATATATATATATATATATATATATATATATATATATATATATATATATTTATATATATATATATATATATACATATATGTATTAAAAATTAAATAATAAGAAAACAACTTGTCTAAAAACCACAAAATGAAAATAACTTTTTTATTCGACTAGTTTCGCCTGTTACAGCATTATCAAGACTGAATATTCAGTCTTGATAATGCTGTAACAGGCGAAACTAGTCGAATAAAAAAGTTATTTTCATTTTGTGGTTTTTAGACAAGTTGTTTTCTTATTATTTAATTTTTAATATAAATATGAACTACCACAGAGTTGATTCATCGTCCATCGAATTTATTATATACATATATATATATATATATATATATATATATATATATATATATATATATATATATATATATATATATATATATATGTCAACAGAAAATAACAAGAACCGCAAGTTTATAAATTTCCTAGGAAATTTATAAACCTTCGTAGGATTCTAAACGAGAGATAACTTATTTTATTTTACGCCCACATTTTCGCAAATTGATAACCTTACTGAACTCACGCGTAAAATAATAAGTAAGCAACAACTAAACGCCATGTGCGCTCTGATTGGTTGAATAAGTCACGTGTTCCTTTTCCTTCCTCTCCACCGCCTCCACGGAACATAAACAAACCGGTTGCTCGTGTGTTTTTGTAAAGTTTTTAATATTGTAACTGTGTTGGAACTGTGAAAATAGTTTTATTTTGCTAAGGTTACTAAACTATATCCATAATGAACGACCTAGAAGCTGCGGACACCCAAAATGGTGAAGATAGTGCGGTAAATGCTGAAAAATTTGTTGACGAAGTGAAATTTACCACAGAGATACGAAAGTTTTATAGTGGCCATGACCAAAATAGTAAGAAATCGGAATGTATAGAGGAAAAAATTTAAAATGTCATTAAGTAAAATGTTTTATGATTGTTTTTTCTCTTTTAGAAAACGTCTTCAATATCGTAGAACATTATTTCTGTTGTTTTATTTTGGTAGAGTGAAGTAGGGGTCATTAGCATATTATATAAAAAAGTAACCCTGTATTATAGGTACGTACCCACCTAGTTTTAAAGTAAAAATACTGTTAGGTAGGTAATCGAAACTGATAAATTTATAGTTTGGCAAGTCTGATTGTACCTAAGTCTATGGACACAAGCTTTGCCACTGTCAACATCGACCAATCAGAGAGCAGTGTGTTATTTGCCGTATTTTAAAGAAGCGTAAATATAAAAGCTCTTCTGTGATTGGTCGAACTGTTTAGAATCTTACGAATGGATATCCGTTAGTTTATAAACTTACCACTAGACGTCGCAAATTGATAAGTTTGCGAAAATGTTGGCGTAAAATAATACAATTTACTTCTCGTTTAGAATCCTACGAAAGTTTGAAAATTTCCTAGGAAATTTATAAACTTGCGTAGGTATCTCATTATCTTCCGGTGATATATAAGTAATATATATATATATATATATATATATATATATATATATATATATATATATATATACGAGTATATATATATATATATATATATATATATATATATATATATATGTATATATAAGTAATTGAGGAATCTTGTTATCGACCGTACTCTAATTTCAATATATTAGAATATACAATTTGACTGTCAAAAATCATTTTCGAATTCAACAACAGTAAAGCAAATAGTTCATAAGGTTACTCGTAAACCAACTCATCGAAATTCTCGTACCATCCTCATTTCTTGAAGATGTGGATAACTTATCCTTAAAATATACCCACAGAGATGATTCAAGATGCCACTTGCATCCATATTTTCGAAGCTGCTCGCATATACTTCGGAACAAATGAAACTTTATGTAATTGCTTTGTCAGAATTGAAAGGAAAATATGAAGCATTAAAACACGTCCGGTATATACATAAAATCTAAGTTGGCTTGGCGTTTATGTTAAACAACCACCTAAGATTGTTTCGTCTTGAAATTTTTGAATATAAAGCGGATTTTAAGACAGAAATACGAACAGTGGGCAGAGTTTATAGTTCATTCTTTATAGGGTTCATTTATTAATCCGGCCGGGTTCAAATTAAAGATCCACTTTTCTACTATTTCGCAGAATGCAAGAAGGAAATTAGATTGTCAAACATGCTCTGTAAATTTCAATGTTATTATAATTACGTAATTTGGTCTTAGGTAAAAATTCAATTCACTGAAATCGCAAAAAGATGATCTCTATTACAGCGGTCTATGTTGTAGTAGAGTAAATTAACTTGATATTTAAGAAATAAGAGTAATCGTTATAAGCGATATGGTTTTTAAAGCCCTCAGTATTGCTGACTCAAATTTGGGTGGAAAAAAGATATTTGATGAATTAATCTTCCTAGATTTGCATTGGTGATATTTAATAAGTTCGAAACAATGGTATGATTTGGTTGTCTTTTTATTATTAATTATCACTGTGTGAATGTTAATTTCTGGTGTTGTATCATATGGCCAGGTTTCTTAGAAACTCCTTATCTTGCCAACAGATGGAACTACTTTCGCTCTCTTTGGATACATTTTCTATTTTTTTTCGAACAACCCAACTGCCAACTATACGTTAAGACGGGTTCTTTTTGGACTACCCTCGTAATTCAAATTATTCAGAAAACTCTGCGAATGAGAAGATCTATTTTTATGCTGAAATCTGAATTGTGCGTCCCATAATTAGCGAAGTGTTAAGAGATGACAGCTGTACATTTGCACATAGAGATGCTTTATACGAATTTAGCCTAATTATTTACGCGAATGTAAGAAATGATCTAATTCCAGATCTACAAACATTTGCGGAATTCATTTTCTCAAGTTTAATAGGGCCATTAAAAACTTGAAATAAGAACGGTATATCCATTAGCAAACAAAGCAATCGGAAAAATGGTACGCTTACTTTGATTCATAAAAATTATACCGGCATCAAAACACGCGAATAAGGTTGTTAACATATCTAGAGAGCAAAATACTGATGAATCTGAATGTAGTTAAAATTTTTATAACACGGTTTAAATCAACAATTTCATTACTTTATGTTGTAAAATCAAAGGGTTTATTTGAGAGCAATAAAACCACAAATATAGAATTTGATGAATTTAGACTGGTATAAACATACAATTATTTTGTTGCTTGTCTAAAAAAAATAATTTTTTTACCATCTTTGAGTTTTACTACCGAATTAGCAGCATCAAACATTGCTGATCAAGTTCATAATAATAGTATCAGCATCAACTACTTGAAATTTTATGTAATCTAAAGACTTGAAAGATAGGAAGGATTGCCCTAAAAATATAATGATTTCTTGAACGTACCAAATTAAATCAAATTCAAGTAATTTCCTTATATTCTTGCTCAATTGCAGCAATAATGTGAAGAATTTTTTCCTCGTGTTCATCACTGCTCCATAATTCTTCACTTCCGCCTCAAAAAGCTGCTTCATAAGTGGAATCAACACGAAATACCAATGCATTGTTAATTTCAAACTGGAGGTACAGCAAAAGCTACCAAATTAGTCACTCAATTTACATATTTTCATGGAATTTTGATTTAAAATAACTTGCACTTCGGAACCGAGCCACAATTAAATATTTTGCATTAATTACATCAGATGAACCAAACAATTACAAGGTCCATAACCTACAAAATACTGGGGAGCTTTGTGGGGTGGGTTGTCACTTGTCAGTTCACAGTTTCGACAACTATAAATAACAAAATTTCCCCAAACTGAATAAGTATACATACTGTTAAACATGATATCCCACTGCATTTCTAACGCAAGACTTAATAATTCATTTACATGGTAATTTTTGAATTATCCAAGTAAGAATTAGTTATTTTAAACCACGAAATTTTTGGCACAAAAGTGAATCATTATAATACCAACAAACGTCTCAAATTTGATGCTTTCTGGAATAAGTTTATGTTGATAGCAGGCCCTTCAAATCAAGAGCATTTTCGTTTTATGTAACGTAATGGATGAAAACTCTGGAAAAGTCTAATCTTCTCCAATCTGTTCATATTGAAACGCAAACCCTTCAACCCTCATATCCAGCTCATAAAACGGACCAAACTTAAAATATACACGCATAAAGTTATTCTAACATAAATGTACTCGCACATATATATCACCCCCTTCTTAGGATGGGCGGTAGAGGTTTCTCGCTCTGTCGATTTCCTGTCGTTTCCTTGGTCATTCCGGAACGGATGTGCCTAGTGGAAATTCTGGCGTAGAAAACGAGAGTTAACCCTGAATTTTCGGGTCTGAAGGGTTTCCCATACAGAGTGCCTGGTGGGTCATTGAAACTCTCCAGGGTGGTAATAATAAGATAGATTCAGTTTATACAAAGTGTAAAGGGCAATCATTGTTGTGAATTCGATGTGGAATTTTCGCTGATACGTCCGATTCTTCATGTAAATTGATTATAATATTAATAAATTTAAAATTATAGTTTGATTAAAACATTTTTTTGTAAGATTTTCACAAGGTATATGGAAAAAAAATACGCATTGACTTCGATACTCTCTTAAGAAACTGAAGGGTATAATGGTGCGTTTCCACCGAAGTTTTTGGTAACTTCAGTGTTTCCAAATGTTTGCAACTCCCCAAAAAGTCACCAGCTTTTGATTCCATTGTGTCCACACCGAGCTTCCAACAATTCGAGAAACATTTTACTTGACAATAAGCTGTCTCCACCACACGCAATGTCTCCGACTGACGATTATATTATGCAAGCTAATTCGTTCGTCCACGTGAGACATGCTTCTGTTTCGAACAAATGTTGCCAACTGAAAGTGTATCCATAAAGTGACAAAATATCTTCGACACGCGTATTCTTTTGTCGCTAAAAACAGAAACACGGTTTCCAACATTTGTAGCCAACTTTTGTTGCTAACACAAGGTAATTACAAAAACTTTTGTCACCAACACCTTGTTGACAAGTTGGCAACTTTTCTTCGATGAATACCCACCATAATATTGTTGACATTGAACATTGAAGTTTATCACAGAAGAATCACTTGGAAAAGAAGCAGAGCTGCTGAATGATCTACTTGGTATCATAGAATATCCACCCTGAATATTATTAATAGTCATTCGTAAAGATGTTATATCCAGAAGATCTTCAAACTAGTATTATAGTGCAGATTCCTATAGAATTTTCCGACTAAACCCGAACAATGCAGACCTATTAGTATCATTCCCTTTGGAATGATTGATAAAATCCTAGAAATCTTTATAGTAGGACAGTACATTCTCAGAAAAGGATACACTGTTGTTTTTTCTACAAAAATTCATGAAGCGTTGGTACGCAAGTTCATACTTCTCTCTGGATTTCGCCGGAAGTAAATTAAGTGAAGCCCCGTTCGCGGCTTCTACTAGTTCAGGAGTCGTGCAAGACAACAAATAATCACTATCAGTGTTCATGTTTACTAATTCTTTTTTAATATCTTATAAAATACAACGAATCAAACAAAACCAGCTTTAAAATTATTTTACTTTTGTCATAACAGAGTAATTTCCATGGTTACTACTTCTATATTTCAATATGAACATAGAGAAACCTATTTAAACTTACTTGATTACATCTTGGATGGAATATTTTTTAATTAATTAATTTTTTAAATGTAAATCAACGATCGGAGAAAAAATAGTATGTATAATTCGTGGGAAAAGCATATTCCCTAACTCCTGTGTTACCAGACGAGGAGCGTAGCGACGAGTCTGGTAATTATCACAGTCGTTTGGGAATATTATGCTTTTCCCACTAATTTTACAATATACTAATAGCGTTTTTTAGATAGGCATTACGACATGCGCATGCGCCAAGGTCGATTTGTACGAAGTCCTACAAAACATGCGTCGAGGTGCTCTGTGTGCCACGGTAACCAAGCGACGTTGATAGCTTTAGCTTGATTCTGCGTCTGTGTCTGCTTCCCATCTTATCAATTTGATTCATAATTTGCAGCAAAATGAGCCGGAATAGGATATTCAAATTCGACAGTCAATCAATGAATTTTTTTGCTAAATTTTCACGGATTTATTTCGTAATATCGACTTATTAATACATTTATTGCAATTTTCCTTCATTTCATTGTTAAAATCGACATTCATTGTTATTTGATTTATATAATACATTCAAAAAATATTGACGACATGCACATGCGCCTAGGGGTTTTATCATTCCTAGTGCTACGCAGTAGGGTGTCCTTCATTTTTACGTTTTACGGAAACTGATACATGGTAATTTTTGAATTATCCAAGTAAGAATTAGTTATTTTAAACCACGAAATTTTTGGCACAAAAGTGAATCATTATAATACCAACAAACGTCTCAAATTTGATGCTTTCTGGAATAAGTTTATGTTGATAGCAGGCCCTTCAAATCAAGAGCATTTTCGTTTTATGTAACGTAATGGATGAAAACTCTGGAAAAGTCTAATCTTCTCCAATCTGTTCATATTGAAACGCAAACCCTTCAACCCTCATATCCAGCTCATAAAACGGACCAAACTTAAAATATACACGCATAAAGTTATTCTAACATAAATGTACTCGCACATATATATCACCCCCTTCTTAGGATGGGCGGTAGAGGTTTCTCGCTCTGTCGATTTCCTGTCGTTTCCTTGGTCATTCCGGAACGGATGTGCCTAGTGGAAATTCTGGCGTAGAAAACGAGAGTTAACCCTGAATTTTCGGGTCTGAAGGGTTTCCCATACAGATGCCTGGTGGGGTCATTGAAACTCTCCAGGGTGGTAATAATAAGATAGATTCAGTTTATACAAAGTGTAAAGGCAATCATTGTTGTGAATTCGATGTGGAATTTTGCGCTGATACGTCGATTCTTCATGTAAATTGGATATAATATTAATAAATTTAAAAATTATAGTTGAATTAAAACATTTTTTTTTGTAAGATTTTCACAAGGTATATGGAAAAAAAAAATACGCGCATTGACTTCGATACTTTCTTAAGAAACTGAAGGGTATAATGGTGCGTTTCCACCGAAGTTTTTGGCAACTTCAGTGTTTCCAAATGTTTGCAACTCCCCAAAAAGTCACCAGCTTTTGATTCCATTGTGTCCACACCGAGCTTCCAACAATTCGAGAAACATTTTACTTGACAATAAGCTGTCTCCACCACACGCAATGTCTCCGACTGACGATTATATTATGCAAGCTAATTCGTTCGTCCACGTGAGACATGCTTCTGTTTCGAACAAATGTTGCCAACTGAAAGTGTATCCATAAAGTGACAAAATATCTTCGACACGCGTATTCTTTTGTCGCTAAAAACAGAAACACGGTTTCCAACATTTGTAGCCAACTTTTGTTGCTAACACAAGGTAATTACAAAAACTTTTGTCACCAACACCTTGTTGACAAGTTGGCAACTTTTCTTCGATGAATACCCACCATAATGTTGTTGACATTGAACATTGAAGTTTATCACAGAAGAATCACTTGGAAAAGAAGCAGAGCTGCTGAATGATCTACTTGGTATCATAGAATATCCACCCTGAATATTATTAATAGTCATTCGTAAAGATGTTATATCCAGAAGATCTTAAAACTAGTATTATAGTGCAGATAGAATTTTCCGACTAAACCCGAACAATGCAGACCTATTAGTATCATTCCCTTTGGAATGATTGATAAAATCCTAGAAATCTTTATAGTAGGACAGCTACGCTACAAGAGTTGAAAAATGACAGACTATATAGAGGACAATCTGGTTTTAGATGAAACCATTGCTGTGATACCGCATTACAACTAGTTTGATCGAGATAGAGAAATGAAATTAAATCAATTTATTAGTTACAAAACTTTGAATGTATGGAATAATTCTATGGCTTCGGTTTAAATAACTTGAGTATTGTCTTTAATATTACAAAGGTTGAGGGCTCTTATTCTAGAAAAGTAGAAAGTTCTTACGGTGTTCCGAAGGGTAGTATATAGGGGCCTTTATTGTTTATCATTTATATGAATGATTTATTTAAAGTTTCGTGGAATTCATTCGTGAACCTTTTTCCGATAATACATTGATTTATGTGGCAGAAAATGATTTCGAATATAGCAGTAATCTTGAATAATGAATTAAATATTTTGTACGATTGGTTATGTGGCAACAAATGGAAGTTGAATTTCGTAAAAAAGAAATATATTGTTACAGGTTCTAGAAGCAACTGTTATACATGTTTTTTCAATTTTTTTTAATTGATAATTTGATGAATTAGAAAAAAGACATGAAAATTGAAATCCTAACATCACGTGAAAATCATTATATTAACCTGTATCACTCAAATATGTAACTTTCCCACAATCCTCAGTTATAAAACTAAAGTAGGGCGTATTATCATTCAAATTTCCATTTTAATTTAATTCGTTGAATCCCTTTCTCTCGAATTTAGAATGCAAACGTTATCGCAGCGTCGTAAATCGAAGAAGGCCATGAATGGGCTTAGTTCGTATAGTCGATTTTGGACGATAGGTGGCTATGGTCACTTCCTCCGGATTTAATACCGGATTAAGCTGGGGTCGAAATATAAACTGCCATCGAATGAAAAATGTTATCTACAGCTTGGATTTATGCTTTGGGGAAGTTTAATTAGCACCTTTTGTCTCTTGAGTATGAGGTATGTGGAAGAGCGCATTAAATCGAGAATACTTTGATTAGGAAAATTTGTAACAATAAAAGTTTACTTTGAGCTCTCTGATTGTAAATTATAATGATAAACGCAGCCAGTAAACATGCAAATACTAGTACTATTTTTTAGCGTCGGAAAATTTAACATTTTTTATTTATTGATGAAAATTTTCCTTTGGATAAGGCACTATTCTCAAATTAGCCACAACAAATTAGGGGATCAACAAGTTGGCACTGCTACCACCTAGTAAAGGAGTTAGTGTCGCCTACTCGACTAGGAGAGTGCAAGATTAAAATTTTCAATTTTGACAAAAAAATTGGAAAAAAAACAGTAAATCTGATTATAAATTATAAATATATTTTTGTATATTTTCTAAATTTAATTCAAATATTTTCTGAATTTTTAGCAGGTTTTCACCTGCTCATTAAAATGGGTGCGATTAGCAAAGTTGGACCTAGGACCAAGATAGTTTTTCGTTTCATGACTTTTTATGATGACCAAAAACTCAATTTCATATACAGTAGAACCCCGATTATCCGTGCGCGGATTACCCGGGCTGCGGATTATCCGTGCTATAATTTCCCATCATCGAAATTGTGTCTTTGAAGTTCTATCGAAATAGCGTTTACCGGAAATCACTCGACCAAAACTCTCTATATGGCGCGCCGCGAGAGAGACGCATGGATACAATAATATCGATCGGTCGGGTAATCCCAGTGCTCGAACTCGGGGAAGTACAGAATATGTTTCAGGTTTAATTTATTTAGTTGCGTGCTAAAGACGAGTGACTACACTGCTTTAATCTCAACGCTTGCGTTTCTTTTTAAAATGGCAACAACCAATGTTTTAACAATTGAACAAAAACTAGAGATTTTAAATAAACTTGAAAAGGGCGAAAGTGTAGCAACATTATCACTAGTCTATGAAGTTGGCAAACAAACAATACGCGATATCAATAAAAACAAATTGAAACTACAAAATTTTATATCGCAGCCCGACTCTTTTAAAAACATTTCTACACGGAAATCGTTGAAAGGATCAACTTTTCAACAACTCGATGAAGCACTTTCCAAGTGGTTTTTGCAGAAAAGATCAGAGGGCGTACCAATATCTGGACCAATGTGTGCTAATCAAGCGGAGATTTTTCATAAACGCTTGAAAATCAAAGAACCTTTTAATGCATCCAGCGGTTGGTTGCATAGATTCAAAAAACGTCGAGGAATCCGTGAGCTTGCAATTCAAGACGAAAAGCTCAGTGCCGACGGAGAAGCAATGGTAGAATTTTGCTATGAGCTGGAGACCATAATTACAGAAAATAATATACAACCTTCTCAAATTTATAACGCTGACGAAACAGGGTTATACTGGCGAGCAATGCCAACAAAGACTTTAGCTGCAAGTAATGAGATGAGTGCACCGGGATATAAAAAGAGTAAAGACCGAATAACAGTGTTGTGTTGTGCTAATGCGTCTGGTGGTCATAGACTAAAGCTGGCTATGATTGGAAAGTCAAAAAATCCTCGCGCTTTTAAAAACATGAAATTGCACAATCTCCCAGTTCATTATTATAACCTGCAAGCTGCTTGGATAACTTGTGATATATTTCAAGATTGGTTTCATAAAAAGTTCATTCCTGAGGTAAAGTCTTATTTGAAGCAGGAAAAGTTGCCACAAAAGGCACTTCTTCTTCTGGATAATGCTCGTTCTCATCCCAATGAGGCAGTCCTAAGATCTGACGATGGAAACTTTTTTGTTCTTTTTTTCCCACCCAATGTCACTTCCATTGGCCAACCAAATGAAACGCCTCTACCAGAAAGAAGTTATGATGAATTTGTTGGATGAAGTTGACGTTTTGGAAATCGTTTACGATCAAAGACGCAATTTTTACAGTGGCAAATGCATGGAATGGAGTGAAAGAAATAAATTTCAAAAGAGCTTTTCACAGAATAATGACGCTAGAGGAAGATGAAAGCATCGTGGAATCTGAGGAGGAAGAAACGACCATAACTGAATTAACTGCATTAGTGAGCAGCGCCGATGAGTTCAAAGAAGTTGACGAAACCGAAGTTGAAAGATGGATTCAGTGTGACAAAAATGAGCCAGGTTATCAACTCTTCAATGACGACGATATTGTCGTACAAGTTTTGAATCAGCCCAGTACGTCACAACCTGATTCATTCGAAAATGATAGTCAAGACGAAGAAAATGATGGGACGGTATCAATCAGAAGAGTTTCTAACCGAGAGGCTGAAGAAGCTGCTAACGTTCTACTAGATTATTTTGAGCAACGAAAATCTTCGGACCTCACCGACATTTTGAACTTGCGCAGAATACGTCAGACAATTAAAAAAGATCGAACAATTTTAACACAGACCAAGGTGACTGACTTTTTTTCAAACGCATAGCTACATAAAATACCATATCCGCTTTATTTAAACGCAAATTGACAATTATGTACCTATGATGTAGAGTTTTTATTTTTCTTATTTTGTGTAGTTTACTTTTTTACCTTATGTAGAATTATATTTTTTGTTCTGTTATCTTTTTATGCAATACATATAAACTTAGTTTGAACTAATGGGATCTTTTTTTTCTGTCATATTTTCTGATAATTATTAGCAATAACAGGCTTGGTGAATCTCAACGTCAAATTTTTTAATAAAATCGAGTTTTTTGAGATTCACCAAGCCTGTTATTCCTAATATGTATGTATAAGCTTATGTATTTTGGCGTTGTTTACATGATAAAGAGCGCAATTTTGAAGCAATGAGGTCGAAAGTCTGTAAATAGGTAGTTTCGCATGATATCTTGGATGGGATTGTTTTTGGTTCAAAATGGTTGTGGGGTTGACCCCCTGGGGGAACAAATAAATCTTGTTCACATGATAAAGGGCGTAATTTTGGAACAAGAGGATTGAAAGTTTGTGAGTAGGGGGTTTCAATAGTACTAAATTAGGTACTTGGAATGTGTTGGTTCGAAAATATTATGAAAATTCCTAAATTGAGGTAGGTATCACGCGAAAAAATGTTCAGCTACAAAAAAATTCTGGATTAAGTACTTTTTTAAGTTAATATAGATTCCAGACTTACAAGAGACATCAAAAAACATACATTTTAAGATATGCTCAACACTAAATACCTACACTATAAGAGAAACATACTTTTGAACTATAATTTTTTTCCAATTAAGCAGGTTTATTTCTCAAAAACAATTGAAATCTTGTAAAACTACATAACAATGAGTAACAATTGAAATAAAATACCTATAACAAAAATTTTCTGGATATATAATCACAGAAAACAGAATGCGTTTCATATAAAAATATAAAATTTGTAGAAATAAGAGTACCTACATGAGATCCTGAACTCTCAAGGACATCACAAAATACGAGTATACATTTTAAAAAATTTAAAGAACCTTATTCACAATAATACATACATAATTGTATATTCCTAAGCAAGCGCACTTTCAATTCTTGTAGCAAGTTGAAAACATCGCAAAACTTAACTGTTTGTTTCCTAACGTGATTATTTGAAAAACTTGTGATATAATAGTTGAAGTATAGGAAATTTGATAACTTAAATGATTACAATATCAGTGAATTAATGAGATGATTATGCATTGAGCATAAATGCTATTTTAAGTTGGAATATGACATTTTGCTAGCTGGAACTTTTCAATTGTAGAAGTAAAATAATTATTTATTGGTGTAGATTCGTAGATGATATATTATTACCCCGAGGCGAAGCTAAAGGGGTTATAGTCTCACGACAAAAAGTTGGGATCTGACCCGATTTTAAAAATTCCAACAGATATCGATGAAACACAAAAAAAAAAAAAAAAAAAAAAAAAAAAAAAAAAAAAAGCAATTTATTTCCAACAGGGGTACCCAGTTACAGGAAATGTAAACATAAATTATATACTATCTTCTAAGTGACAGCAAGTAAGTATCTCGTAACAAATGACAAATGATAAATGAAAAATATACTTAATTACCAAATATTAATACACGTGAAACCCAAAAAAAAAGTATTCAAATAGAATTGACTAACATTATCGTAACGTAACAATACAACACGATTATTATATGTTATTAACAATACATGACATAACAGCGCTCAAAGAGTCAAAATGAATATCACACAGCCTACAAAGTTTGTTTAAACTATTGCACATAAAATTTACAGGTGATCGTATCATAACATTTGTTCGCGATGCTTCGCAATAAAATTTCAAACATTGTCGGCCTCCGATTCTAGGTACTAGGAAATTTATATCGTTTAGAAGAACACTACTATCGATATTGTTGTTAATTAATTTATACATGAATTTTGTACCAAGTATAATTCTTCTTTTTTCCAAAGATATCATTTCAAATCGCGACAACAAAATGTTATGATCGATACCTCTTACAGGATACTCTCCATCGACTTTTAGACATAAATATTTTAGGAACTTTCTCTGTACGCTTTCAATTGACTGTTTTTGGTAATCGTAGATTGGGTTCCATATCAAAGATCCATATTCTAACCTGGATCTGGCATAAGCAAAATACAGCAACTTCAAAGTGGCAATATTTTTAAAGTTTTTACTATTTCTGTAAATGAAACCAAGCATCCTATTCGCGTCTGCAACCGTATTTTTCATATGTGTGTTGAATGTAAGTTTACTGTCATATGTGATACCAAGGTCTTTCATCTCTAGTACGCGGTTAATCATTTTATTGTCAATCGCGTAACCATATATCAAGGTGCTCGATTTTTTTGTAAATGATATTATGTTACATTTTGTCACATTCAGTTGTAGACGATTATCGTTACACCAAAGTTTGATTGAGTCCAATTCGGACTGTACTCGGATATGATTTCATTAGGGAATTTTAATTCCCAATTTTTCCCAACGAAGAATAAAAAATATAGCGTTTTTACCCCGAGGCGAAGCTAAATTCTCACTACAAAAAGTTGGGATCTGGTCCGATTTTAAAAATTCCAACGGATATCGATAAAATACATATGATTTCATCAGAGAAGTTTTGTTCCCAATTGTACCCTAAGAATAATAAAAAAAATTTTCTCCGATCGTGGGAAAAGTGACACTATTTTGACCTGTTTTCTATGCGAAAAGCTCAACATTCCAGAATAGTGGTCAGTTGCTAAGCAATTAGAAAATAACAGTGCGGTAATATTCTTTTTCTAATTTTGACATATAAAGTGACACTTTTCAAAACTCATCGACGTTTTGAAACGTTTTACTTTTCGCAACTGGTTACGAAAAGTAAAATATTTCGCAACTGTTGATGAAAAGTAAATTTCGCCATTAATTGTGAAACATACAGAATCATTGTAAGACTAAACTACTAGAACTATGACTTTTCAGGCTGGTAACCTTCAGAATGTCGTTTCAAAAAGGCCAGTAAATTTGTATACTTCTTGATGTCAATATTTCTCTTCAAGCACAATTCGGTTCTTAACATCGAATATAAGCTCCACAAGGTTGAATTCTTCATTCCCTTTTTTTCTTGAAAATACGCTGGCAAAACTTTTTCGTTCAAATTAGTAATCCTTTTTTGTTCACACCATAAACAAAATTTCGCATAGGACAAATCATACTTGCTCCTCGACTTCTTAGGAATAATTGTAGATAGCGCAGATTGAGCCGCTTCCTCGATTTCGCTCGGTACGTCGTTCTCTGAATCGGACATTGCAATATATATTCTTCTACTTTAAAACAAATTCAAGGAATTATTTACGAAAAGAAAAGCGATTATTATTTTCACTTTTTTGACAATGAAATTCATAGACAAACACTATCGAAATTACGAAATATGACACTAACGATACTTCCATAGCAACGAAGTGAAAAATAAATATCTCCGAATTCTCTAGACGAGGTACGCTTGTAGGGACGTTTTGATACTTTTAATTTAAATTCAAATAGTCACATCCTATTCAAAATTAGAAAAAATATTGTGTGAAACACGTTGGGAAACATTATTTTTCGTAACTCGCGTTCTTTTGCGCAACTCGCTCCGCTCGTTGCGCAGAAATACGCTCATTACGAAAAATAATGCTTTTCCCAACTGGTTGCACAAATAACTATACCGCACTGCTGTAGCGTGCGGTAATGTAACAAATGGATTATTACATTAAAATGAAACAAAGTATGGTTTTAATTTTTATAATTGTTGTTAATATTTACATTTTTTGTATCCTGTAGCTTGACGTTTTAAAACTGCTCTCAGTTTTTGGTACTGGGCAATATTAATATTATTTTTAACAGACAAAGTTGATTGAAGCATGGAATAATGTGCCCACAACGTCGAAGATTTCATTATTTTAGCCAATTCAGCAACATACGCCATCAGTACATTCTCAGAAAAGGATACACTGTTGTTTTTTCTACAAAAATTCATGAAGCGTTGGTACGCAAGTTCATACTTCTTTCTGGATTTCGCCGGAAGTAAATTAAGTGAAGCCCCGTTCGCGGCTTCTACTAGTTCAGGAGTCGTGCAAGATAACAAATAATCACTATCACTGTTCATGTTTACTAATTCTTTTTTAATTCCTTATAAAATACAACGAATCAAACAAAACCAGCTTTGAAATTATTTTACTTTTGTCATAACAGAGTAATTTCCATGGTTACTACTTTTATATTTCAATATGAACATAGAGAAACCTATTTAAACTTACTTGATTACATCTTGGATGGAATATTTTTTAATTAATTAATTTTTTAAATGTAAATCAACGATCGGAGAAAAAATAGTATGTATAATTCGTGGGAAAAGCATATTCCCAAACTCCTGTGTTACCAGACTCGTCGCTACGCTCCTCGTCTGGTAATTATCACAGTCGTTTGGGAATATTATGCTTTTCCCACTAATTTTACAATATACTAATAGCGTTTTTTAGATAGGCATTACGACATGCGCATGCGCCAAGGTCGATTTGTACGAAGTCCTACAAAACATGCGTCGAGGTGCTCTGTGTGCCACGGTAACCAAGCGACGTTGATAGCTTCAGCTTGATTCTGCGTCTGTGTCTGCTTCCCATCTTATCAATTTGATTCATAATTTGCAGCAAAATGAGCCGGAATAGGATATTCAAATTCGACAGTCAATCAATGAATTTTTTTGCTAAATTTTCACGGATTTATTTCGTAATATCGACTTATTAATACATTTATTGCAATTTTCCTTCATTTCATTGTTAAAATCGACATTCATTGTTATTTAATTTATATAAAACATTCAAAAAATATTGACGACATGCACATGCGCCTAGGGGTTTTATCATTCCTAGTGCTACGCAGTAGGGTGTCCTTCATTTTTACGTTTTACGGAAACTGATAGACAATAGAATATTTTCATAGATTTCATAAATTCCATACCTGCATCCAATATCAATTACAACAGAGGGGAACAAAATAACTCTTACAGTTTTCTAGATCTTACTTTTATACTAGAACTAACGCTAAACGCAATTTTTCAAAAACCATGAAAGCTTTATGATAATTAAATACACAAATTGTTGATATTGACAGTTCTAACAGTTTGTGTATTAACTTATTATAGAGAAAGAATAATTTCTGTCTATTTCCATACTAATCAAGTTATTGCAATTGAGTTTTTTTAACATAAAATATTTTCGGATGGAGGAAATTACAGCGGCAAAGTTAAAATAAATAAATAAGGTGATCTACTGAACCCAAAGGTTTAAGAACAGTTACAACAAAATCTAAATATATATATATATATATATATATATATATATATATGTATATATATATATATATATATATATATATATAATATATATATATATATATATATATATATATATATATATATATAGGGTGACCATATTTTTCTAAAAAAAAGTACAAAAATTGTAATTGATAAAAAAGGTGAAAAATTCATGTCGTTTAAGCTCAAATAAAGGGTAAAAAGAAATATGAATTAAATAAACGTAATCATTTTATTACATTTTAATCAAGGAACAAAATACAAAAATGAATTATTATAAAATATATAAGAAAATAAATTAACATATAATTTCTTCTAATGAAAAAAAAAGATTATGTACGTAGTATGTGTATGTAGTTAATTTTCCCTGGGTAGGCCTGCAACTGCATCATTACGCCTCGCATCATGTTTGTGCCAGTCGTACTTTTGGGAACCCAAAATCGCCTTTAGAATTTGCAGAGGTTTCGTTAAAGTTTGTGTAGACTTTCATCACAGCTTCGAGAGTAGGTATTAACAATCGTGATTTTTCTGAGCTCCAATAATTATTAATGTTGGAGAATAGTCTCTCAATCGATGCACTTGTGCCAGGAAAACAAAAAATGAAATCACATAAGATCTGCAAATTTTTAAAATTATTTTGACTTGACCCAGTTTCTTGTATAAATTTGAATGTTTCAAGCCACCGCTCTTCAGTGCGTATGTTTTTTGAATTCCAATAAGAAATTTTATCTTCTGTGAGGTAGTTTTGTATGAGACTCACTTCCTCAAACAGTTCATTTTCATTCAATACTGGACCAATAAAATCTTTAAAAGCCTCACATGAACACAAAATATCGTTCCATAAAACTTTTCTTCTCAAAAAAACTGACCGACGCGACGAATTTACAAATAGCTAAGAACTACGTTACGTACCACTCGAGTCGATTTTAAATTATACTGTCCTAAAAAGTAGTACATTTAGGTGTACTTGATGAACCTTTTAAGTACAATAGGACAGCATGCAAAAAGTAAGTACTGTCCTATTAAAATGAGTACATATGGTCACCCTATATATATATATATATATATATATATATATATATATATATATATATATATATATATATATATATATATATATATATATATATATATATATATATATATATATATATATATATATATAATCTCTTGATAATTATTAGCAATAACAGGCTGGTTGAATCTTAAAAAACTCGATTTTATTAAAAAGTTCACGTTTCACTACGACATTCATAGTTTTTCAAAACTTTTGAAAAAATTGAAATCTCCTTGACATTTATTGATTTGAAAAAATTTGAATAGACAAAGACTGCTTTGTCTCGCTTAATTTTTTTTTTGAATGTGGTTGTTCTTTGTTATTTATTACGTGCTATTCAGTCTAATATCAACATTCAAAATTGTTATCATTAGATGGCAAGGGAAACCACAGAAACCTTTACCTACGTAATGTTCGAAAATAAAAATAATAGGGTACTATTTATCTAACAACTAAGAAATTAGTCGCAGGAAAATATTAAAAAAGTAGAGCAGAATTATCGGTATAGAACGTTTATATGGAAGCAGCCGTTGACACGTGTTTCGGACTCTTTGGTCCTCATCAGAACGGCTTAGCAAAGCATTGGATTGAAAATTTGGAGATGAAAATAGTACAACAAATAAAAACCTCTGCTACGGAAGACAATCACACCTTTGTGGACTATTGTTTGAACTCTCCGGTTTGGGAGATTTGGTCAAACTCTGCCACGGAGGCGATTAATGCCATCCGCGAGATCTCCGAACGAGTAAATAAACAATAATAAAGAAATTAGTCGCGGGAAAATATTAAATAAGTAGAGCAAAATTATCGGTATAGCCCGTTTATATAGAAGTAGCCGTTTTTAATGAAATTTTTATTTAGAATTTCAAATCTTTTAAAAAGGTACTCACAATCTAGAACAATGTTTGAAAATCTCAGCTTAAGTTTGGGATCATTGCCATATTTTCAGCTTGCAATATTTAATTATTTATTCGAATTGTTGTTGCCTGTGATCTATTTTTGATCTCTTGATAATTATTAGCAATAACAGGCTGGTTGAATCTTAAAAAACTCGATTTTATTAAAAAGTTGACGTTTCACTACGACATTCATAGTTTTTCAAAACTTTTGAAAAAATTGAAATCTCATGACATTTATTGATGCGGATGGCATTAATCGCCTCCGTGGCAGAGTTTGACCAATTCTCCCAAACCGGAGAGTTCAAACAATAGTCCACAAAGGTGTGATTGTCTTCCGTAGCAGAGGTTTTTATTTGTTGTACTATTTTCATCTCCAAATTTTCAATCCAATGCTTTGCTACGCCGTTCTGATGAGGACCAAAGAGTCCGAAACACGTGTCAACGGCTGCTTCCATATAAACGTTCTATACCGATAATTCTGCTCTACTTTTTTAATATTTTCCTGCGACTAATTTCTTTGTTGTTAGATAAATAGTACCCTTTTATTTTTATTTTCGAACATTACGTAGGTAAAGGTTTCTGTGGTTTCCCTTGCCATCTAATGATAACAATTTTGAATGTTGATATTAGACTGAATAGCACGTAATAAATAACAAAGAACAACCACATTCGAAAAAAATTTAAGCGAGACAAAGCAGTCTTTGTCTATTCAAATTTTTTCAAATCAATAAATGTCAAGGAGATTTCAATTTTTTCAAAAGTTTTGAAAAACTATGCATGTCGTAGTGAAACGTCAACTTTTTAATAAAATCGAGTTTTTTAAGATTCAACCAGCCTGTTATTGCTAATAATTATCAAGAGATCAAAAATAGATCACAGGCAACAACAATTCGAATAAATATATATATATATATATATATATATATGTATATATGTAAATGTATATATATATATATATATATAAAAATATATATATATATATATATATATAATATATGTATATATGTATATGTATATATATATATATATATATATATATATATATATATATATATATATATATATATATATATATATATATATATATATATATATATATATATATATATATATATATATATATATATATATATATATATATATATATATATATATATATAGTTTTTAACATGTGGCATTTATTGTAATTGTAGATTATCTATTCAATTTAAGTTTATCTCGATTTAAAATTAGTTATCTAATGCAAATTTTTTTATTTATGCTTTAGTAATCATTCTATTTTTATTCGGGAAAACTATGTCATCTAGGACTTACTACTTTAATTTTTTTTTATAATGCGAATGTGTATCCATTGCCAAATTTTCTTTAGTAAAGATATTCATTATATATATATATATATATATATATATATATATATATATATATATATATATATATATATATATAATGTTCAGAAAGATTTCCGCGGTCGGAAGTATTTGAAAAACTTGGTTCACGGAATGAACCGATTTTTCAAATCTTTTACGCGGTTCATTCCGTGAACCAAGTTTTTCATATATATATATATATATATATATATATATATATATATATATATATATATATATATACAATAGCCATACCTTTGTTTCAACAGATCCTGAAATTTTCTACACCGTTCAAACGAATGGATTGTTCTGTTTATTTTTTTGCATGCTTTTAAAATAACACAATCAAGTTTGAAATTATATTCAGTCTGTTAGCCATGACATCAAATAATTGATTTATACTCTTCAAAAGGCTTTCACAAAATTTGCAATAAAATTATCTACTGACAATTTATCACTGCCCCTGATTCCCATCATTTTCGAAATAAATCAGTTACGGGGTACTTTTAACAAAATATTCAATTATATTTGATTTGATTTTATATGCATGAAACTCATAAATTAATTATTCTGTGATTCAGGAAAAACTGCCGTGAAAATTCGGTTGTATAAATACGTCACTGCAATTATTGAATTGATTGGATAAATTTGAATAGTATCATTACTAGCTTATCTCAATGAATCATTCTTCATTTATAAATTCACGTTAAATTATCAAAAATTTCAAGTTTTTAGTAATTCATCAGTTGGTTTAGTTAGTCAGCATCTGATGAAGAAGTAGTACTTCGAAACGAGCATCACGTATTTCAAATGATATAACTGAGATTGAATTCTCGCACACCTGGTGAAACATCATAAAGGATAAAGTTTAAACTTTAAAATAAAACACACTTGGTGTATGTTTCACTACATAAAAATATTTAGATACTTTATTTAGCAGTAACGAAAGTCGACATGTTTCGAGTTATGAACTCATTATCTAGACTGACTACAGGAGAGTATAATAATAATAATAATATAAGCTTTATTCCCAAATACAATATCATGAACAACAAAAGTATACAGTTCTTGACTTGAATGGAAATTGTGTCACAAACAGGAAAAATTCAATAAAATATACAACATAAATATAAGAAAATAAACTACATTAAGTATTCTCTCAACGTATACGGTTCCAGCTCTATAAGATATTCTATTACATTTTGTTTAAATTTCCTAAGTTGAACAGTAGCCCTGATGGTCAGAGGCAGTCTGTTGTAAAGTCTAATACTCATATAGCTTGGGCTACTTTCATAAAAGGACGATGAATATTTTGGATAAACATAACACATACGTCTAGTTTGGTAACCATGTTTGAAAGCAAAGCCGTCATACAAATTGTACCTACAGAAATGAACTAACACATTGTAAATATATAAGGCAGGTAGAGTGAGAATATTGCATCTTCTAAAAACTCCCCTGCATGATTCTCTAAATGACATACCCGTTAAAATTCTTAAGACTCTTTTCTGTAAAATAAAAACCCTTTGACATTGATTACTTGCACCCCAAAAAACAATACCATAACTCAAAAGCGACTGAAAGCAAGAAAAATAAACTATTTTTAGTTGTTGAAAAGATAAATACCTTTTCATAACACATAAGGAATAACTACCTCTACTCAATTTAACACATAAATCATCAATATGTTTTATCCAATTTAAGGTATCATCCACGTGTATACCCAAAAATTTGGTGAACTTCGATAAAGTGACATTTTCACCATTTACACATATTTCTTCACAAATTTCATTTCTCCTATGAAATAACATATAATGGGTTTTTGAGTTGTTTTTGACTAAACAATTTCTTGAGAAATATTCATCCAACATATCCATTGTCCCGCTTGCCACGTCAACAGCATTTTTAAAATCATTTCCTTGGATAATTATATTTGTATCCTCCGAGAGTATTACATCTTATTTTATAAAACAGACAAAAGCAAAGCCGATACCTGAAAATCAATTTGTTCGTTTACAAGGGGTAATTTACTATTATGGGCGGAACTTATTTCGACAATTTCAACAAGGTCAAGGCACTTTCCTTTGTTACCTAAATGTAACTTTTGGGTTTTGTTGAAAAAAACGAATAAAGTATCTGTTGCATTCAATATACCTCACACAAACTATTAATGAAGAACAAAAATAGGTACTTACAAATAAATTATGTGCCGAATTTGAGTAGCAAAATATGTGACAGACTATCGAAAAATAACGTTAAAACAATTTGTACAAATAAAAGAAAATTGAAGTCATTCTTGGTCAATAATAAAGAAAAATCTAACATCGGAGAAAACGGTGGTGTTTACAAAATATTTTGCGACGAGTGTCCTGCTTTCTTTATTTGATAAACAGGAAGGAATATAAACATTCGTGTTGAGGAACATAAAAAGTCAAATTTACAAAATAAAAATACCACTGGCTTCTCCGAACAATGTATAAAATTTAATCATATCCTGGATTTCAACAAAACCCAATTGTTGCATTCAGGTAACAAAGGACGATCTTGAAATTCTCGAAATAAGTTCCGCCCATAATAGTCAATTACCCCTTGTAAACGAACAAATTGATTTTCAGGTATCACCTTTGCTTTTGTATGTTTTATAAAGCAATATAAAATACTCTCCTGTAGTCAGTCTTGGTGATGAGTTCATAACTCAAACATGTCGACTATCCTTTACTGCTAAATACATTATCTTAATATTTTTATATAGTGAAACATACGCCAAGTGTGTTTTATTTTAAAGTTTATACTTTATTCAAATAATATAGTTATATTTGGATATTGTTATAAATATTGTTTTATTATGAATATAAATTTTTTTCATTAAATTGTTATTTTGTTATTTTTTGAAGTATTTTTTTGTTATTGAATTGATTGAAATTAATATCGAACTTCCAACATTTTGCAACATCTGTATAGAAGTTTTATCATTATAGTGGAAAGCTTCAAAACTTACAAATTCACCACTTCGAAGCACCTGCATGCCCTAGGAATTATTCCAGTGGCGTACATACCCTTAGGACATCCAGGTTACTCGGATCATCTGCTCAACTTTCGGGATCAGTTTCTCGCCTGATTGGACAAAGTTTGGACCTAAAACCCCTTCCATATAAGCCCTTAAATCCCCATTTCGTCTCCTGTATATCCCTTCATCAAATATTCATCCCTCAATCGGTTGGTATGATAAAGGACATTGTATAATCAAATTGAGAGCATTTGATAAATAGGATATCGAAATTAAATTAGTCTAACGTATCTCTACCGCTTGATCTAGATTTGAAGATTTGGGAAATTCGGTTTGTAACCTAAAACCGAGGTAAATTTACGCGTTTCGTCAACCAAGTAAACATCTTCAGGAGTTGATGTTGAAATTGTAAAATACTGCTTGAAATTGTTTAATTGATAAATTGAAGCGAAATCCAATAATCCTGTTCTTCCTGAATTTTATTTTGAGTATTCGAGGTTAATTCTTATTTATCTTCATGTTTCAGTGCTGTTAGATATAAAAACAAAACTTCCAAAGTAAAAGTCAGTATCTCACCATTTCTATACGAAAGTTGCAAATAAATTAGAACTATTAACTTATGAACCTTGAACAACATTCATAAATCTGCGCCTGCTCCCTTAACAATGCTACCTCGCCAGTGTAAATCAACAAAACATTCTCTATGGCTCCATACAAAATATTATTCCGCTTCATAAACTTCCTCTATGAATGGCTGTTAGTAAGGAAGTAAGTCCTTCATTCTAATCTTTTAATCTATGGTTCGGAATTCGCTCCTTCGTCGGGACACAGAAAATAGAAAACCCCTGTTTCCCTTCACGTTGTCTGGATCGATGATCTACGGCCATAGAGTGGATTTACCTTTGTGGGGATTGTTGAATGAAATATAAATGTGAATAGTGTTTGGCGAAATGAGGTTGAAAAGGTGTATTGTGCTACAAGCGGCTTGGACTCGAGTGCTCGATTATATGTACAAACAATTTAATACCTTGTTAACGAATTTTACGATTTGATTGGTACTTTACTCGGTTAATTTCTTTGTGATGTGAATGGTTTTGTTGTATTTATTATAGAGTGATACTTAGCTAAGGTATGTTGGGTAAGTATATTTTAAAGTAGATCCTTCTTCCACGAACAATATCTTTTCATTATTGGGAGATATATGAATAATTCTTGCAATTGAATTTGAAATAGTAATTAAAGTTATGAAAAACACTGATACAAATGAGATTTACCATAATTTCTCGTATGATGGTGAATTTGAATTGACAATTGTTAGTAGATCGACTGAAATGTATGTATTAGTAAATATATATTAGTTCATTCATGAGTCTGGTGTTCTGAAGAAGAACATATTTCTCTTTATTTTTCACTTGTATATTATTTGTTGATTTTACCTTAGATACGGTTGCTATAAATACACTCATTATGCCCTGGGGCGTTTTGAGCGGGCATAATGGATCATGACGCCTGCTAATTGTACGAGGAGAAATGAAGCGACTTCCATTGATTATATACTTCATAATCTTTGACGCATACGTTTTTGGATTTCTCCGGCAATTAATTATTCGCAGCTTTGACTGCATTTTCTATGATATTCTTGGGTAAATTCATTTTCATTTCCATTATTTCTATAAGACTACACAAAGAAAGCAGCAATGACATTCACTAAATATGACGACAAAAATATTCACAAACATCAAAATATCAACAAATGACATGTGTACTATGAGAAGGAAAATGGAAAGGAGCAATGAACCGATTTTAAAATCGATTTTTTATTATAATAAATTATTTTTTCCGTGAAAAATATAATCTTATATGCACCACGTGCGTTATATAGATCCTAACGCCCGATATAAAATACAAAATAACTATTTGGTGACATTTTAGTGATGACATATTGTACCTAAATGTTCATTTCAATTGATAAAGCATTTGTGGTAAATAATAGTATATTATTTCATAAGGAGGAGAAGTGTCACTTTTCATGGCGAGCTTGAGCTTACCCGCCGAACGCAGTGAGGCGGGTAATTGAAAGCGAGCCATGAAAAGTCACTTCTACTCCGAATGAAATATGTTACTTTATTTTCAAACGTTTTGAAATTCATAAAAATCTGAATATCCATTTTTGGATCGATTCACATTTACGCACATAATTCTATCCACTTACGATCGTTAAGAATTATGGAACATTTTCCTAGTTACGGTTGCCACACGAAATTGATTCTGACAGATATACTTGAAGTAAAATAATATTGATAGTTATAATTCGCAACCTGGTGAGAAGTGGTTTAAAGTGAAAATGTCTTCAGAAATTCAGGTTTTGGCCAAAGAAGCAGAGTCTACCCTTGGACCGTCGAAGTCTATTGAAAAATATTCTGCAGCATATGATCACTTCGTGAATTGGTGCAATTCGAAAAATGTGACAGTTTACCAAGAGAATGTGCTTCTAGCATATTTCAATTCAATGGATAGAGAAAAAAAAATGGAAATCCTCTACTTTGTGGGCCCGATAATCAATGATAAAGTCGCAACTAGCGATCAAACATGAAATAGATATTGGTAAATATCTGAAGTTGCAAGAAATAACGCATTCTTATAATAAATGTGTAAATTGTTATTATTAACCATTGTTTTAATATGTTTATTAATTTACACCAAGTATCGGCCCAATCAATCCAAAATCTGAAGTTGCGCATATTTTTGAAAAAGTCCAATGAAGGATATCTTCCAAAAAAATCAAGAGTTTTTTCTAAGGAAGAGTTCGATCGTTTTCTCTTCGAAGCACAGGATGATTCATATTTAGGATTAAAGGTAACTATCATATTTCAAGTAATTTTAATTTTGTATTTTTGATCACGTGGTTTTTTCAGATTGTTTTATCATTCGGAATAGCTGGTGCCTGCGGATGTGACGAAATGGTGAAAATGAAAAGTACAGATATCGAGGACAAGGGAAATATTATAATAGTCAATGTTCCTGATAGTAAAACGAGAAAAGTTCGAACATTCACAGTTATCGGGGAGAATAATCTAAATATTTATCGGAGATACACTGCGTTAAGACCAAACGATTTCGTTGAAAATAGATTTTTTTTGAAATATCAATCTGGAAAATGTTACAGAGCTGTGATGGGAATACATGGTATAGGAAGTGTTCCAAGAAAGGTTGCCACTTTTTTGCAATGGAATCATCCAAGCGAATACACAGGTCATTCATTGACGCGAACTTCTGCTACACTACTTATAGATGGAGGAGCCAACATTGAGTCTTTGAAACGACACGGAGGTTGGAAGTCAAGTAGTGTAGCAGAACGCTATATCGAGGATTCTCTGCGAAATAAGAATGACATTGCTCGTAGGATATTGAGCGTCAACGCTGGAACCAGCAACTCAGATTACTCTATTGAGGCATCAGCTTTTGAACAGAATCCGAGACAGAATCCTACCAGTTCATTATTACATGGTTTTAATTTTCAAAATGCAACATTGACCAATGGTACATTCAATGTAACTTTAACGAATAAAAATGACGTTTGAATTGGAGAATTTTTTGTTCGTGGTTACCAATTCATCTTTGCATCTTTTCCTGCCGCCGGCCGGAAAAGTGTTGCATAGCAACACTTCTCCGCCTTGGCGGAGAAATAGAACTTTTCGATGATCTTGTCAATCGAGAAATGACGTTATTATCGTACGTTTGAAAATAATTAGTATATTATATTATAAGGATTAAAAGTGCATATTTTTTTTACGAGCAATAATTGCAGTTGCGAGGCGGAGCGCAGCGCAGCCGAGCGAATGCAAAATTGCGAGTAAAAATAGGCACTTTTAGTCCGTATGATATATACTATTTTTTCTCCAACCAAGTCAAAATTAAAATAATATTAGTTTTATTCAAAAATCGTTAATAATTTGGTTATAAATTTGAACACCTATTAATTATAACAGCGATAGCAAGTCGGTAGTCATGGATATCTGGTATTGTTGGTAAATATTGATTGTCAAGTAGACGTCAGTAGACGTACTAATCATATAATTTTTGTAGTAGTTTTTACGCTGCTTTCAAAATGAATCCCGAACACGATGAAAATATACCTGCGGATATATTGGAAAGTGCCGAAGCAGTATATCTAAATCTTTTGCCACCCAAATCTCGCCAAGTTTATGAACTTGCATATCAGCGATTCATGGATTGGTGTAAAGAAAAAAATGTGCAAAACTATGCGGAGAGTGTTCTTATGGTGTATTTCTCAAATTTAACGAAGACCGTCAAGCCATCCACTCTTTGGTCACAGTATTCAATGTTGCGATCCACACTGGATATCAAAAATGGTGTGGATATTAGTAAATATTCAAAATTACGAGCATTGTTAAAAAGGCAAAGTGATGGATATATACCTAAAAAGTCTAGGGTTTTTACAAAGGAGGAAGTGTATATTTGATGATAAAGGTTGATGATAAAGGTTGTTCTAGTATTAGGAATTGGAGGTGCTATGCGTTGTGACGAACTAGTTCATTTGAAAATTGATGACATTGAAGATATGGACTCGGTCCTGGTCGTAAAAATTTTGCAGACAAAAAACAAGAAACCTCGTTTGTTTCATTATAGGCGATAATTATTTGCGTTTATTTCGAAAATATGTTGCACTACGGCCATCAAATAGACAGGAACGTCGTTTATTTTGGAAGTATGTTAATGGGAAGTGTCAAAGAATGGTTGTTGGTATTCACAAAATTAGTTCCGTGCCGCAAGAAATTGCAAAATTTTTGAAGTTAGAAAATTGGAAGGAGTATACTGGACATTCGCTAAGAAGAACATCTGCTACACTTCTTATTGATGGTGGCGGTGACCTCACTTGTCTTAAAAGACATGGAGGTTGGAAATTGAGTACGGTAGCAGAAGGGTATATTGAGGAATCACGTATCAACAAAGAGAATATGACCAGAAAAATATTGCAACCTGACAAAGAAGGTACAAGTACCTGTTCAGATATTTCCTCGAATGTTTCATCAACAGTTACGGAGAATATTTTGAGTTGTTCTAACATTAATGAAAATCTTTTGAATTGTTCGAAAATTGTTAGTGATAATTTCAGTGGTGCTTTGAATTTTGGCAATAATTTTTCCAATTGTACATTCAATATCAATATAAATAACAAATAAATACCTATATATAGTTGCCCAATTAGTTTGTTTTACTAAGTTTGTAAGAGAAAATGTTTTTTCTTCAAATTTCAATAATAAGAGAGCTCAAATGCAATTACTTTTGGTACTAGGATTAAAAGTAGCGTTTTTAATCCTAGGATTAAAAGTGTTGCTAAGCAACGAGCAAATTTTTGTACGGTAAGGGAATTGATGGCTTTTGCACCTGAAAATAGTACAAAAATGTCAACATTTTTTGATGGTTGGAGAAAATTTAGTATATTATTCAACGAGCGGTAATGTAGGTCATAACTCACGCAGATGAAGTTTGCAGTTATTCATCAAGTGAGTTATGACCATTATCGCAAGTTGAATACTATACTTTATCTACGACTATAACAATAAATACTAATATACAAGTACAAATTCACAATAATTAGGTAGTATTAACTTAATTTGAAAACGTCAGAATTATTCAAGTGACATTAGCAGATGAGTGACGGTCGATCTTACTTGGGATCTTAGTAGACTATATAGTGAGTTATAGCAGTGAGTTATTATTACTCACGCTGTTTGGTAATAGATACTATTAATTGCTAAAACGCAGTTGAATAATGAATATATTATTCAATAGGAGTAGATAAATTTCATTATTACAATTAGCTATGTAAAATATTTGAGAAAATTACACTTCTTGTACTATCCTTTTTCGATGTAGCCAGAAGTTTTTAAATATCGATTAATGCAATACAGAAATTCAATCAAATAAAGTGAAAAAAAATAAAGCACATGTAGATACCTATATACCAACCATAAAAATATAAATTTTTGCATTGTCTTTCATATGAATTTGGAAATTCTTCTGGAAAATTTCAGGTACATATTAAACAAAGAGTCCAATGTGACTCTTGAAAAAAAATTTATAATTATCAATTCATTCCATAATAATTAAATGAAGAAATTTGGCATAATTCCACGGTATATATTTTTTGATATTATCCATATTTCAGATATAAATTTCCAATTCCCTCAATTCATCTGCAAACAGATGTGAAGAAACTTTGTTCAATCACGTTAAACGTGTATGTTTTCGTTGTCTGGAGTATGTAAATATTTCCAATTAAATCCCTGGAGATTTTTTCCACATCTAAGCCTACCAGCTTCAAAAACTGGTGCTAGAGATATTTATTTACACAGATATTCCGAGAGTGTTATGCAGCATCTCGTGAAATACCAAATTATTTATTATTAGAGTCTTCATTGAATAATTAACGCTTGGTAATTTTACTTAACCTCACTTTCAGACAGGAACCAAACCGTCGGTTTGTTTGAAAATCTGTCATATTGGCGGATATATAAATTATGAAATATACGCAGCCGCCGGTTCCGCTTCCTTGCTAAAAGATTAAGATGCTACGATATTAATATAAATAGAGAAAGTAAATTCTACGATGAAGTACTAACGAAATAAATTGTTGCATCGATTTCCTTCATGAATTAGGAATTTATTTGATCTCACGTCTCAAAGGAAATTATTTTATTTATACTCGTTGAATCATTGAAGATCTTAGTAATTCTACAGATGAAAGCGTATAAAGATTTTCAGAGATTATAAACTTTGTAAGGTGTTAAATTTCATTAAAATCAATTTAATTCAACTATTCTAGAAAATGAGTAAAGTATTTTTTCCTATACAATAATTCAAAAAGGTCATCGTTGGTGGTTGAATGTCAACTTTACCTATCCTTTTTGGAGTGTTTCCTCCAAGAGCTCCATATATTCATGAATTAATTAATTTTTCTTTTTATCCACAGAAAGCTCCGAAATATATTCTTAAAAACATGTGCGAAATATTATTGAAAGAAAGTATATAAGGGATGTTGTAATTCCAAATCACAAAACTTTCAAAAACATAATTAAAATAAGTTATACTTAGTAGTATAGTAATTCCCAAATAGAACATTTTTTACACCATAATCTAAATATACCTAATTGAAATTAAGTAAATTCAAGAATATGGTTATTCTCAAATGATGAATTCTCAACATACTCAAAATATAATTGAAAAAAAGTATATCAGGGATGTAGTAATTCCGAATCACAAAACTTTCAAAAACATAATTTAATGTTATATTTAGTAGTATAGTAATTCACAAATACAACATATTTTACACCATACGCTAAATATACCTAATTGAAATAAAGTAGTTTCAAGAATATGGTAATTCTCAAATGAAAAATTCTTGAGAACATACGCAAAATCTGATTGAAAAAAGTATATTCAGGAATGTGGTAATTTCCAAATAAAAAATTGTTAAAAGCATATGCAAAATATAACTGAGAGAAAGTATATTCAGGGATATTACAATTCCCAAATAAAAAATTCTGAAAAAAAGACGCGAAATATAATTTTTGAAAGAAAGTTTATTTAGGGATATAGTAATTCCCAACTGAAAAAATTTTAAAACATACGCAAAATATAATTGAAAGGATATATTTAGAGATTTCTAAATAAAAAAACTCTGAAAAACATACGCGAAATATAATTATTGCGAAAAAGTATATTTAGGGATATAGTTATTCGAAAATGAAAAAATTTAACAAACATACGCAAAATATAATTGAAAGAAATTATATTTTGGGATATCGTAATTCCTGATAAGAAACTCGGAAATACGGGAGATATAATTATTGCAAGAAAGTATATTTAGGGATATAGTAATTCCCATCTGAAAAAAATTTAAAAACATACGCAAAATATAATTGAAAGGAGGTATATTTAGAGGTATCGTAATTTCTAAATAAGAAACTCTGAAAAACATACGCGAAATATAATTATTGCAAGAAAGTATATTTAGGGATATAGTATTTCGAAAATGAAAAAATTTTGAAAGCATACTCAAAATATAATTCAAAGAAATTATATTTAGGGATATCGTAATTCCTAAGAAGAAACTCTGAAAAACATACGGGAAATATAATTATTGCAAGAAAGTATATTTGGGGATAAAGTAATTCCCAACTGAAAAATTTTTAAAAACATAAGCAAAATATAATTGAGAGAAAGTATATTAGGGATGCAGTAATTCCCGAACAAAAAATTATTTTGTGGTATAGTAATTCCCGAATTCAATTTTTTTTGAACATGAAGACTATGTATTTGGGTACAGTTGAAATTTTTTTTATCTATTATAGGGGCTTTTTCTAATTTATTTCATTTCCTGAATTGATCTCGTTCCTGCTAAGAACTTCTTCTAGAATTAATGCTGGTCTTCTTTTTCGAGAGAAAGTTGTCACCTACCACTTTCATTTTCTAAATATTCGCCAGACTAAAATTTCGAAAATAAATTCAGTAAAAATAGCAGAAGAACCTGAAATAATTAATTCCTACAACTTACACGAAACCGAAAAACAACCACTTAAATTCAGACCTAATTTTCTCAGAACATGTAACCCCATCCCCAAACTCAGTGCAGGTGGTTCGCGCCACCGTGCAAATTGGCTGATTGCGGGCCTAACTCCAACTTACACGTTCCGAGATTATTCTAATCTCATCCCCCGCACACCTACCACCCCCCGGACGTGTAAGCGAGCTCGCGAACAACCAACAAAGTTAGAAAACGTAAGTTAATCTTTCCATATCATCTTTACCAAACACTCCCGACTCTCTCACATGTGGGATAATTTTCCAAAGTTTTGGAAGCTTGTATCGCACCCCTATCATGCACCTCTGTCGGGGGAGGATATGAAATATTCATCTAATTAGCGAATTCCGCTTGAAAGTCGTTTATTCGATCTAATATAAAATGCAGATATCGAAATCTGTCGGAAATATACAGGGTGATATTTAATAAGTGTCCGATATTTTGCAGGGTGATTACTGAGTTATTTGTAAGGGGAAAAGTTCATATAAGCAAGGATTAGAAGTCCTCCATTTTTAGGATATAGGTTATTGCAAATTTAATTTAATTTTTGTTATTCGTAAATAAAAACATTGGAGTAAACTTGCTAGCCTACTTGATACGTTCCAGTAAGTGAAAAAACATTTAAGGATAAACCTCCTAGCCTACTTGATACTTCGTACTGGCTCGAAAAAAGATACCAAATAACAGCTCATTTGGTTCTATGGGAGCCGCTGGAGATTTCAATATGTACCGGAAAAAAATATATCGAAACATTTGTGAAAATCGTTGTCTAGAAGGTCTAAAACGAATGAAAAAACTACTGCTGCACATCACTGTTGACTTTCGAAACACTGTAATTGACGTCTGAAATTAAGATCGTAACGCCGGAGCGGCTAATATCGGTACTAGAGCATGGGCCATTAACGGTTTGTTTACATTGTTTGATAATGGTATTTACGTTCATTTCATTTTGAGTTTTCGAGCGTTAAGCTCGGTAATTTGTGTTTTTTTTGACTTTGTATTTTCAGTGGTTTATTGTGTTTCGATTGAGGACAATATAATCTCTGTTCAACAGTAGATAACCTACCTACATCAAGTTGAAATTTACACTGAGTTTTTATCATTGAACATAAAAATCAATAATAAAATAAAGGAGAGGACAAATAAATTAATTGGTTAGAAAAACTATATATACATCATGAAAAGGCTGTATGATAGAATAGCTATTTATTCAAAAAGTTAGACAACTTTGAAAAGTTTCAAGAAAACATCTCTGACATGTCTACTTTCATTACCAACTGAAGAGGTTTTGAGTATAATGGAAAAAACTAAGTACTTACCAGCAAAACTGAAATAAACAACATGAAATAAAAGAAGAATTGACATGAATACTCTGCTTGAATGGTTTGAACGTAATGAGTTATTATATTTTTTGAATTTTCCTGACGTATAACAGCTCTCCTAAAAGTACGGTGGACTTCTGAGTGTCTGCTTTTTTTTATAAAATCTCTGGTTTCCTGGTTATATTATTGAATATTTTAGTTTTTACGTAGCTGTCGAGTCAAGTTTCATTTCACATTCTTGATGTTATGATAAACTGTTATTTTGGTTGTGCAAATAAACATTATTTATTATTATTATTTTAATAGTACCTCTGGTTGTTACATGAAAGAAAATACAATTATCTAGAATCTCTGGATGATGGCCCAGGTTCAGATTCCGATAAAAACCGAAGATTTTTCGTTGGAATAGCATTGGACTTCAAAAACCCTACGTTTTCGGTTAGCTGAAAATCAGTTGGTATAATTCCATATAGAAAAATCCACAAACTTACTGCAGGGAAAATAATTATTCTCAGTAAACTGTAAAGGACAACTCTCTTATGTTCAGACATTTTTTTCAATCTTCAAGTTATGAATCCACACCTTTCTTCTGTCCATCATTTCCTTGTTTCCC
The DNA here is from genome assembly GCA_030704885.1 of Cynegetis impunctata. NCBI lineage: Eukaryota > Metazoa > Arthropoda > Insecta > Coleoptera > Coccinellidae > Cynegetis > Cynegetis impunctata. The sequence goes on from JARQZK010002903.1 coordinate 989,347, forward strand.
AACATTGTTTGGAATACAACTTTGAATTGTCCAGCTTTCGGAAAGCTTTGTAAGCTATATTCGGATTTTTTTTTGCCCAAGATGAACAATAGGATACACAACAATAGTGATTCATCTCTTCTGAACGTTTTCAAACGATCCCACACAAAATTAAACACAATTAAAACTCAACAACTTCTCATATAAAATACACGTAAATAGATGTAAACAAAGCAATCCATGGCCCATACGTTAGTAATATTCGACACCGGTAGGGGGCGTATCGCTTATCTGCGTTCGCCAATACTCTATTATTTTCTGGGAAATTACGACTGAAAAAACTTAAGAAAGAGTTAGCTTGATATACCTGCTAACTCATACCTTGACAATTCGAACTTCCTCATCCCTATTTCCCTGTCTAAACTTATCTGACCCCGTATTCAACAGAATTCCCAGGCCATTCTTTCCAAAATTGTTCCATCAGCGCTATGATCTATCTTCTGTCTTGCGCCAGATCTTCCCATACGTCTCCAGACATCCACGTGCATGTCGCGCGTCAATTTTCATCCCCCAAGACGCGGTTGTTCGTACAAAACTCCCCACTTAGTCGGTATTCAAGGGCGAGGTCCTAAATACCGATCAATCACTTAGTCTTTGCCGATTTTAACATACTGTCTCATCTGTCAATGCGAGTGACGTGTAAACTTATAACAAGGGGTGGGGAAAGGTTCGCAGCTTTTCGGAACTTACCTTGAATATGTAAGGAGGGGGTTAAGGATTCCCTACAAGTTTTCAAAGTATTCATGAGAGTCGTCAGAGTCACTCTTCATTGGATTGAACGTTTTTAAGGGTTTATATTATAACTATAAATAATAAACAATTTGCTTTGTTTTTATTACTATTTGTATATTTATAAACGTTTCCTAGTGTGATTGTTTCTCATTTATAATTTAAATGTATTATCAGAAAGTATCTGACAGATCCATCCAATATTTATATTATAATTTCGACCATTCAATTTTTTAAATATTTATAAAGGCGTAATTTGAAAGAAAATTTTGTATCAGTATCCAAACATATAAAAATTGTAGTTTCAGTTGTAAAAATGATAACACTTTCATATATTCTTATATTTCCCTTGATAATTGTTAACATAAATACCTGAAGTGTCCAAGTGGTAGTTAAGAAAAATTTATGTAGGTATTTCTATGTTCCATCGTTAATTTTACTCAAGATATTACTCTGTGATCGCTGTCATTATGATAAAATGCGGAATATTCGAGAACCATCCAAGTTTGTTTCATTTTCATTTATAATTTAAATGTTTTTTTCAATTAATGTTTATTATATGATTACAGATAGGTTTCTGAAATTTTGTAGCATAATTTATTATATTTGGTTAATGTTTATAATTGTTTGAGCTGTGATCATTTCAGAGACTTAGATATATTTATTCATTTGAATTACGTAATATGCATGCAGTATGTGATTTATACGCTTTGAAATATTTTTATATGTAGTTATGTGATCTTGGTAACTGGTTGATCAAGGAATTGAACTTTTATGGTACAATTTCAAAACCGTCTTTTCACAATAAACAAGAAGATTTAACAAACAGTATTTAACAAAATAATTCTAATTCTAATTTCGTATCATTCGTTATTGATTGATTCAGGCCTCAGGCTTGGTCGATCGATCGACGACCCTCTGTGCCCCCTCCCTCTGTCTACGCTGGACTCCAAGACCCTTCCCCCTTATTCATTTGAAAAATAAATTAAAGAACTAAAATTAAAATATAATATGTATCCTTTAAATTTTCACTACTAGCTTAGTTTATAATATTGTCATAAATTAGTTAAATAAAATAAAATATTTTATTTTTCACTTGTATATTATTTGTTGATTTTACCTTAGATACAGTTGCTATATATAATTACACTCATTATGCCCCAGGGCGTTATGAGCGGGCGTTATGGATCATAACGCCTGCTCATTGTACGAGGAGAAATGAAGCAACTTCCATTGATTAAATACTTCATAATCCTTGTCGTATACGACTCTGGATTTCTCCGGCAATTCGCAGCTTTGGCTGCATTTTCTATGATATCCTTGGGTAAATTCATTTTCATTTCCATTATTTCTATAAGACTACATATAGAAAGCAGCAATGACATTCACTAAATATGAAGACATGAATATGAAAATAATTTTTTCGTGAAAAATAAAATCTGGTATGCACCACGTGCATTACTTCATCCTAACGCCCATCGGGCGTTAAGACCTATATAACGCACTTGGTACAAAAATGACGATTATTGTAGTATTAACATATAATTTATCGACAATATGTAGGTGATAGTTCTATATAATTTTTTATTATGTTTTATGAAAGATATGTTTTGTTCTGTTGGATTGACAGAATAAAACCTTAGACTGATTCACAGTACAATTTCAAGAATGTAAGCAATTCTTCAGTGATCCATGTAGGTACCAGTAACAAGATCATTCATTCTTGAAATTGTAAATTTTAACACAGTTGTACCCTTAAATCTCCCCATTTCCACACTTTTCGTAACATGTGTTCTACACTACACATTTCCGCCATTTTAAAGGGCGTACAAGAAACCTGTCTCGACGTTCCATTGTTTCACTTTCCGACACGAACAAACAGCGACATAATTCCGCCTAATATGCCTATGTGTGGTCGCCATATAACTCCAGAACGCTTACAACGATCCCCGCGCGTTTTCGTCGGACCGTTTACGCTGAAATTAAGTGTAAGAGGTGTCATGCTGGACCGACACCTACCAAGAAAACCAGACTGTTCAAGATCCGTAGGCGGGACTTGAATTTGCATATCGCATATCGCCTTTATGTCTGGGCATATTTAGAATATATAAGTAGGTACGTTGGGATTTATATGTTTCTTCGACTTTTATTCAATTTCTGTATAAATTTCGTCGGTTATCAGGGCAAAGAGATCGCACGTTGATTGAAATTTATGGAATATAGATAAGTCCGTGCAGATTGTGGAATCGAACAGGTGTAGTTTTTAAATCGGAATTGCTATAGATGGCGCCACGCTGCGAACACCGCTGACAGGTTGGAGGAATTAAGTGTTATCGTTTGGATTATTATAAACTGCATTGAGATCAATGAATTGCGGTAGTTAGACAGGTCTGCAGACTGAATTTGGCATTCGTTCTTCGCGAAATGTTAGGTAGATATATAGTTATTAACGTAACAAGGCCGATATGTAGCAAATAACGGATGAGGTTGGATATTGTAATCCGAGGCGCAGCCGAGGATTATAACTAACCGAATCCGTTATTTGCGTATCGGCCGTGTGTCGTTAAAAATTTTTCGTAATCCCGTTGAAAGATTATATTTTGGTTCCGAAGAAAGAACAAACCCCGTACCTCGCAATTCTAAGGAAAAATCCCAACCTCGTGCACTCTATTGTCATGGAACAGTTTGACAGTTTTATAAACAACGTCAGTTTTTTGTGTTCTCAAGTTCGCTTTAACGACGACCATGGATGAAATTGAGGAACAAAATCAAATTCCTTTAGAAATATTGGGAGAATCATATGCAGTGCAGCGAGTGTTGATTAACTGCCGAAAATAACTCAAGAGCGATATCAAAAAGAATATGAAAATTTTGAAATGTGGCGTAAAAGCAAGAATGTAAAGGTGGTTAATGAAGATGTATTATTAGCCTATGCGAAATGAAAATCAGAGGTTTATTCTCCCAACTCGCTGTGGACCCAGATTTCAATGTTGTTATTGTAAGCAGAATGATGTTTTGAAATAAATATTTGAACAAGTGATTTCTTAACGGCCGCCGGCCGTTATGAAATTATGAAACGGCCGCCGGCCGTTAACACTGACTTTTCAATTGACATCTGAATACCGTTAAATCAAAATAACAGTATGGGATTACGAAAATATTATAACCTTGTTGAAAGATGGATAACAATTACACGATGTATTGACTGAAACGGATGACAGTCCGTTGTGGACTGTTGATTTGACGTTTTGAAGTATCCCTTTACTTGATAATTTGATTCACGTGGTGCCTTTTTTTGTCATAATCTTTTATTCAAGTACCATAATTACATTATATAACCTTATGTCTAAAAGAATTTAGTTGAAGATATCAATACTAATGACAAGAAGTGTCCTTAGTCTTGGCCGACTTTACAGTCATGAACTTAAAAATACTACATGTGAGTTTTGACTCGAAATCACTGTCCTAATGACAGGAATAAAAATCTTAATCTTGATCCTGGTCTTCTCGGAGTATCATCCTGGGTCTCTTGTGTTTCCCCGGTCTGTCTTCATCATATTCTCCAAGTCGGTGACGAGGGGGTTCGGATTTGTTGGCAAGTCAGCATACATTTTAGCTGACGTCGCTCTGATGAACTCGATTACACTCGGCATTTCCAAGTCTCGGTGAATCTAGGAGTTTCGGACGTACCAAGGAGCGTCTACGGCCATCCTCAGGGATTGGTTCTGCACGATCTGTAGCTTGTTGATATGGTAATGAGCTGCGTATCCCCAAACTGGAGATGCGTAGGTCATTGCCGGTTGGATGATGGATTTGTATAGATAGATCTTAGTGGCTATACTGAGCTTACTCCGTCTGTTGATAAGGGGGTAAAGGTTCGCCTGTATCGGCTTGGCTCTGTTCGTGCAGTGGTCCACATGAGGCTTCCATGGTAGCCTTCGGTCGAGGATAACTCCCAGGTACTTCGCCTTTGTAACCCAAGGAATCGGGTGGCCATTCATCAGGATCTGGTCTTCTGGTTGTTGGCGTCGCTTGGAAAGGAACAGGGCAATAATCTTCTCCGGATTGGCAGTTATACACCAGTCCGAAAACCACTCGTTCAAGTTGTCTGCGGCCTCCTGCAGTTTTTGCGTCACCAAATAGGGCTGCCATGCTCTTGCCATGATTGCTGTGTCGTCAGCGTAGAAAGCTAGGGTAGTCCCCTACATCCTGTGCACATCTCGAGTGAAAAGGTTGAACAACATCGGGGAGAGGCGTGGTGCCTGTTGATGATTCTAGAAGATATTGACGCCTCTATGTACAATCCGTTTATAAACTCTACCTATATTCTGTAAAATCAGCGGCCTTCTTCAGACCAAATATGCCCAAATTTGGTATGAATCTCGGGTTGTTTTTGAGGCAGATCAGAACCGTCAATTTAGGTATAAATTTGTTCAATCCTTTGGCTTTGAAGGGTGGATGAGAAGAAACAAAGTGGATATAATTATGAACAATGTATTCGAAATACAACTCTCTAGGGTTTTTTGAAGGAACAATTGACTGAAGACAAAATTTCACAGGATTTTGGTTCCTCCACGTCCCCTTCAAAATAAGTTAGGAAAATGAAAATTTGAAGTGTTTTTCGAATCTATCGAAATTTTTAAATTCATTTAGAAAGCTAAAAATTTGATGTGAATTAAGTTAATGTTAGGATATGACCTTCAGTCGAGCCTTTAGTTCTTTCAAATTTTTTCTCGCATCTTCACAATTTTGACGAGAAAATCACAGTGTTTTTGCTAGTTTTAAAGCTATTATTACTACATTTTCAGAAGTTATATATGTAGAAAGCATTGAGCTTTTGACTTCGGATTTTCACTTTACAAGTTCATTGGTGTTCTACTATGAATCGGCAGTGTTTCCAGATTTCAAATATGTCTATAATCTAAATAAAAATTATAATCAAATACTTTGTTTCCAAAATTGAAGTTGTTGTAACTTCTTTGTTAATCAATGTTTTTATGAAATATTTATGGTTTCTATTTATAATTCCTACGAATCCAGTGGTGTAGTCAAATTTGAACACAAGAAGTGCCTAATACACGTTTGCCATATTTGACAACGAAAAAGAATATAGAGTGCCTTGGAAATGAAACTATATTAGGAAAATTTATGTCAAAATATAGTTTTTGATGCATAATAAAAAAAAAATTTGAGATTGATTGAAAAAATGCTTATTCTACAGGGGTGCTTCCATTTTATATTGGTCGCATTGTATATATATATATATATATATATATATATATTTTATCTAAGGAATTACCAAAATTCTTCGTATTTACTTATAACAATACATAAATTTTGGATGTTTTAATAGCATAGTTATCCTGTGTTCCCGTTATATATTTTCTTGTTAATATTGTTATGAGGAAAGATGTTACATTAAATATGGCCCTAATGAGAATATTGTTTTTGTTCTGATAAATTTTAATTAAACTTTGTACTCCTGAAATAGTATATTATATAACTGGAACGGATTTCCCTCAAGTATGAAGTTTTTCGCCTACGGCTGTTGCTGCAAATTATACGAGTTGAAATTGAGCATTCCTAGCAAGTTATACACTATACTTTTTCTACGACTACAACATTATAACAGCGAAATTATTTGAGCAATCTGATATTCTCTAAAGAATTTCTCTAAATTTTGTATATTTTCAATGTCTACAGTTCTGTTCATATTCAGACTTCAATTTTTGAGACAATTCATTGAAATAAGCAAGAAATACAGTTTCTGAATCTGACGTGGTAGCTTTTTCCCTTTGCAAACCTCTGGAAGATTCGTAGTCTTTCACATATTTTTCTTTTGATATTTCTGGGTAAATTGACACAAGCCTGTTTCACGGCTTCCGTAATTTTTGGGGGAGTAAGTTCTATGTCACTTTCGCTGCTCATCATTAAATTCAAATTCTAAAATCTAACTAGACAGAGCTGTCACTATTTGAGGCTTGAATTTTGACATTCCATGGAAGATGTGATAAATTGTTCAATGACAACACAATGACTTCATTGTATTATCAGGCGAGAAAAATAAATTTAAGACATCCAACGAACCGTATTGTTTAATGGGGAACAGTTGAGAAAGATAAGTATTATGTTATAGTAAAAAAAAAAGTTTGTTTTACAAAGTTACAATTTGTAATAATAATAATTCTTTATTTCCTTAAGACGGCCATGAAACTGTATAGAAAAAGTCAATACAGAAGAACGAGTGAAAAAAAAACAAAACATAAAAATACAGAAAAGAATACAAAACCATATACATACTTGACAATTAGAACCAATAATCTTTAACTTCATAATAACAATGTTCTGCCAAGAAATGCTTCAACTTGCTTGTGAATATATTAGTGGACCCACAATTTTTCAAATCTGTTGGGAGAGCATTAAAAAATCTAGGTGCCATATAATTAGGCGATTTATAGGTTAACTGATATTTAGTAACTGGTACAAAATAGTTTTCTTTCTGACGGGTGTTCAAACCATGTTTTTCTTTATTTTTTTTCAAATGTAGATTCATTGTCTGTGAAAATACATACACATAATTGATATATAACAAGGGAAGCTAGAGTTAATATTTTCAGATTCATCATGGAGCGAATATATAATATATATATATATATATATATATATATATATATATATATATATATATATATATATAATAATTATAATTTTATTTTAACTGCATCACAGTCGTGTCATACTACATATACACAGTATACAACATATATCAATATAGTATACAATATAAATATTAAAAAAATATATGAAAATAAAAAAATCATCAATTTGTTGACCTACTAAAATCGACTTCTTCGAGGTGATAAACTGAATATTCTTTGAAGTATACTTTCAGTGTTTTTTTCAGAGTTGTTGTTCTCCTTTCAAGGGGTAATCTGTTGTATAGCCTGGTACCAACAGTCAGCCTATCACCAATATTCAATCTTTTCCTTGTAATTTGTAAATTTTGTTGCTGCGGATGTTATATGGTTGCATATGACCTCTGGTTTGATGTGTTGAGCTGTTATACTTTATATCCATGACTAGTTTTATGACAAGTTCGGAGACCACTGTTTGTATTCTGTATTTAAGAAACGGGGGTCTACAATGGGTTTCGGGGCTGACGCCTTCTAATGCTCTTATAGCTTCTTTTTGTGCTTTCAATACTTTAGTGATGTGAGCTGAAACTCCCCATATTTCTATTCCATAAGTCATCCTTGAATGAAAAAGAGCAAAATACGATTCCAGAGCTGATTCAACATTTATAATTTGCTTAATGCGTCTTATTGAGAATACCAATTTGTGAAGACAGTGAACTAATTTCTCACAGTGGTTGGCCCTTGTAAGTCGTGTATCCATGATAAAACCTAGAAATGGTATATATATATATATATATATATATATATATATATATATATATTTTCAATATATAAAGTATAGTATACTTTAGAGAATAATATAAGTAATATATAAATAACTAACTGATTGGGCCGATACTTTGAAAATCTAGTATAATATTATAAATAAAACTTCACAGTTTTTGATTTTCACTATATTTTGTTAACATGACAATTGTTTCGTCATTACGCAGTGGCTTCTTCAGATGTATAATACATACTAACTTTCACAACGAGAATATTGAAAGATGAAGGAATATATATATATATATATATATATATATATATATATATATATATATATATATATATATACAATAAGAATGGGGAAAACCTAAACGTAATCACTTAGCAGGTAGAAAGTACAAACTGTTAATGACATGGGAAAACCCAATACGCACAAATATTCAATATTACATCTAGAAGAGATTTAACTATTCATATCTAATTGGTCATTTAACAAATTATTGGATTGTTTCATACTATTAATTTCAAGAGCTTCTAATAAATTGAGTTTATAGCCTTTCTTTTCTATATGTAACATTTCAAATTCACTATTCAAAATATGATTTTGTTCTAGGAGGTGTGATGCATGAGTAGAATCTAATTTTTCTTTGTCGTAACTTCTTTTATGTTCTGATATTCGAACTCCAAAGTTCCTGCCAGTTTGGCCAACATATACTTTAGGACATGAACCACAAGTTAGCTTATAGATCCCTGATTTATTTTGTTGTGTAGTTTTATCTTTTTAAATTTTAATATGTTTTCCAATGGTATTCTGAGTTTTGATTGCTATTTTTAAATTTCGATTTGACAAAAGGTTGAAATTTTGAGTGTTCACCTTTAGAAGTTAATAATTTGAAGTTTTTCTCATTATCTATTATTGGCTTATTGAAAATCGAAAATGCATGTTTATTGCTATTTCTTTCTATTGTCAAATCAGATTAAATATCTGAAAAAGCCACTGTGTATTGGCGAATCAATTGTCATTTTAAGAAAATATAGTGAAAATCAAAAACTGTGAAGTTTTATTTACGATATAATATATGAATACTAATATATAGAATTCTGTTTTTTTTTCATTGAATTACTCTCAAACTTCAATTTATTTCATTGTATCTACTATTAAGTAGGTAATATATACCGGGTGTCCCACTACACCTCTCGTATTATATATCTGAATCCTCCAAATTGCGATTCTGTTGCGAATGACGAAAATTCAGCAAAATTACAATCAAATTGTCGAGGATTGTTAATTTTCTTGTCAAGAATGATCCGAGACACCGATTTGTAAATACGAATGAAATTTTCTGGCGCACGCTGTAGGTACCTGAGGTGTGATCCATTTGGGTGGTCTATTCGCCGAAGAAATCAAGAATGGACAATTCGGTGTCGTCCTATGACCCTAAATCGTCTCTTTCCAGCTCCATAAACCACACACAATACAAATGTACCAGTTTCTATAATTTATTACGGCTATATACCGATGTATTTTGCAGCGCTCATCCTACAGTTTGTTGGTTTTTTGTTAACAAGCGCGACACGGTTTTGCTATTAGATTTCCACAATGTTTCAGCATAGCATATTTGTTGTTATTTTGAAATATGCTCACGTGGGGTACGACAATTTGTCACGGTAATATTTGGATTAATTGTTGTGTGAGAGGAGTGTTATTTTTCGTCGTGTTGGTGTAGTTTATTGGACTGTTTTTCGTTGGTTCGCTTGCAAAAAATATTGTTTTATTATTAATTGTCCACTTAGTTATAGGATGAGGTTGTGTGATATATTTTAATTTAGAAATTCAACATACTTGATGTAAAATTTCAATGAAACATACTGAGTATATTTCACCTATGTAATTGTTAATGATAGATGAACTTTTGTCAAAGGATGCATAGGAGGAAATATATATATATATATATATATATATATATATATATATATTTATATATATATATATATATATATATATATTATATATATATATATATATAATTATATATATATATATATATATATAATATATATATATATATATATATATATATATATATATATATATATATATATATATATATATATATATATATATATATATATATATATATAGTGATATGGATTTTAATTGCAACATATTAATGAGGAAGGATGTAGTACAGTAGGGAATGTAATTGAAAAGGAATATGAGAAAACTTCAATAAGCTCGATTTGTTATTAGAAAAGAAAAGATGATTATAAATGTTAATTAATATCTAAAGAATGTCAAAAAATTAAATGTAAAAGGGATAAATGACAGAAAATCTGAAGAGATATCAAAATTTCCAGTATTATGTAAAACTGGTTTACAATGAAAATTTATTCAAGTATATAAATTATAAAGATTCAAAATTAACTTCTAAAATCAATTATGATATTAGAATTATCATATGAATATCAAGAATATAAAATGTTAGTAATTGTTGGAATGAGATATCATATATTTCATTATAATATCATAAAATATCAAATATAAATGAAGAATCAAGTAATAGAACTGATACAGAATAAAGTATGATAGATTATTTCAAGATAATAGAATTTTAAAGATATAAAAGCAATTAGCAAAGAGTCAATCTTCAAAACAGAATAGAAAACCCAACCTGAGATATGGTCATTTAAAAATTTTTTTAAAAATAAATATAATTCAATAAATTTTTGCAGTTAAAATATAAGTAAAATAGTAAATTCATATTAATATATATATATATATATATATATATATATATATATATATATATATATATATATATATAATATATATATATATATATATATATATATATATATATATATATATATATATATATATATATACATATATATATATATATATATATATATATATATATATATATATATATATATATATATATATATATATATATATATATATATATATATATATATATCTTATATATAAAATTCTCGTGTCACAATGTTCGTTCCCATACTCCTCCGAAACGGCTTGACTGATTCTCATGAAATTTGGTGAGCCTATTGAGTAGGTCTGCGAATCGGCCAGCATCTATTTTTCATCCCCCTAAATGTTAAGGATAGTCCACCCCTTAATTTTTATTTTTTATTTTTCAAAAAAAATTTGTTGTTTTTATTTTTTTATGATACAGCATACAAAAATACATACAATCCTAAATTTTCACCCCTCTACGATCAACCCCTATTTTTTATTTGTTAAACTCCTTCGAAATGACTCGACCGATTCTCATGAAATTTTGTGTGCATATCAGTTAGCTCTGAGAATCCGACAAAATCTATTTTTCATCCCCCTAAATGTTAAGGGAGGTCCACCCCTTAATTTTTTATTTATATTTTTCAGACAAAATTTTCTGTTCTATTTTTTTTAATGATACAACATTCAAAAATACATCCAACCCTAAATTTTCACCCTTCTATCAACAACCCATATTTTTCAATAGCCATATCAATAATTTAAACAACGTTTGCCGGGTCAGATAGATTGATAGATAGATAGATAGAAAGATAGATAACTAGATAGATAGATAGATAGATAGGAAGATATACATCGGCAGATAGATGAATAGATAGAAAGACAGATGGATAAAAATAATTTATATGGCTGAACGTTTGCCCGGTCAGATAAATTGATAGATGGATATGCAGATAGATAGACAGATAGATAGATAGATAGAAAGATAGATAACTCTCTAGATATAAGGATATATAGTTAGATAGGCAGATATACATCGGCAGACAGATGAATAGATAAAAATAATTTATATGGCAGAACAACGTTTGCTGGGTCAACTAGTATATATATATATATATATATATATATATATATATATATATATATATATATATATATATATAATTATATATATAATTATATATATTGAAATGAATTGGCGTTTACTTGGTGAAAGTTCATATTCATAACTTTATGAAGAAATAAAAAACTAACTTTTCACAGGTTGAAATGAAAATCTATTGAGTAAACGCGTTTCGTCATAACATTGACTTCATCTCGTACTTACTAAATTATGGTATTACAAAACAATCTATTTATACGAAAAATTGAATATAACAGAGGGGTTCCTAGAGAAACTAAATAACAATATGCAATTCATTCAATGTTATTGGTAGGTATATTGAATACCTTAAGGAGAGGAGAAGGGTTTTACTTCAATCTGGTCGTTACTAGGTTTCCGGAATTTTTATATTTGTTGATGTAAAGGTATTCCCAACAGTTGATTTTGTGGAGACTATTTTCTAACTGTAATATCTTTTAATTGTAATTAAAGGTATGGTTTTCTTGAATAAGATGGCACGCATAATTAGAGTCAGTTTTCTGCTTAATATAGCTACGTTGGTAATCGTGTATTCGAGTTCTGAAATTTTTAATTATACGTCCTATATAGAATTTTTCACAATCATTACAGTCGAGTCTATAAACACCAGTACGTTCATATCTATGAATTTTTGATTTGTTGTTTTTAACCAATTTTCCAATGCTATTGTTGGTTTTATATGTGCTGAGCATTTGGTAGCTTAAATCTTCGAAATTTTTAAGATACATCATAGAATTCACAGTAAAAGAGTTTTATTTCCGCGTACATAGAATATTGTACGAGTGAATTTATAATTTTGTGTTTCCTTCCTCTCATACCGGGACGACATCATCACAAGTGACTGCAACGCACTTCACATTTTACTCGGCATAAAAAACTTTGTTTCCATTAAGTTCATCGTCCCCCCACACAATTTGTTTCAATTAGAGGCTTCCACCTGGGACACCCTTCATTGTTTACTCCCGACAACAGCTGTCTTCACGTTTGAGCCTGTAGAAGGCCAAGTGGGAGAAAGCTTCTTGGAATCCTGAATCAGAGTCTCAAATTCCACGAAATTTTTGCTTGAGTCATTTCCATTTTCAAATATGCAATCTTTACTACAATACTACAAAGATGTGAAGTTTGTAAGGTTGGGTGTAGGAGGTTATCTTCGAAACAACTCATCCGATCTCAGTAATTCTTTCACCAGTATTTATAATGGACTTTCAAAGTTAACATAAGCTATTGCATAGGATGTATCAAAATTAAGTATCAAAATTTCAAGGGCGTTTTTTTCAGGTCAAAATAAGACTTTTTTTTCTGTGAACATGTGTCCGAAAATGCTTGTTTACTAATCTACAGAGCATTAAAATTTCAAATTTTTCAATATTTTTCTTTATGGCTCTTTCAGAGCTTAAATTGGATCAACTTTGAAGCATAGGTTTCGTTTTAGGGCTTATATCATCCAGCATATCGAGTGACTTGTAAAAATCCACCAAGCAGACTTTTTTTAAGGGTGGCATCTATATTTTGACATTTGTCAGTTGCACTTTGACATCTGTCAGTTGCACTTTGACATCTGTCAGTTGTACTTTGACATCTGTTACTCTGACAGCTATCACTTTGATAGCAGTCACTTTCGCAGCTGTCACTTTGACACATTTTGACTGCTGTCAGTTTGATATTTTTCGTTCGATAATAACTTTCGCAGTAGAAAAATTGAAGTCTTCAGAACTGTAAGCAAATGGTAAGAACGAATTTCGTGAGCATATAATAAACTTATTAGTGACAAGACAATCCGTTACTGTAAGTTGAAGGAACAAACTAAATGTGATCTGTTCCATAAACACTCCATTACTTCTCGTTTTCTTACGTTTTAATTAATTAGAGTAATTTCGTTAATTTTGTTGACATCATCAGGAAGTATCGATAAAACTTCATCAGGCTGATAATGTTAATCCAAAACCGAATTTCTGTGGAACGGTATAAATGAGATTTCAATCAGATTGTCACGATGTTTCAACGATTATAAATCCTGGTGATAAAATGTCATCTGTCAACCTTCCCGAACATGGGTAAATTTTTCGAAATTTTCCAATCGTGATGAGCGATTCCATCTTGCGAATCCCTCGTCTATATGGGTGGTCCAAAAATGACTCGTACGTTTTTTCGCTGTCGCTCAAACGACTACGTTACGTATCACGTACGGATGAAGCGGTTAAAACATGTTATTTGGCACGTCTAAATTATACATGAGTAGCTGGTGGCGTGCAAAAGTGAGACGTGAATTACCATGCCAAATGTCTGAATGCAAATGAAATGGCAATTGGTGGACTGAAATTAAGACTTTCGAACAGATGAGTCCGTTGAAGGAAGTTTTGTTGCGACGGGGAATAATTATGTGCTGCATAATTTATCGTATTATGCCAGTAAACGTTTGTATATAGGCTGTTTGAAATGATGGAGAAAGAGTAAGAGGCAAAATTAAATTAATTGTAGAACGGCTTGGCAACGTCGCAATTACGGAAATATGAATTTTACCACATGTAATTGAATGAAACCTTAGTTAATGTAAATTTTATGAACGTATTCATATCCGTAGTATAAACAGGTCTAAGTATGTTACAGCCATTTCATTATTTAAATCAAGTTTGAATATTATTTTATTCAAAAAAATATAAAACTGTAAAAAATAATTGTTTGTCGACAATTCCACTCATGTATAATAATTCCCATTTGAGAGAACGAAAATCGTAGTTTGCTATCGGATAAATAGGAAGGAACAGTGGATAAAAATATCGGATAAATTACGTTACCTTACCAACGCTAGCAATTATTCGTTTAGCTAGCGTTGCATCAGTTTGACAATATTGTAAATGTCGAAAACAGAATTTAACAACAAATACCTAATATTCCAGTAAATATGTTGAGATTTGGAAATATTTGCGAGGCAGAAATAATAAGGGAGATCGAAAAATCAACTCCTGAAAATACAAAAAAAAGTCATTCTTCCATTTGGAATCAATTTAGCGAATTTTGTAAACAACGAAACTTCAATTTGGAAACCGAACAGTCAGTGGAAAATGTGGCAGGAATATTGATGGACTGTGGCTTTAATATGAAGAAACAGAATGGGAAAGATTATAAAGAATATGTGGTGAAAACAATGTGGAACACAACCGCGAAAATGTTGCAAACCATGTATTTCGAAAAATTGAATGTTACTCGCAATCCTTTCACTGATTTGGCATTAACAATAATTCATGGAATTGTCGTACCAAATACCACGCGAGCTCAGATTTAGCAGGATATTTTTTGTGGTTGTTTTCTCATACTTACTTTCATTGGCAATTTAACTCAGCTCTCGTTGAATTGCCAATGAAAGTAAGTATTCGAAACCAACGACGAAAAAATATCTGGCTAAATCTGAGCTCTAGTGGTATTACCCCCGACTATTTCATAGTCCATGTGCACCGGAATATAGATATAGATTCAAATGTAAATGAATTGCTAGATTTATTGAAAATGCAGTGCAATAATGCCGTTTTTACTTTAACTATATGGCTATTGAAATTTGTAGGTAGGTATTTAAAATGCTTAAAAAAAATTGGAGATGCAATGAATTCAAGTCGGAAACGATATATTGGGGAAGTACTAATGAGAGGTTTGTCATTAATTGGTTAACTTTTATTGAGAAAGACACAAATTGGAAAGAAAACATAATAAAATTTTTATAAAATGTTTATCAAACCTTTGTACCATGTTGCATGTACGTAGTGAAAAATATCACATGTAGATCCGAAAACAAATCTGTATATAAGAGGAACATAAAAAAAAGTTAATATCAAAATTATAGAAAATATATCAAAACGAACGCAAAAAAATTGGAGGGGCGATATAATAAATCACATCTAATAAAATTGAGCATGTGCTTAGATGCTGCCTGCATTTAGTGAGAAATATATAACTAAATTTTTCGAATTGTCAAAAACACCAAAATGAAACAGGTAACTAAAATTGAAATACAAACTAGCATACCCCAAATACAAATTCAAAAGTAAGTAAATGGTACATACATGCAAAATATGTACACAAAACATTGAAGGGGTGTAGAGCTAATGTCAATATATGGTGGTATAGATAAAAACACTGAAATAACCTACAATTCATCCAAATTCCAAAGCAAAGTAAGGAAATGGCAAATACAAAATATGTATATAGAACAATCAGAAAACATTAAAGCGGTGTAGAGATGATATGAATAACATGGTTATATAAACAAAAACACTGAAATATCCTACTATCTAACAAAATTTCAAAGTACATGACAGTAAGAAAATGGTAAATATAAAACAAGAATTTAGAACAATCACAAAACATTGAAAGGGTGTGAGATAAAATTAATAACATGGTGGTATAGATAAAAACACTGAAATATCCTTCAATCCAACAAAATTCAAAAGCACTTAAAAGTAAGAAAATGTCAGATATTAAATATGTATGAGTATAGAACAATCAGAAAAAATTGAAAAGGTGTAGAGATAAAATGAATAATATGGTGGTATAGATAAAAACACTGTAATATCCTACAATCCAACAAAATTCTAACATGGTGGTATAGACTACAACACGTACATATCCTACAATTTAATAAAGTTCAGTATACTTAGAATGACAAAAATATCTACAATCTACAGTGAGACTTTTCATGCTGTAACTGCTGCACATACTTTGATAAATGATATAACTCTTTTCAAGGATCACGAAATCTTAATATAAAGACTAATTCACAAATACTCGAGCTATCTAAAATCTGTTAAGACAAATTTTAATAAGAGTACCATTAATCAAAATGATCGCGAAATTAATTACTTCTTCAACTTCAAACTACCGGTTCTTTCCCTCCTGACCAAATTAAAGAGTTATCAGTTATCCGCCTGAGTGACCCCTCCTAATTGACATATAATTACGTAAATCGCGACATACGTTGGGCCGCTCTCAAAAATTCAAAACACCCGAAAATACCCCCATTTCTCAGATCACCTATTCATCAATAGCATAAAATAGCGGGGCAATAATAGCAGATAGGTCCGAACATCGCGAAGGGTGGGGGAAAAAAGATCATCTACGTCCCGAGCCCCAAAAGCCATGCGCTAGTAAAATCTCTAAACAGAACCTCAGTTTCAGCTTTTGCCTGCTTCGATCAGTTCGCTCGCGCCGTTTGATTGTAGCTGGCGTAAAGTATTCTACAAATACGACCGGCATCCCCGACTGTTTTCGGAATCTCTGATTTTCTTAAAAAACAATCCCCTGGTTCTAGTTGGCCATGATGCGGACAATTATGTCAAAACGTATCCCCTCCTGGCATCCCTTACAATCTAAGTAATAAAATCAAGTTACCCGATCGTTCAATTGTTTACGTTTGACAGTTATTGAAGATAACACTAATAAAAGATAGTGCCATCCTGAAAGTTGTGACATTTACTCCACTCCAGTAAAAGTTTCTAAGTGATTAAAAGATTAGAATGTCATAAGGTATCGTTAAAACTCTCAATTGATTCAAATCCGAGCTTAATGGGAGAGCGCCGATAAAGTTAATTGAATCGTTTAGTAACTGTCCATCCGAAAAAAGATAATTCCGAAACGTTTAGCTTACAAATGGGACATTTGAATAGATAAAACAGGCGATACGTTTTACTAATCTCTATTCAATTCCAGCGTGATACGATGCATAGATATGCAGCTTTTGAATTCGTACCTGCCCACAGACATCTGTCATAGACTGGACGTGCAATTTCTGTGATATCAATTAAAATCATCTGTGGTGGAATGAATCGCGGTATCGAAGACAAATGAGTCTGACAGTAACAGTTAGTGACAGTTTCCGATTGTGATTTGTTACGTTCGATTGTTCTGTTATTGTTTATGATCTGAGAGCGGGCAATGAGTTCGAGTTCATTTTCCGAATGAGAAAAGTTGAGACATGTGTTTCTGTTGATTGGTTTTGAGGGGTTGTTGCAGATATGGCTTTTCCGGTGGGAAGATGGATCAGAAGTCGTGTGTTGGTGTTGGTTTTGTTTTGGAGTGGATTAATTCAAGGTGAGTTGATAAATCTATTTGATGGAATTTTGTGGTTATCGTATTAAAATTGGAAGAGATAATAGGAAGAATAAGATTAAAATATGATTATTTTTACGACATTAACTCACACCTCGATATTTTAGTGGAGTAATTATTGGTCAGAATATCGCCAGAGTTGAATTATATTCTATTTATAATTTTTTTATTATATCATTCTTTATATCGTCCTAAGCCTAAACGAAAAAAATTATATTTCATATTTAGGTTGATAGACAAAAAATACAATGTGAATTAATATTTTTTTCCGAAAACGTCAAAAAATGACGACTTTTTTAACCTCAGTTCTTAATGTTGAAGTTTGATTTCACAGACGTCATTTTGTTTTTACTTTTTTGTCCGACCGTGAGCGTACAAAAAAGTACACTTTTTTGTACGCTCACGGCAATATCATGAACGTCGGGCGGCGTTTTTTTTTTTTTTTTAACTCGAGGGACCTACAGTTTAACGCCGGTTCCGAACGGCCAATGGGCTTGTAAACGATGTAAATTACCCAACAAATTATCTTTTATAAATAGAACCACTAAATTCCGGACATACACAACACCCAAGAGCGAGGTGGGACTCGAACCCACAATCCTCGGTTTACAAACGGTATAAGGCGGTTCAACTCACCGCTGGTCCACCGAGGCCTCTATCGGGCGGCGTTCAGTTGGGTATCGAATCCGACATAATGTAATCTATAAGAAAAATTGTATATATTTTACTACAACAAGTTATTTCTTAATACTCGGGTACTTACCAAAAACGCACAGTCCTATAATGCGTAGATAAGTGACTTTAAATGTTTCTGACAATTATTTTGTTGAATTGTCAAATTTGTGTTGCATTGACACCTACAAAACCAGTAAGCAAAGTAATCTAGTTTGACGTTTCCTTACATCTAATTCTTTTTGAAAATATTATCTTTATCGTATCATTGAAGATTAAGACATTTTTATACTGAATCTTTATTAATAATTATTAACATCATAAACGCATCAAAACCTACATAAAACCTTAGTTACTCATAATAGATTAGTTACCATAATATAATACGTTAGTTACGAAAGCATAATACGTTAGATACCAAATAATATTAGAACTAGTTTTGATGAACATATAAAACAATATTTTGACAGTTTTCAATCTTGATGGATACACCTTTGCCGTTAGCGTCTGCTTGTCCTCTAAAAAGTCATCTTCCGTGTAGTGGTCATCTTCGCTAATTCATTGGTTCGTTAGGCTCCTCCAATTCCAATTAAAAAAGCAACTTTCATAATTAAAAACTCCTCATCTGGGACAAAAAACAAAAATTCGTTGACTTGTTCTCTTGTAAATACTTTTGACTTTTTTGCTGTATATCCAACATTTTTCTTCTTGATGAAATGTATTAAAGCGTCGTATTTATCGTTTTCCACACATTCCTTAAGTTCTAACATGGAATATTTCGGCCATAAGGATGAAGCAGAATATTTCTCAGAGAGTTTTGCGAAATACACCAGCAACACCGTTTTTTCTGCACCTTGAATATGTTCTTTGTTTCGCCACTCACTAAACTGCCGATATTATTTTTTATAATGGATTTTAGAATTATCCGGAAGCAAGTCCAACCTTATAGTGTTGGCTGCAGCTAATATATCGTCAGGAATATAAAAATCTTACAAGGTTTTAATGACTTCTTGAAATGTGGAATGAAATGACATAAAATCTTGTTTCTTTTATTTTCACATCGCCGTTGTCAATGATACGATAAAGCTTTGAATGTAACTCGATTATTAGCGATTTAAAACCGTCTCGGACATTGCTAGGTGACTCGGCTGTCGCCTCGTCACCTAGCAATGTCCTCGAATATTATAAATCGCATAATAATCTCGTTATATTAATAGCTATAATTCTATCGTTTGAACACCGTTTGCGGAAAAAATCGCATGTTTCATTCGGAGAAAAGCACTTTTTGTGGCTCGTCTAAAATTGTCGACAAACATTTAGACTCGCCACAAAAAATATCACGTTTACTCCTAATAAAACAATATACTATTTTTTTTAGAAAGTTTAGAGAGTAGGTATTAGTTTATATCTAGCTTTATAGGCTATTAAATATCTTCAATTTTTGCATCTAATGTGTAAAATAACTACATAGATTGAAAAATATCCATATTTTTACGGATTATTTTTTAAAAATTATTTATCTGATTTTTCTGCTCGAATTCAAGTCTATCATTCACTTTGTGATTATACCCAAATATAACTAATTTTCGAGTTGGTTTCTGTACCTATACATGACTCAGTTCCCAATCGAATTATTGTAATAAACTAAGTACTAACAGAAGAGTTTAATTTATGAAAATAATTAATTAGAACTGAACGAGTGGTAATTCCCGAAATTTAAACTAAAATACATTTTTATATTTCTGAATGGGTCAAATAAAATATTTTTATTACATCAAAATGCAGATAAATGAGCTTCTAGTACCTATTTAAGAAGGGGTCATATGAAGGGCCTCAATTGTGATTAATAGATTCATATAAATAATTATAATTATCAATATAAATTAGATAAATAATTATAAAAAGTTTATTAAAAATATATATCTAATATTGTCCAAACTATTACCTTATAAGTTTTATCTCAGTTCATTGTTGTTTTTTGAAATAACCTCACGCCTTGTTTTCGTCAAATGTACTAGATAAAATCTTATAAATGATAATGTTCCTTTCGCCGCAGAATGCGTAATTTTTGTGTGGGCATTGAAAGAATGGATGGAAAATCATAAAATTGAATTACATTGCAACAAATCGTGAAAATACTGTACGAATATTATAACTGGGGCGTAACGTACCATTAAATATTAGGTTACACTTCGTGTTACACGATTCATTTGATACGCTTCTGTTTTCTTTATTGCGTTTTGTAAGTTTTCCATGTTTGGATAAGCCATGAACGGAATGAATTAATTTATCTAGAAAAAATAAAATGCACTGAAACAAAAATATACTTTTATTAAGGCCGTAGTAAGGATTTTTTTCGTAGGGGGTTCAGTCAATGTGCCCCCCTTCCCAAATGCCTAATTGAAAAATTCAGCAGTATTATTATTAAATAAATTATATTTATAAATAAATATTCAATTAAATTGAAATAATTTTTTTTTGTTACAAGATTTATATAAAAAATGAATTTTATTTATTGACGGCTGCAGATCTCAATTTTTTCCGCTCATTGCATATCCTGCCATATTAGTATTTAAAAAAATTCATAATATATTATATATATATATATATATATATATATATATATATATATATATATATATATATATATTTAATATAAAGGTATATAGGGTAAGCTTTTCTAAATCGTACCACCTAAGAAGATTTCGGTGCATAAGGGTTAGTGAAAGTAAAATAACAACAACAATTGAACAAATCTAAACTTTATTTAATTCCTTAACATATTTTTGCAATTAAAATAACAAATGAACAAAAACTATTTGAAATTCTGGGATTCAAAAAAAATCTCAAAATGGTACGAAATAGGATAATTCTTCCTAATTCGTACTCTGGTGTGCCTAAATCGTACTTAACTGCTACAATTGTCGCATTGATAAGCGACTGTCCTTTTGTTAACTCCAGCACAAAGATCGTGCATCCAGAATTTGCAAACTGTGCACTGAATCATGCTTTCTTTTGTATTTTCATTGCAAATCAAGCAGTACCATTCCTCATCTTCACTGCTTCCTGTTGCTCTTTTCTTCTTTTTCACGACTGTTTTCAATTCTACTGATTTATTCCTTTTGTAGCTTCCAACTATTCTTTTGTTTTCTTTATTTAGGTCCAATTTTACTTTCTTTTTGTTCATATCATCAATTTTTTTTCTAGTTCATTTTTATAAGGGCTCTCTGTTGAAACTTGAGATGCAGTGGTACCTTTTAACGACTTATTTTGTGTAGTCTTTAATCTGGGAATAGGAGAGAGCTCCTGGAGATAAGATCTAATAAGTCGCTGTGAATCTTTGGGCGTCGATATTTTATCAGCAGAGCAGGCGCTGGTGGTCTCTTTCAGGGGCACTGAAAGTTTCTCTACTGGCGATTGTACAGTTTCTCCTAGGATCGGAGAATCAGATTGTATTGTAGCACAACTGCTTGTAGATGGCTTTGGATTATCTGTTCTCTGAAGATTCAGCTTGTGTGTTGACGCCCCCAGAACTTAAGGTGTCCCTTATTTCATAGTCATTTTCTTCAAGAATGCTTCTACCCTCCTTCTCGTCTGAACCATCTTCCAGAACATGTTGTACTAATTCAGCTTCCATAGCAGCCGTCAGGTCCTTTGGTCTTCCAAGTCTCTTGTGTTTATTTAGGTTGTTTACATGTCGCCTAAATGTAGGCTTAGGAATTTTGTATGAACGACAAGCTTCATTGAAGCCCATGGTTTTACTTTGGTACTTGTCTATAGCCTCATTCATGTCCTCCTCTGTCCAAGAATTATATTTTCTTTTTGACATTGTGATCTGCAAATGGAAAATGTTTTGCTATATTTTTTCACAACATGCAATGAATAACAAAAAAATTCCATGAAAAATAAAATATAAAAGACTTAGTGCTTGTAGGTAGAAAAACAACGCGTAGTGAGACATTAATCTTAAATCGTACCAGTACGAAATAGGGATACATGTGTAGGTACGTTTTAGGCATATGACTAGATTTAATATTTCGAATGTGTCACTGTCAGGAAACTTAACCTACAATATCACAATATCTATGGAATACACCTTGAATGATAAGCTTTTCAGAGGTATAACTATTATTCTACTTACCCAAGTCTTCAATGAAAAATTGTCTTCTTCGTAAACTAACAGTCCAACAGTAATGTCGCTATAAAAAGACTTTTGTGAAATTTTCGCGGCGGAACGAGCGTACATCTGTCAAATATGTGAATATAACATGGTCGACCCGTAAGTCGCCGGTTGCCACCGATAGATGCGCAGCCAGACACAAGGCGTGCGAAATTTGAATGGGGTACGATTTAGGAACAGGTACGATTTAGGAAAGTTTACCCTATATATATATATATATATATATATATATATATATATATATATATATATATATATATATATATCATACACTCATCTACAGAATTACTAAAATACTTTCTAGTTATGGACAATAATACATAGCTACCTAAATTTTGGTAATATCATAGTTATCCATTATTCCCATTATATGTTCTCATGAAGTGTTAATATTGTTCATATATATATTTTTTATGAAAATATGTAATATTGTAGATGGCCCTAATGAGAATATTGTTTTTGTTCTACTAAATTCTGAAAAAGTTTGCTCTTCTGCTCTTTGCTTCTAAAAGGATCATTGTACAATAGTTTCTATTTGCTCTTAGAGTAATATATAAATCTTAATATAAAACCAAATCAAAATATGCTTTATTGTGTTTAAAATTGTACAACTTATCGACAATGCGTAAAACTAAATACTTAATGTGAAATATAGAAACAAAAACACATCAAGCGAAAAAATACAAGAACTAAACAATTTGGACTTAGAAATAAAAACACATCAGACCACATTTTTAAACAAAATATAATATATTATTATATATATATATATTATATAGTCCAGTCAATGACCATTTTCCCGTGTATTTATCCCATACAGCACCGATTTTCATAAAAAATTGGATTTAGGTTCTACTTACCATCTATTCCAAAGTCTACCCTGTGCCAGGGGTTGCTTTTTCCCTGGGCGTGGATGCCACCCCTTCTTGGGGGTGAAAATTTTTTCATTGAAAATAGGTACGGAAATCGATACATTGACTAATTCTAAGCAACTTTTGTTTTATGAGGTTTTTTCTGAAAGTCAATTCTTTTCCACTTATTCGCGAGTGAAATTGTCGGATTTCAGGCAAAAAAACAAGTTTGCAGATTCTTTCTCACGAATTACTGCAAAAATATGCATTTAATCGAAAACAATGTCAAGAGCAAATTTATAGCCTATGAAAAAACAAAGAAAATCGTGTATTTATGATTTACGTAGGCCCAATACAAACGGAATTATTGCTTTTTGAAAGTTGATTGGTATTTTCAATCGCCAAAATGGAAAGTTCCTACGTACAATAACCAAAAACCAATGCATTTTTCGGGGAAAACTCATGAAACTTTTTTTAAAGTCCTTTAAAAAACCCTCATTTTCATTTCTTATGAAAGTTCCTAGCATCAAAACTAAGCGAGTTATGAAGAGAAAAATGTCGATTCCTATTTATTCGTTGGAAAAAAATAGTGAAAATTTCACCCTCTCTTCCAATCCATTATAAAAAAATTGTTGCCACTTTACAATTCACTTCATTTATGTTTTTATAATACGTTCCGAATGTTTGACCAGTTTAAAGTACTTTTTTTTGAAAAAAATTGCGTTTGAAGAGAGAAAAAAATTTTCGTCATTTAGCGAAAAATCGCCTACTATTCAAAATAACTCAAAAACTTTCAATGATACGCAAAATTTTGTCAAGTATGAAATTGTAGGTTTTTCTTATTCAAAAATGTTGGCGTTTCATTTTTTTTGTAGGATAAAAATTGAGCAAGATATGGCCATTTATAGCTTGCGTGTGTTCGCGCAAAGTACCTTTTCTGAGATCTTTTAGCATGAACCTTTAAAAAAATAAAATCTGTAAAAAAGTTTCATTTAGATGATCTCATAGCTCTTAAAAAAACCTACAAAATGCTTTTTTGAAAGACTTGATTGGCTTAAAACTAAGCGAGTTATGGGGGAAAAACCAAAAGCACATTTTTGTAGAAATTAGAATATGTATTAGTATATTGATGAATACACATAGTGGTAAATACCAATCAACTTTCAATAAGCAATAATTCTATTTGTATTGGGCTAGAATACATTATTAATACACGATTTCCTTTG
Source organism: Cynegetis impunctata (assembly GCA_030704885.1). NCBI lineage: Eukaryota > Metazoa > Arthropoda > Insecta > Coleoptera > Coccinellidae > Cynegetis > Cynegetis impunctata. The sequence goes on from JARQZK010002903.1 coordinate 1,014,439, forward strand.
TTTTTTATAAGCTATAATTTTGCTCTCTACGGGTTTTTGGATTAAATGCATATTTTTCCAGTTATTCTCGAAAAAGAATCTGAAAACGTGGTTTTTTTGCCTGAAAAACGACAATTTCACTAACGCATAAGTCGAAAAGTATTGACTTTTAGAAAAAACTTCATGAAACAAAAGTTGCTTAGAATTAGTCAATTCATTGATTTCCGTACTTATTTCCAAAAAAAAATTTTTTAATCCTAAGAAGGGGTGGCGGTGGCATCCCCAGAGAAAAAGCAACCCCCGGCACAGGGTAGACTTTGATATAGATGGTAAGTAGAACCTGAATCCAAATTTTCATACAAACCGGTGCTGTATTGGATAATTACACTTTTTTTACCGTCATTGACTGGAATAATAAAAATATTCTGATGCGAAAAGATTTGCAAAGATAATTTTGATCTTCATCTATTTTCCATTTCAAATATATCTGCAACAATCAGTGACTGATAAAGAAATTGAGGTTGTTTTTATATATATATTAATTGCATCATAAATTTTTTGTAGGTACCTTTCAAAATGAAATGTACTCATTGAATTCATTGTTTCTGAACAAAGTATTTTATTACAGAATTTTATCCTAGTGCTTGAAGATGTTGAATTCATCTGAAGAAACGTGTGATACTTTGTTTAAATTCACTTCCACCAGTTCGTTTGTAACTTAAATACATAAAATGTTGCGTAAATGTGATTTGTATCTGTTTGAAGAAATCATTCTCCACAAACCTTTCCGAAAACTGATACTGCCAATATCTCTAAACAGTTGGATAGCAAACATCCATTGAGTCTGGCCGAGAAGCGTAAAGACAGCTGGCTCTTTTGTAATGTATCTACCTAGTTCGACCATTTGACGCGATGCCGTTTATTTATCCTTTTGACAATTCGCACCTTGAACTTGGCAGGTCTTTTCGAAAGGTTCTACTAGGAAAATATACCACGCTTGTGTTTGGTTTTGGTCTAGAGAACAGCGGTATCGGTTTCAGTTCTCAGGTGAAATACAATACGTACAGTATCATAAGATGCTATGGAGACTGTAGAGTGTAGATAATAGGTGATTTTTTCATACGTTCATGGGAACTGAAACGAAGAGAATAGGTTTGTAACGATAGTTGAATTTTTTTTATATTCGTGCCCATGGGCGTACCCAGCTTCTGGCCTGGGGGGTGGGGGCAAATCAGATTTTTTAGGTCGGATCGTCCGCGGCTGTTTTGTCATACACACACACACGTACATGAAACATTAAGTATATGTAGTGTAGTTTATAGAGCAAACAGCCGCAAATGATTCTGCTTGATAGGTAGTTACATAAATAAAAAGAAATTAGACTATGCATGCATTTTCATTTCGTTTAAATCGCTTTTACTTTAATAGTAATTTTCGAGGATCTTCTGCAAAACGGTTTATAACATCTTCCGTGAAAGAATCGCTCATATTGTTTGAAGGTTTTTGATTATTATTTGATACCATTTGTGTGTCATTGTGTATTAATTCCTTTTTTGTGTTAAAAAATTGAATTTGGATTATTACATTGGAAATAGGGGTGGTTAGTTGAATGGATGATGTTTGGGTCATTCTACGATAAGAGGTCTCAAGTACATAGAGGATTCGGCCAAGGAAAAGAGTTGGAGTTTTTTGATTTAACACGTCAATTTATACATTTTTAGTAATTTTTAGGTAGCCAGGGAAAATACATAAGGCAGGGTAAAGACATCAAGACTTTTTTGGTCAAAGGAAAGATTTGATATGATAAAACTATTATTAAAATTAACTTTTATGAAACATTGTACTTAACTATATCTGAATTCGACCATTAACTATCTTTAAATTAGTTTATACAAACATATAATTATAAAAATTATCTCCCCTGGTCATTCAGTACTTCTCTTGTAATAATCTCGCCAGGGGAAATACAACAGGGGAGAGACATTTTGTCCATAAACTGAATTTTTTTTATTACTGCACGTTAATTTTGGATTAATATTATGTACACGTTAACTATCACGCTATTGTTGAACTCAAACAACTAATGCTAAGTAAATTAAGCAAATTATATAAATAGTACGACTTACCAGTGGACAGACACGTTCACCCTGCTAAAACAATTGCACCGCAGTGTTGCGTCGCACCAATTAACATATAACTACCATTGAACCGCTTCTTTATTTGGTATTACTAAATTGTCGTCAATGAGTGCCATTGAGCGCCATTCGCAAAATGAACGTTTGATATTTGTTTTGTTTTAGCGGATCGGAATTTGGCAGGGTAGATACACAAAAAAAGCGGGACAGAAGAAATGTTTAAAAATTATTAAAACTTTACAAATATTATTGTATTTTTTCCTTATAATACTTGAGTATACTTATTTGAATTTGTGTTGAATATTATTTAACTGGGCAACTACGAAAAAGAAGGTATATAATGTCTACATGTTCAACCAAAAACGTCAAGAGGATAAGCCAGGGTAGAGACGTTTTCATGGTTAAATGAGTAATTTGAGAAAAATGTGCTTCAATTGGGTATTCAATCATGATATAATCGATAAACTACATTAAGATGCTGCGATTTATTGTATAAACTGACAAGATATGAAATATAAAAGGTATTTTATATTGATTGCCGTGCACATTACCTCTTATCGTAGAATGACCCGTTTAAGAACTTGTAATCTTTGTGGTTTGCAGGTTCACTACGCCAGTACTGGTAATGTCATCGATTCCAAATTCCTAAACCGCCTACACACAATGGGAACCACAACCGATCCTCATTCTTGCCTCAATTACATCTAATTACTGTTAATTACATAATTACGAGCTGTCGCAAATTCTCATTATGTGATTACAACTGGTAAAAAAATCGTCCCGTCTCCGGATCTCGTCCTGAAGGTGCGATTCTAAATTGAAAGCATTAAGGTCTGGTAATTAATCCTAAGCCGGAGCTATCTCGGATCGCCAGTGGCGTAGCAGGTCATTAATTTTCCCACAGTACCCTCGTACGATAATCGAATCATCGGTCGGCTAATAATTCTGTTATTCGTACTCGTTCTTTCGGATTTTCTGGCGGACGTGGCGTCAAGATGATGAACGAGGGCGGGGAAGATGATAAAACAAGTCGAAACGCATCTGATATGCTAATATAATTGAGGGATGGCCGCGCGAAATAAGATATAATCGCTTTCGACGGTCCAAATATAGAAGTATGAAGTGGTATTGAAAAATTGCCTGTTGGATTGATGTATTGCTTCGACTTTAGCGCCAAGGACTAATTTTATCTTGAATAATGGGTTATTATTGATTAGTATGTATATTGGGAAATAGAGCTGAGTACAAGGTACCCAATTTAAATGAAATAAAACTGATTTTGACTATCTATATGTTTATATATCTAATTATATGGGGGGGAATATATAGGTAGCTCTATTGGATGGTTATTTAATAATTTTCAAGTACCCAATTGTCATTAATGAACTGCTCAGGCCAAAAATAACGTTTTTCATAGTTTTTTTTTAAACGTAGTGAGCGCTGTCACGCGTACTTGCGGCCGAAATCGGCACTATGTGAGCATAGATCACTGTAGTAGAGATTATTGTGTCGATCGAACAAAAAGAGTAATAAGTAGTAAATCAAAGTACTTATCGCGTAATATACTTAAAGTATTATGATTGATCAATAATTGAAAAAAAATATAATTTGAACAAAAAGGGAAATAAGAAGAAACAAAAGGTACCTACCAAGAATATTCGATTATTTGTTTACCGGACAGTTTTTAAATGGCATATTATCAGAAAGATCTTTTCAAGAACTAACTTACAGTTTGTATTGAAAGCTCCTACATTGATCAAAGAGGAATATATAGGTCTCTTTAATGAACTGCTTGTGCCAAAAGGTATGTTTTCCATAATATTTTTAAACGTAGCGAATCATCGCTTCTAGTATTTGTTTAGCGCTGTCACGCGTACTTGCGGCCGGAATCGGCACTACGTGAGCATCTGAACATAGATCACTATAGTAGAGATTATTGTGTGGATTGAACAAGAAGAATTATAAGTAGCAAATCAAGGTATCGCGTAATATACTTAAAGTATTATGATTGATCAATAATTGAAGAAATATATAATTTGAATAAAAAGAGAAATAAGAATGAGTACAAGGTAACAACCGAAATATATTCGATTAGGTACTTATTGATTTAAATGTCATACCATCAAAAAGGTCTTCTCAAGACCTAATTTTTTGTTGTTGATTCGAAAACAAAGAACTTTTCGCTATAGCCAAGACTTCAATATTTGAAAATTCAGGGAGTATTATACGACGTGTATTTTTTCAGAAAAGCTTCATATGTGTCCATTTTCAATCTCCAATCGTTCTGGGTGAAAAGTATTTTTGTAAAGTCTTAGACGAAAAGCAACCACCGAAAAGTAAGGAATGTAAATTTCTATGCCCCCAGGAAAATCGACGGCAAATAAAAAGGCAAAGAAGCGAAAGAAAAAAACAAACGAAATCGACCCGAAAACGTCGAGAGGGCTACGAAGCTCGCAGTTTACAATGAATTTAGAACTTTGGATTTTTCATTAAACGAATTTAATGCGCGGAATAAGCCGTAGGGCAGACGCAACTGTAGATGATTTTTTTATATTATTTCTGTTCGGAAAACGGACGGATAATTCGTCAGACGAGGACTTTTCTCGGTCTGCCCGACTAAATTAATTAGATGAGCTCTCTCATCTTTTGACAGTTATTTACTTTGTTTTAATTTTTGACCGAGAATTAACCGTCCAAAAATTATTGTGCCATCTTTGCTGTGAAGTGAAGAACGACTAAATAGTGTTAAAATATCTCTCATTAAAATTAATTGTTCCGTACTTATCGTTTTAGTTTTCTGGGTTTCCTGTGAATAAATAAATTTTTCTCAAGCATAAATATTTTATTTCATGAAATTGATAATTGGTTTCCTGAAATTTCCAATATGATTAATATTCCAGTTTCTGAAGATTTTCAGGAAATATGGCAACCCCGATAAGACACTTGATGACAGTTGTGACTTAATCAATTATTTTTCCTTTCCTGCGATATTTTGTTCCTTTACTTAATGTGTATTGGTATAGATTTTGCATAATTTGAAGTTCAAATTTTATAAATAGTTTCAAAAGTTTCAGTTCATGTACATTATATAAAATTGTTCGCGGTTTTTGGTGCTTTCCTTACCATCGGACCTTAACAGACTGCTTTCCTCCTTAAATCAAATAATTAATAACCTATTTTGTACATTATGTGGGTAAGAGTTTCTGTGGTTTTCCTTACCATCTAATGTTAGAAAATTTGACTGCTTTGACTTTTGACTTCAATTTCATTCTTTGAAAAGATTTGAGAAAGTCGCGAGCTTGACGAAACGTTAAATAAATTAAAATAAAACTTATTCTTTTAGTTTTGCAATGAATTCACAAGCTTCTGCCTTCAACATCTTAAATATTTCCTAATGTTATTCTTATGATGTAAACATGTGAGTGCATCGAATTTAGAAGTGAAGATTCTGTCACAGAAATGTATACTCATCCGTCTTCCAGGATACGTTCGAGAATAAGGATCCCGCGTCAGGTCTTGTTCGCCGTATCCATCTTGTTAGTACGAATTCCTGAGATCCATCCAATCTAAACATTTATCTCCGGCAAACATACGAATCTTATCTGTTTGAACACGTTAGAATCAATCCGGAAAAATAAACTACCAGGAATATAAACACATAATACGTCGACCTAGTTATATGTTTGCGCAACGTGATACCAACGAAACAATTTTTAAAAATTACATCGCGTGATAAATGACAATTCGGTGATCGGACGGACGAATTAATATGACATTATTCGTACGGAATAGCGGGGTAATAGACAGATCGTGTTCGTAATTTGTCAACTGGGAGTTCCGTACCTTGGTGTAAATGTGGAGGAACAGAATCGAAATGTATGTAAAATTATCGAGGTATTGTTTGAATACGGGGAAAATTATAGTGTGAGATTTGAGTTTGGTTAGACGTTCAATCACAGTATAAATTTTTCGTTATTTTCTTTGAATTTCATGTATGCTTGTATTCTTCTAGGTATAAGTTAATGGATTTACAGAAAGATCCATGAATTCGATTGTGTTTCATTATTTGTCTGTGATTTTATTGTAATTTTTCTATGAATAGCACTGCTGTGGTAATTTGTAATATGTGTAGATTAGATACCTAATATAGGTTATTTATGTGCGTAGTATTCCTGTAATATTTTGTAGTCTGTGTTGCATTGTAGTCTATAATCTTAAGGTTAAGTCTATGATTTTGAGGAAAATTCTGTATGATATAAATTTCTTTAGTACTTTGTGGTCTGTTTTTCATTGCTATCTATGAACCTCGCTATGATTTTAAGGTGATTCTTATGTGATAAGTGAGCTCTGTGTAAGTCTGTGTTTCATTTTAATCTGTGATTTTGAGGTAAATCTCTATGAGATAAATTTCTTTAGTAGGTACTTTGTAGTCAGCGTTTCATTATAGTCTATGATTTTATGGTGATTATTGTGTAAGATGTGAATTTGTATTACTTTGAAGTCTGCTTTTTATTTTAGTCTATGCTCTTGAGGCAAATTCTGTACGTAGCTACTTTTTAGTTTGTGTTTTATTGTAATCTATGATCTTGAAGTGAATCTTGCGTGAGAAAAGATTTTGTATTTCTCTGAAGTCTGTGTTTCAATATAGTCTAAGATTTAGTTTAGGTAATTTATGTATGAGACGGGATGTGTTATTTGAAGTCTGCTTTTCATTGTACTCTATGATTTTAAGGAACTTTCTGCGTGAAAAGACTTTCTGTAGCTCTTTAAAGTCTGTGTTTCAATAACTTCTACGATCTTATATTTATTTTTGAGTAGATAGTGATTTTGATTGGTTGGAGTATGCGTTTCATTGTAGTTGTGATTTTAAGGTAATTTTTGAGTGAAGAAATTTTCTGTAGTAATATTTGAATTGGGAAACTACTTAGTCTCGTACATAAGTAGAAAAAAAAAAGTGACTGTGAAGTTATTCCTCATGAAATGAGAGAGTTTTTGAGTTTGTTAATAGCAGCACTGATAAATTTGCCCGTATGTTTCATCATAAATCATTTTTAAAATAGCGGTATTGTTTCCCTACAACTTAAACACGTAGCATATACTTAACCGTTCTAAATTATCGCTCTTATGAATCCGGAACAAATTCGCATTGCAAGAAAATATACCTACACATATTCGCCTACGAAAACTTTCAATTTATAACCTCACGTATCCCAATCATCGTTTTTCTACGTCCGTGGCCATTATCTAATGGTCTCTCGCCCCCCTCGAAACTTCCCGACCGATCGATAACTACAAGGCTCGGGTTTCGCGGCACAAGCATCCGACGAATCGGGCCGGAAAAACGAGAAAACTCGGTGAACCTCTCCGGAAAAGTAAGGTGTCAACTACACCGACAAAACCCCGTAAGAGCGGGAGGTGGGTAATTGTGAGTTTTCTCATGATGACTTATTGGTTTCTTTCGCGGAAATGACAGTGTCGACAGACGCCAGGGGGCGCTGAGGTGTTGTATTTTTGATGAGGGTTGGGGATCCGGAAAATTATGTACGTTGTGATATATTGCATTTGGGCGGCATCCTAGTCATTGTCTCATTTATTTTGTGTAGAGGTTTTTTTGTAACTAGGAAGAATAGGAAAGAAGATGAAGCTTTGGGAAGATTTTGAGGTTAGACTGACTGTTGGTAATTTCGTTGTCTCTTAGCTTCGATGATTTCAGGCTGTTTAATGAAAAATCTGCATGAAATAGTAATGAAAACTGCTTGAAGTAACATCTTCTACCGTAGCATTTTTATGTATATAAAAAACCGATGGTCGTTTTGATATACACGTTTTGCCGATGTCGTTGAACAATACATTACCTCCATTAATCAATATATATATATATATATATATATATATATATATATATATATATATATATAAATATATATATATTCTCTTGATAATTATTAGCAATAACAGGCTTGTTGAATCTCAAAAAACTCGATTTTATTAAAAATAAAATAAAATAAAATCGAGTTTTTTAAGATTCACAAGCCTGTTATTGTTAATTATTATCAAGAGATTAGAAACAGTTCACAGGCACAACAATTCGAATAAATAATTATATATATATATATATATATATATATATATATATATATATATATATATATTTTTTTTTTTTTTTAGCTGATCCCACTATTGCTATCTCGGAAACGGAGATACCTACAAGGTCGGTTAAATTGGATAAAAGTTTCCAATTTTGGGGAGCAATAATAAGCCTCTTTCAGATCTCAAATATCAATGTTTCTTTTTGAGATATTCGCCAAAAACTAAAATAGTCGAATTTCGTTTGTTGGCTCTACCGCCTCCATTTCGAATGATATAAGAAAAAGTCAGTGGAGTTTCAATAATGTTTCATACTCGTTATAATCTCATGTGAACCAAATTTCAATGCGACGTTTCGTTCATTAGGTTCCATCATCAGCTTTATCTTTTGAATATGGGCCTTTAGATTTTTTCATCAATTTTAGTAGCCACTGTTGTAACAAATTCAGGAGTTAATAATTACAATCGAATAAAAAAGCGTCAATTTCAGTATCTCTCTCTGTTATTTACTGTAGAGCTCTTACTCGAGGGTTTTTCTAATGAACCATGATTCCTTAAAGTCTTCTCAATGCGTTGAAAATATCTTTCGGATGGCTGATACTACTCGGGGTATAATTCCCTATACATAGCTAGAGATCTAGTAGCATTTCTCAAACATTTCGCGAATCAACTTTCTCGTCATTTGAAAAATTCATGGTTTTCATATCACAAATTCACAGGAATCAAATAATTATTTATGTACTTGTAAATAGATTTGACATTTTGTTATTCTGTTGATTTATGGCCCACTTTGAAACAATAAATCCATTTCAGTACTGTCAGATTTTTTTCTCCAAGATTTCTATTTGCCAGAAGACATCATAAACAAACATTTATGCTCCAACAGTTCTTTCATATTTATACAAAAACCCTGGCATATGCACCCTGTGCATAGGCACGTTCAAAATTTCAAAAGATATATGCATTATCTTTGAGTTCTAAAATTTTGGTTTCTACCTTTTTCAGACTACACTATAACGGAAATAGTTTGACCAAATATTGATGATGTTTTTTCGGAGAAAAACGTCGAGAAATACATGTATTGTAATTAATAGCTGAATTTGTTACAACCGTGGCTACCAAAATTGTTGAAAAAATGTAGAGGCGCAAATTGATGATGGAATCTAATGAACCAAACGTCGCATTGAAAATTGTTTCAAATCAGTTTATAAAGAATATGAAACATTATTGAAATTATATATATATATATATATATATATATATATATATATATATATATATATCAATATATATATATATAAATATATATATATATATTATTATATATTTCTCAATTTGCTACTATATATTTATTTTATTATGAATTTAAATTTAAATTTATATTTGTATTGATATAATTTGATTTTATTTGACTCTATATTCTCAGGGAAGGTTCTCCTTATAATCTTTTTATTTTACTCTAAAAACTTCAATTAATTAAAGATTTAGTAATTTAACAATTTTATTAACACAAATAATTCATACACAAATTCAATTCAATTGTTCACACTAATAATAATAATAAATCTTCCTAACTTAATATGGTACCTTTATATTTATCCCCTTTATATATTATTGTATTTGCAAATATCAAATAGTCAAATTGGCCAATAAAATATTATAAAAACTCACGGTTTCTTCAAATTCACTGATGGTTATTTTATATTCCAAATAAGTCCGATTGTTCTTTCTTCTTCTTTTCACCTCCTTCTGTAACTGATTGTTGAATTCTGGTATACTGGGACTTCTCTCTCTCTTTCTCTTATTCTTCTCTTAACCTCACTGATTTCTATTGTATTAGAAATTTACCACCAGATTTCACAATACTATCACTTATTATAACAATTTCTTCACAGAATTTAGGTATTTACTTTTATATTCCACTTATATCAATGATTTTTAGAATTTTGTACTTTCAGCTATCAATATAATCTCAATTTTTCAATATGGATGACAAAAACAAATGAATATGGATCTCTAACCGACAATGGTTATCTCTTGAAGGCAAATTAATAACTAAACTCGGAAATGCTATCCAGAACCTTCTTTTTTTTCATATCAAGTTACCTGAAGGCTTTATTCTAGAATATTTCCCATATCCTTTTTATGATTTTACTCATATTTAAAATATTATACTAACAGGTACTGTAAATTTTCATGTATCATTATATTTAATTAAATATACAATAATTTTGGAAATTGATTATTTCAATAATAACAGCTTCTTTATGATAATTTAAAATTTTTCAAACTTAGTACTTCAATTTGATTATTTTGAATAATTAAATGACATTTGATTAGATTTTTCTAATAATTTCAATTAAAACATATTTTTGGACCTAAATTATTTAGTTAATCTTATCTACAAAATTTTCTGATCATTTTGTATTAAAAATTTTAATATTCTGTCCATTAATTCAGATATTATTTCTACTTGAAAAATTTGACATTTCCGATATAATAATCGCTAGTTTTTTGTGATTCTTAACTCTTTGAAATTTCTCACCCTTTATTTACATTACTATTCTAACAATAATTTTCTTGCCTACTACTCATGAAATAGTTATACCTAACTCTCTCTCTAAGTATTACTTTATATATGATTAAACTACCTTCAATTGACTTTTCGCAATTTCACTGTATTTAATCTGTTATGACAATATCTAGCTTGATTCTACCGATGTATCATAAAATTTTCCATAATTCATATTTGTTATTCAGTACATTAATATTAAAGGCATGTTATGCTCTTGGCATTGATCATTTACATTCCATTTGATATAGTTTACCAAGCGCATTTATCAATTGTATTTCTTCTATATTTCTAATATCTTCATGAGATTTTCTATTGATTTACTTGATATTTACTCCCAACGATTAATTGACATTTTAAGTTTCTGAACATTCTACAAGAGGTTTTTCATATATTATTGATTTTAAAATTATTCTTGATCATTTATAAGGTCATACATTTACATTTTCCATCATTTGTGATTTCCATTTTAAAAATTATTTAAATTGTTTACCATTATATGAGTTATTTACTTTACTAATCTCTATTTTAATTCATTGAAGTTTTCCTTTTCTTGATCAATCCCATTAATATCTGTACCATATATTTTAATTCTAATATTACAATAATAAACAAGCCAATAGCAATATAATCATATATTATATATATTATATATATAAGGTATACATATATTATATTATAATATAACCTTATATATCAATAATATTATATATAGAAATATATATATATATTTATATATAAAAATATATATATATATATATATATATAAATATATATATATATATATATATATATATATATATATATATATATATATATATATATATATATATACGTGTTTGCGGGTTTCTCTATAAGCACCCACTGCCATGCCATGCTCTCATGGTTGTAGTAGTAGATAGCTCTTGATCTGCATTTGTAAGTAAGCGAGTTTGGTCTTGGTGGGTAAAAGCGGGAGGATGTGGTTGACAAAAATGTTTGTTAGAGAATTTGTATGATTATCTTGTATGATTTATCTGAACTCGAGGTTGTATTACATGGCGTTAAGTGTATATGTGTGTGACAATGATGAGGACAATGATTCCAGATTGTACTCAAATGTGATTGTGTGTTCTAGAATATTGTAAAACTAGAGATTTCGATCGCTGAAGGTTTATAATCAGAAGTTCATTGCTTTTTTGTCAGTCAAGTCTCAATTATGGTCAACACATCATTAATAAGCGAAGTGCTGAACTGTACTAGTCGCTAGTAATGAAGTATTAGTTTTTGCAGGGAAACTTTCGATAATGCAGATTTCTGCCTTCAATGCAATGTAGGTACTGCTAAATAAGAAATAGTTCCTTTTTCAATCACTAATGAAAACTACTACGATACTTTTAAAACATGTCCAAAGTAACGAAGGAACATTTTATATAAAAAATCTAAATAACAATAACTGTATAGTTGACTTAAGACGATCATCGTATTAATAGTAACAACATTAGGAAAATTTTCCCTTCTTTGATAATCATTTATATATGGAAGATTTGGTTCCTCATAATTATATGTAAGGATTTGTGTTTCTGAAAAATTCAAGACAGATAATAATGATTTATTTTATATTTATATATAAAACCCTCGATAAAACCCAATGTACTTATATTGTTTATGTGAAGGAAGGAGCTTCAAAGGAGGATAAGGAGATTGCTACCCTAATCATCTATTTTAACATTGTAAAATTAATGTTGATCTTCGAATATGTAAAACTAAAAAAACAAGTAGTTTCGCACAGCTGCAAAAATACGCGAAGCATTTGAATCACAATTCATCAAAATTATAGTTCGCCGCTGTAAATTATGCAAGGATACACCCCCCGAACAAACATTTGGGTCGGAGCGCGGCACAAAAGGACGAAGGGCAAAGAGTAACTTGATCTTGAAAATTGGTAGTTACTCCCCCTGTTTCTGGCGACAAAACAAATAATTTGTCGTCGCACGGACCAAATAGGAATATTTAGCATATTAGGTTATCTGGAATGGTGATCAATGAATCACTTCCTGTGGGCAGGATGAGCGACCAGGTGGGTATTTTAGACCGGCTGTATAGCCCGGAGGGCATGGGATGTCGGTAGCTGCGAAGGTGTGGAGACGTCTTGTAGGGGCAGGGATGGATCCATTTGAAAATAATGATTTATGTTAAACGCTTTTAGGGTTTTGAAATAATTGAAATCTTTTTTCTGGTTGTTCAATACGGCAAAAGTTATTCAAAATAATTGTGTTTTATTGAATTAAATTGGCATTTACTTGGTGAAAGCTCATATTCATAACTTTATAAAGAAATTAAAACTAACTTTTCACAGGTTGAAATAAAAATCTATTGAGTAAACGCGTTTCGTCATAACATTGACTTCATCTCGTACTAAATAATGGTATTACAAAACAATCTATTTCTACGAAAAATTGAATATAACAGAGGGGTTCCTAGAGAAACTAGTTAACAATAATAATTCATTCAGAGTTATTGGTAGGTATATTGAACGGATTAAGGAGAGTAGAAGGGTTTATTTCAATCTGGTCATTAACTAGTTTTCTGGAATTTTTATATTTATTGATGTAAATGGATTCCCAACAGTTAGTTTTGTGGAGACTATTTTCTACCTGTAATATATTATAATTGTTATTAAATGTATGGTTTTCTTGAATAAGATGGCACGCATAATCAAAGTCAGTTTTCTGCCTAGTATAGCTACGTTGGTGTTCGCGTATTCGAACAAAATTTCATATAAAACCAACAATAGCATTGGAAAATTGATTAAAAACAACAAATCGAAAATTCATAGTGATGAACGTACTGTTTTTTATAGACTCGACTGTAACGATTGTGAAAAATTCTATATATGACGTATAATTAGAAATTTCAAAACTCGAATACACGAACACCAACGTAGCTATATTAAACAGAAAACTGTCTTTAATTATGCGTGCCATCTTATTCAAGAAAACCATACCTTTAATCACAATTATAATATATTACAGTTAGAAAATAGTCTCCACAAAACCAACTGTTGGGAATCCCTATACATCAATCAATATAAAATTCCGGAAACCTAGTTACCTAACGGCTAGATTGAAGTAAACCCTTCTCCTCTCCTTAATCTGTTCAATATACCTACCAATAACTCTGAATGAATTGCTTATTGTTATTTAGTTTCTCTAGGAACCCCTATGTTAAGTTCAATTTTTCGTATTGTTTTGTAATACCATTATTTAGTAAACGCTTTCACTCAATATATTTCATTTCAACCTGTGGAAAGTTAGTTTTTATTTCTTTATAAAGTTATTTTAAATCAAGAAGTGAACTATTGAAGAAAGAACTTTTACATTGAAAAATGAAGAGGCATCTTTTTTCTCGACGGTAATGTTGACTCCAAAAACCTTTTGGGTAGGTTATGTATAATCATCTCAAGATTTATTTTTTAAATTTGTGTTATTTTTATTCATAAAGCTGTTTATTTTCATTTATTTTCAATTGTTCAAGTTTCCTTCTTCATTCTCTTTCTATTTGCCAAGGTTAAGTGGTTTAGCGCTTGCTTAACTTCGTCTGCAATCCCTTTCCTTTGCTCTCTCACTTATTAGTATATGTAATTGCATGTGAGGCAATAAGGTCATTATTATTATATCAAGAAATACGCGAAGAAAAAGCTTTGTACCCCTTTTCAAGAATATTGCACGCACGAAGTTGTGTAAGATTTGGCGTGATTGAAGTTTATATAAAGAATGAGTGCCGAAAACAATATATAACTAAATTTATATATAAAATGTGCTACAAATACATTTAATTTTTGCAAGAATGACCTCCTGGCTTCTGCCATTTAATTGTTGACTTAAAGTTTCCTTAATATTTATTTTTGCTGATCTAAGCTGTTTTCTAGGTGTTCACTCCAAGGCGTCTTTCTGAAATTAAATATCGACTTATCAGATTCATTTCGTGCGTTCTTAAGAGGTAACGAAAAAAGTATCGTCGTCTTTGATATAAACGATTAATTCCCCTCTCGAAACAAAGATTAAATCCGATTCAATTTCGTCCAATTTGAGAATTAATCCACTCGCTCAGATAACATCAATCCTTCCCTTAAATTACCGAACATCGGGATTCTATTACATAAACGATCTTGAAGAAAATTAAAAAATTCCTACAACCCTTCCTCGCGCCCTGTAATCAGAGGCCCACCGTGAAATATCAAAGTATACCTACAATCAATTAAGCCCATTCAGCACGCCCCCTTTTCCCATCTCGAATATCTCCGATATTATCTCCCAGGTGTGTAAATCACACTATTGTGTCTGTACGAAAAACAATTTCTGCCTGCTCGACGGCTACCTCTTCAAATTTAGACCCCTGTAATAATCCTCCCTAAAAATTTAACACCTATTAATCGCGAGACGATAAAGGGCTTGTCTCGTGTATTCGGGGCATAAGAAACGGTGCGTTCGAGTTCTGGGATATCTGTAATAAATTATGTGGTCTTAGCACGGTGCGAGATCTATGGGATTTATCAGGGTCGGACCGTCGGAAGGGCCGAAGGTTGTCTAGTCCACTATTCAGGAACTAAAATTGTGTAAGCGAGTATAAAAGTGTGTAATTGAATGTAAAAGTGTGAGAGCGAGTTTGAAGGTGGTTAAGCAAGTATAGAAACGTGTGAGCGACTGTAAAGGTGGTGAAGTGAAAGGAGAATCCTGTGAACGAGTGTAAAAGAGCGAGAGCGAGTGTAAAGGTGTGTAAACATAAGTGAATGTGATTAGGCGAGTAAGAAACGTATGAGCGAGTGTTAAGATTTGTAAGCAAATGGGAAAGTAGATTTGCGAGTGTAGAAACGTGTAAAAGAGTGAGAGTAAAGGTGTAATAACAAGTGTAAATGTGCGAGTGTAGAAACGTTTGAATGAGTTGTGAAGGTGTGTAAACATATGTGAAGGTAGTTAAAAGTGTGCAGAAAAGCGTGGTCAAGTGTAAAGATATGTAAGCAAGTTTGAAGGTGGTTAAGCAAGTGTAAATGTGTGTAAGCGAGTATAAAGATATGTAAGCAAGCGGGAAGAAATTAAGCGAGTGTACAAAAGAATGAGTGAGTGTACCGATGTATAAGCAAGCGTGAAAACGGTTAAGCGAGTGTAAAAGCGCGTGAGCGAATGTAAAAACGTGTGAGCGAATGTTTAATACTGTGAGCGTTCTGAAAGTTTTGATTCAAATTCAGAGAATATTTCATCACAGAAGATTCAACTATGAGGAACGTTTTCTGTCGGGAGGTTGTCTCATGAATGTTGAATATAATTGTTTGAGTGAGGATTGATTTCTGAAGAATATATCATTGGATAGGCAGTTTTCCGACAGGTGGGAGAATTGGCGGACTAATTTTCAAAAACTGCATCTTTTTTAGTTCAATTTGCTTATGAATAAGAAATGTTTCAGGTAGGGGATTTTTCATCGTGAATAAAGTCTTATAGGAAATTTATCGTTTATCTTGAAATATCCTTCATCAGGTTATGACGTCATAGGGAATGGACTGGCGGAGAAATTCATGTTTTTGTTTGAGGTAAAATTGCTTTTCAAATTTAGAGAAGGTTTCATTATGATAGTTACAATTGAAGACTCGAAAAAATTTACTTGTACTGAATAACTTTCAAAATTCATTTTTCATTGATAAAATAACAACATATTCGCATACTGCTGATGCGCAGACCTAGCAACGCCGTAATGTCAGTGCGCGTCAGTCGTGATGGACACTGTTTTAGATCTATCTATGTGATTCTAGTATGACATGATAAACTGTGTCATGGGACACCAGGTAGGAACGAAGTTCCTTCGAATAATATAGAAGGACCACGATTTGTGAAAACGAAACATGTGCGTGTCGGGCGCACGACAGAAGTGATAACTTATACTAATCCAAGTTGAAATAATTAATATTGAAATGTGGGGCTAAGAGCGCTAACGAGATTGTAAATGAAAAAATTAAAAAAGCCAGGAGTAACCTCTGGGATTCGAACCCAGAAATACGGCACACCAGGGCTCAGTACTTAGACCACTCGGTCGTCAACGCAATGTAAAGATTAGACGCAATAATGTATATAGAGAGAGGATAACGTATAGCCACGCTATATAATTTAATATAAACCTACAATACGTAGTCATTATTTTATGGAACAAATTTGTAAAGCTTTATTTTTTCATTATGCCATATGTGATTCCTATCGTAATCTGTTATTTCATGCATATAACTTATACAAAATTATTTCGATGTTTCACATCTGACGTTTTCAAGTTGCTTGTACATGAAGTAATGAGTACATATAATGCATTGGCGATTGACGTGGCGGAGTAAGATCAGAAAGAGAAGGGATGAGAGAACGGAAAGAAAGAGGGTGAAAGAGAAAGCTATACAATATTCGCTTGTGTTAACTAAAAGTGTGATTTTTATCAGTCAGTCTACTTTTCAGTCTACTTCCGTCACACTTTTAGTCTCGCATATTTCTCAGTTTGGTCCCGCAGCGAAATCCCTATATCCTCCAAGCCTGCCATAAGGAACTTCGTTCCAATAACCAAGTTCGTTTATGAGGCATCTTCTTCTTCAAGTGCCTTACCCGGTTTTGGGCGTCGGCGGCCTCTCTGCAACTATTCGTGTTGTGCGTGATACAGTGATACACGAATAGGAGAGACCTACAGTTTTACGGCTCCGCAATAATTTGTTGGTTCGGCTGGGATTCGATCCGTCTACCTTCTGTTTGGTAGTACAACGTACTGACCACTGAGCTTCGGAGCCATATCTTTTTATAGACCTGTCCAAAGCATTTGATTGTGTAAATCATGATAATCTGTTGCAAAAACTATCACTTTATGGAATCAGGGATAAACAACTGGATTTATTTCGCAATTACCTTCATGGTCGATGTCAAAGAGTAGTTATGGATGTTGACGGTGAAACTATTATATCGAACAATGGAAAACTTGAGGTTGGGGTTCCTCAAGGAAGTATTTTGGGGCCACTTCTCTTTTTAATCTATATAAACGATTTGCCTTATATCTTTCAGGAATGTCCAAAGTTTTTCATGTATGCTGATGACACGAATATTCTAGTAACAAAAAAGGAAGTGGAAGACTCGATATTAGAAACTGAAAGTGCTATTTCAATGGTGTCGGATTGGCTTGGAAAGAATCACCTAGTCATGAATGCAGACAAAACAGAGTGTGTAGTTTTTAAGACAACTCATACAAAAATAAAAGTACCGGCAGGAATAAACATAATGAGAAAAACTACAGATATAAATTCACACATAAATTTCCTAGGAGTCACTCTGGATTGTAATTTGAGGTGGACCAAACAAATTGAGAATGTCAGAAAGAAGCTTAACTCTGTAATTTTTTCGCTAAGAATCTTAACAAGAACAGTAGGTTTAGAGGTTCTCAAGATGGTGTACCATTCAAACTTCCAGTCCATATTAGGTTACGGTATTGTCATATGGGGAAACAGCTTGGAAATAAACAAAATTTTTTCTACTCAAAAAATAGCCGTCAGAATAATTCTACGAATGAAGTTACGCGAATCTTGTCGCGGTAAATTTAAACTATTGAACATCCTAACGGTGCCAGGATTGTATATTTATTGTTGTCTCCAATTTTTAATTAAACATAGTGAATATTTTCGGCATCATAGAAATGTTAATTGTACCAGAAATATTCAATATTTTCATGTCAGTCATTCTCTGACATTATCAGAAAAAAACGCCAAGTATATGTGCATCAAACTTTACAATACTTTGCCACGTAAATATCAGATCATTGAAAGCTACAAAAAATTCAAAAAAGAAGTATTTCAATATCTCATCAACATCGAGCCCTATGATATGCGTGAATTTTTTGAGTACAAACACGATCGAACCACGAATTGAGTGTCCTTTTGATTTATGATTTTTTCATCTTAAGTATGATCATAAATCACTTCCTTATTTGACTTGTTTTCTATTCAATGTTGTATTTTGATTATGAGAATAAAGACTATTATTATTATTATTATTATCATGAGGCATATTTAATTAGTAAAAGATTTCGTATAGCATCGATGATCATATTTTCTACAGAAGTGATTCATAATCGCTCTAGGTTTATTTTCACGAGTTCACGACTACAAATACCAGAACTGCTACTCATCGCAGTTAAAAAGACCATAAAATCCAGTGAATCTTTCAAGTATCCGCCGAAAGGTTACAAAAATTCAAAATTCTCGAAATTTAACGTATCCAAGCGGAAACAAAGCGACCGTTTGTTCGTCTTACGCCGTTCCAAGATCAATTTTACGGAAAAAGCCTCGATAAAATGTTATTAATTACGTATAACGACACGTCGGGAGATAAACAAAACCAATCAATAATAACACGAAGATCCGTCGTGAAATTAAGGTCTCATTAAGGCCCATCGCATTGGCGATTAATTCAAATGAGCCAGATAAGATGGCCGTACTTGAGTGAAAGGTTAATGTGAAGCGTGGAAGAAATTTCTCGTGCCGTATATAACGCCATAGGAAGTTTTTGTTGGCAAGGCTTTCAGCGAGACCTGATAAGGAGATTGTACGGTAAAATTGGAAAAGATCTATAGGAAAGATTTGAAGTTACGCGAAAAAGTTCGCAGTGCCGTGCTATAATTAACCGCGTGAATGACTAGGAGTATTCGAGAGTCAGGACCAGTCGTTCAAGTAGCACCAGACGAGAAAAGGTTGACGATATCTATAAACAAATTTTCTTTGTGGTCTTAATTCATCAGTATGAGAAACAAAAAAAAGTAACTTTCAAAAACAAAAACTGATTTAAATATATAAAAAACAAAAACTTGTGGGCTGGACAGCTACGGTCAATGAGGTCTTATTTAACGCGAATCGTATCGCTTCTAGATGCACTTCAAACACTCTATAATAGCTGATCGACATAAAAATTCATCAAAAAAAGTGCATTGCGTACCTACTGAAGAACCACGCTTTAAGAGCAAATCTTAATAAAAATTTGAAAATAATTTTTATTCTTCACTTCACTATTTTTTGTTGATTTTACCTTAGATACGGTTGCTATAAATACAACTGTTATGCCCTAGGGCGTAATGAGCGGGTATAATGGATCATAACGCCCGCTAATTGTATGACGATAAATGAAGCAACTTCCATTGATTAAATACTTCATAATCCTTGTCGTATACGACTCTGGATTTCTCCGGCAATGAATTATTCGCAGCTTTGGCTGCATTTTCTATGATATTCTTGGGTAAATTCATTTTCATTTCCAATATTTCTATAAGGCTACACAAAGAAAGCAGCAATGACAGTCCTCCACTCCTTTAACTGCTCTATATAATTTGAGGTCATCGGCATAAAGTAGGAAATTGCAATATTTGAAACATTTTTCTATATCGTTTAAAAATATAATGAAAAACAGTGGTCCCAGATGTGAACCCTGGGGGCACCCCTGAAGTACTGCGGAACATGGCAGATCGAATGCTATCTACTTTTACGAATTGAGACCTTCGACTTATATAAGAGGAGATCCACCTCAATAGGTCACCGCATATGCCCACCTCAGCAAGCCTCCGAAGCAACATCCCATGATTTATTTTATCAAAGGCTTTTTTGAAATCAGTACATATAACATGAACTTGAGTTTTTTGATCCAATCATTCTTGAAGATACTCGGAAAAAGTCAAGAGATTAGTCTCAAGATTTCTTCCTTTGTAAAAACCGTGTTGTTGTTCAATTATTATGTTTTTAATATGATTGAAAATATATTTATAAACCAATGATTCAAAAACCTTCGGGATAACGGACATAATGCTAATTGGCGTATAGTTTTCTATATTATTGATCGGACCGCTTTTATGCACCGGAGTGATTGATGAGATTTTCCACTGTTCTGGAAATGTTGCGGTGCTCAATGAAAAATTAAAAATGTGGAGTAGGGGGATGGCCAAAGATTGTGAACAATTTTTTAGCAGTATTGGAGGAATAGCGTCCGGCCCAGTACCTTTTGAACAATCTATGGTTTTCAATGCATTTGTTACTTCATCCAATCTAAGAACAATACTCGGCAAATAATCACTATTATATAAATTTTGAATGTATTCAAAAGTTGAATCATGTTGACCCTCAGGTTCATAAACTTTATAAAAAAATGATGAGATATTAATATTCTATATATAAAAAAATATAGGAATTTAGAGTTCCTTCGAACGAATAATGACAGGCAAGTTAATTGAAGCTGTATAATTACCACGTTGTTTAAGTATTGCGAGTTGATACACCGAGAAAAATGCCATGTTAGGTCCTTTGAAAGTTCAGCTGATAATTTTATGCTGCTTTCATAATCTGCCACCCATTATCTTGATTAGCGATATATTCTCAGGCTTATTTAGCTGGTTGTTGATTAGCGTTTTAGCATGTTAATGTGCTAATTCACCGCTATAGTCAAGTAATTGATTATAGGCGGTGTTGTTCTAATGAAACTTCTGTTTTATAATAATGATTAGATTTCAAATTTATGATGCTATAAATAATTTTCGAAGTACCGAACGTAGAAAGCGTTAAGATTTATATAAATAACGAAGAAAATTCTGGATTGAAGAAAATGTTCCATAAATTTAAATTCATATCAATTTGATTAATGAAATACGCATTAAAAAGTATGAAGATAATTATGAAGTGACCAACAGAGCAAAAGAAAACTTTATTGAGCTCGAACTAAATTAACATTTAACAAACAACTCTTCCGCAATAAAAAAAGACCAGAGATATTATGTACTAAATAATAAATAGCACAATGAAATAAATTAACATCGTTTAAGGGTATTTAAATGAAGTGAAAAAATAGATAAAAGAATTGTAATAAATAATTTTTTCTAAAGTTATGAAGATTAACATCTTATTACTAATTATTATAAAAATTAGAACTTATAATGAACTTAATAAGTATATTCAATTCGAGAACGGGTCTAGATCGCACCACGACAGGAGTGCATGTAAAATGTATGCGATTTCATACTAACGAAACAAAATACGCATGCAATGCAGCCGTGATTTTCCTGAGCAAGTAAGATTTTCAAATATTTAGGCTCTTGAGGTTATGACATCGTGTTGATCAGTTTGGCAAAAAAAATGTTTTCGTAATGTAGATATTATGAGAAATGATAAAATGGATGGAAATAAATAGTGATTACCTTGATAGTTTGTGGAAACTATAAGTCAAGATTGAGTTTTATCTATTATATATTATATATAATTATATAAAAATAAACAAACAAGGAGAATTTTATTATGACAATGATGTATAGAACAGTTTAATAAAAAAAATTAATTCTGTTTATTATATGGACAACAATACATCGAGATTACTTGAAAGTTTGTAAGCCCATTGCTATATTTATCGGTATTAGTCACTAACTAGAATTAAAGTTTAAACTTTAAAATAAAACACACTTGGCTTAAGTTTCACTTTATAAAAATATTTAAAGACTGTATTTAGCAGTAAAGGATAGTCGACATGTTTCGAGTTATGAACTCATTATCAAGACTGACTACAGGAGAGTATTACATTTTATTTTATAAAATGGACAAAAGCAAAGGCGATTCCTGAAAATCAATTTGTTCGTTTACTTGAATTTCTTAGACGTTCAGATTGCTAGGAATTCGAGTTCTCTTACGTTCAACATTTATAGAAAACCAACCTTCACAGATAATTTAATTCACAGCGACAGTAACCAACACATAAATGTCTCGAACGAATTTTCACTTTTCTCACATACTTTCTCGTATAGCCGACGTTTTTGGTCTGAAAATCATACGTAAGTCTTCGTACCAAAATTTTTTAAGTCTTAACCGCACTCTCCAAATCGGTAAGTTATCACAGAAGATCTGTAAGGGTGCCGCCAAACCATACCAGTATTATCGGTATCAAATACTGTATCAACATCGACATCGAATTCGTTTCAGCGTTCGAGGCGTCGTCGTTCGAACGAACCACTTCCGGTTCCTTGGAACTGGTGGTCGGTGGAACAGTTTCGGCTTTACCTCCCCCGTAGGGCACTAGGTCGCCGTCGCGGTTGTTCACGCCTATCTGCGGCGTTATATCTTCTTCTAAGTCGTCGACGCCGTCTCCAGAGCCCGATCCGCTGCCAGCAAGAGGCTCCTCGGAGTCGTCTATGAGTTCCACCTCCTCTCCCTGGTGGGCTTTCCGCAGCTTGTCGAAGTACACCTGCAGGGTGAAGTTTTGCTCGTTGATTATAGGCGATTGCGCCTTGACTGTTTTGGACGGCGGTTTCTTGTAGGTTCCTATGGCGGTGCCGTTCCAACACTGACCGTCGGCGCTTGGTGGAGCTGCTACTGTGTCATTGTTGCAGTATTAGTAGGGTAGGTGTAGCCAGAATTGTCGGGTTTCCCTTATTTTCTGAAATTAAGATTTACGTTCAGGTTATTAGTCCAGTATTTGACGGTTTTTGGCTCAGAATTCTTTCGGACTGCACCGATTTTGATGAAAATTTGTGAGTAAGCGTATTTTACCCTCCTTTTCAAAAGTTATATAGTGCCGATGTGTGCTTTTCCCCTGGGGTAAATGCCACTCCTTTTTGAAGGTTAAAATTTAGAGGAAAAAAAGAACCCCAGGAATCGATAGAGGGGTTAATTTTAAGCAAAAAAATTTTTATAAAGTTTTTATATAAGGTAATATTTTTCGATTTATCCGCGATTGAAAATTTTGATTTTTCAATGAAAAATTGCTTGTTTTAAAATGGTTTTTTTTTAGATATTGCTCAAAAACTTTTGGTATTAACAAAAAAATGATTAGAGTCATAATTGAAATAATATAAAACTCAGTGCTTTTCATTCGTTCATACATAGGTTGTTTATGAAAATCTTATCGATAAGCTCATTGGGAAGGAACGAATGCAGAATCTGTTGCATTCAATATACCCCACGCAAACTATTAATGAAGAACAAAAATACTTCCCAATAAAATATCGAAGGCTATCGAAAAATAACGTTAAAATAATTTGTACAAATAAAAGATACTTGAAGTCATTCTTAGTCAATAATGAAGAAAAATCTAACATCGGAGAAAACAGTGGTGTTTACAAAATATTTTGCGTCGAGTGTCCTGCTTTCTATATTGGAAAAACAGGAAGGAATATAAACATTCTTGTTGAAGAACATAAAAAGTCAATTTTACAAAATAAAAATACCACTGCTTTTCCGAAAATTGTATGAAATTTAATCATTTCCTGGATTTCAACAAAACCCAATTTGTGCATTCAGGTAACAAAGGAAAGCGCCTTGACCTTTTTGAAATAAGTTCCGCCAATAATAGTAAATTACTTCAGGTATTACCTTTGCTTTTGTCTGTTTTATAAAATAAGATGTATTACTCTCCTGTAGTCAGTCTTAATGATGAGTTCATAACTCGAAACATGTCGGCTATCCTTTACTGCTAAATACAATATCTAAATATTTTTATATAGTGAAACTTAAGTTAAGTGTGCTTTTTTTTAAAGTTCAAGCTTTATTCTTTATAATGTTTCACCAAGTAATGTGCGAGAATTCAATCTCAGTTACTAACTAGAATTTTTTTCATGTTAATTATTTCTAGATCAGTAATTTTCCCAGTAGATTTTACCATTTTAGTTAGTACAGGAGGAATATGATGCTAACTCCAACTGGAAAAATTGTAACCTGTTTCATAAGTTCAATCGCTATTTTCCGGTCGAAGTACCCCGGAAAAAAGGAAACACGCGTGTTTCATTCCTCCCTGAATAGACCAAGCTACAGAGATTTAGAGTGAGCATTTTGAGCAAAAAGTGTTAGAAGAAAACCAGCTCCGCCATTGTGTGTAAAATAGTTCCACATGATATAAGTAGTGTAAATATTATTTCAATTGTAATAAATATTTTTAATTGACAAACACGATATTACAAATTAACTTATATCTTTAAATTACTTCGCTGGATTAATACTTGGGCGTAGCTTATCCTTATTTACTGCTACATTGATCACAATATATCAATTAATGTAGTGTGGGGAAACATAATACATGCGCAATTAAATACAATTAAAACATAGTTGATATTGTTTTTCACTCGGACTTTATTATGGTATTGTCTTTGTTATTAAACAATTTTATGCCAAAAAAATCCGCGTTTTTTTTTAGTTTTTTTTGCTTATAAAAATTGAAACTTTCAGAGTAATCGTGATGGTGTCAATAGACTTATTGTGTAGAAAATGAAAAGACGAAAAGAATGAGAGGTCAACGACTCGATCAGACCCTTAGTCTAAGGGAAAATTGGAAAAAACCGGCCAAAATGCAAGTTTTTTTTCAAAAAAGTTCATAACTCGGTTTATTTTTTGAGTTTATCGTAGATCCTTCGGTTAGTATTATTTATCAATATGAACCTTTATTTGGTGCGAAGAGCAGGAACTGTCCGATGCATAGTTTTTTGATCTGTGGCCATTTGTTTATGTTACTATGCAATTTTCCAGCAGACCTGAATGCGACAGGTATGTCCGATTTCAATTTACTTAAAAAGATTTTGAAGTTAAGAATTCTCAATAGTTCAAAACGTTCATCTTTGGTTTTTCATAAAAACTCTGAGAAATATGTTAAAAATAAAGCTGAACATGACAAAAAACGGCCGAGCGCGTGAGAGTAGTTGAAGAGTGGGGGTTTACAATTATTATCTGACAACGTTTAGAAATTACTGTCACGTTCAAAATGCCGACGCTTTCGAATGTCATACTTCTCCTTGCCTGCTGCTCTACCCCCACTCTTCAACTACTCTCACGCGCTCGGCCGTTTTTCGTCATGTTCAGCTTTATTTTTAACATATTTCTCAGCGTTTTTATGGAAAACCAAGATGAACGTTTTGAACTATGAGAATTCTACTAACAAAATCATTTTAGTACATTGAAATCAGACCATATCTGTCGCATTCAGGTCTGCTGGAAAATTGCATAGTAACATAATCAAATGGCCACAGATCAAAAACTATGCATCGGAGAGTTCCTGCTCTTCGCACAAATGAAGTTTATATTGATAAATAATACTAACCGAATGATCTACGATTCAACTCAAAAAATAACCGAGTTATGAACTTTTGAAAAAACTGCATTTTGGACGGTTTTTACCAATTTTCCCTTAGACTAAGGGTCTGATCGAGTCGTCCGACCTCTCATTTTTTTCGTCTTTTCATTTTCTACAATAAGTTTATTGACATCATCACGATTACTCTGATAGTTTCAATTTTATAAGCAAAAAACTAAAAAAAATTTTTTGCATAAAATTGTTAATAACAAAGACATAAATAATAAAATCGAGTGAAAAACATATCACTATATCATGTAAAACTATTTTACACATAATGGCGGAGCTGGTTTTCTTCTAAAACTTTTTACATGAAAAAATCTCTGTAGCTTGGCCTAGAAGTATGTGTCAGGGAGGCGGGCAGCTTGAATTTGAGATTAACTCCTTCAGCCAGATCAGAGGATACACTTGTATATACAAGTGCATTAAGGATAGGTGATACGGGATATTTATGGGACATAGGAAGTGTGGGTAGGGCTCAGAGGATTAATACTGGCCCAGCATTCGCCTTATAAGTTTGCAAGCAGTGACTTACATTACATTACCATGAGGAAACCTCTGAAAAAACTCATGACAGACCAGTCGGCCCCAGGGTTTGAACCCGAGACCTCCCAAATACTAGCCAGGGTACGCTGAGTACTCGACTAAATAGCTTGGTGAAGTACCCCGGATTAAAACGGTTATTTATATTTAACCAGACGACCAATGAACGATTTTTCGAAGAACTTAAGCTAAACAAACCTTGCTTTCACGTCAGAAGAGACTCAACTATTTACGACCATATATGTTTACATTAATCCGCTCTTATGAACCGTCATGCATTGCCAATCTACTAATCGATACGTACTTACTGCATCAATATTTCATCGGGTAATCTAAGTATCTCAAAATGCACTTATGACCTCATTGGACCGATTGGATATATTAATATTCCAAGTCATTTCGGGCGATCGTAAAAAATAATGACCGCTTCGTCTCAAGTGAAAATGTAAACAAACACGAAAGTAGCACTTAAGTCGAAGGAAACAATGAGTATCTGACACCTACTTGGTGAGCTATCTAAACATTGTATGCCGCTGTTTTGATGACTCATTTTAAAATTGAAATGGGCAGATGATTTGCTGATGAAGATTTTTCAATCAAGTTGGTGTATTTATATGGAATTTTTGAAGAGGATTTCATCGCCATACAAAATGGCAAATGTGCATTTTCGGCCACCCGGCAACGCGTCCAATAAAATTCATTTTTACACAAACTATGCAGCTGATTTTTATAATTCGTTCGCATAACAGACTTCTTTCTCCATGAAAAAATATAAATATATATATATATATATATATATATATATATATATATATATATATATATATATATGTATATATCAATCTTCATGGCGATTTTTTGAGTTATGGAATTGGATGCACTGCAGCGCCATCTAGAGGCGAGTTGAATTTTAAAATAATACATAAAAACCTTCTACATGAAATAGCGAATAGATGTGCTAAATTTGGCGATGATCGATCAAACGGTGTTCGAGTTTAGCGATCTCATATATATTATATGGGGGAGGCTCCGTGGCTGAGAGGTTATATATAGGTAGCGCTATGCCGTCTTCGTTGACGGAGTTGGTGGGTTCGATTTCCACCGTATTCCTGGGTGTTTGTATGCGTCCGATTTAAGTGTTTCCCCTCATTTATTAAATTGATGGCTAAATGTCCAAGTTGACGAAGTCAAAATTGTACGGAGGTCGGGCGCGTGTGAGAGGGCGCACGTCCCACCTCTTTAAAAAAAAAAATATATTATATGTACGAACTTCCATTTCGTAAGAATTCACAAAAAAATAAATAAAAATCTGTTAATTTTAGTGCTTGTATAGAAAAATTAATTGGATGGCTTTTTTGGCAGTAGATAAATTTAAAAAAAGGATCAGTTATCTTCATCCGCTCATTATAAAGGCAGACGCAGTCTCTTGCTTTGCCATGAACGCTGTGAAAAAAATGATACAAAATGAAGTGATGTAAAAGAATGTAAAGGCAATAAAAATTGGTTTTAATCAAGAATTAGTGGTTTGTCATTTTATGAGTAAAAATTATGAAGCTTTAGTTTTTTGATAAATTTCTATTTTCAGAAAATTATTCGATTCTGAGGCGAAAATTTCATATCGATTTTCCAACTTTTCGTCTCACGTTTCATACTTAACCAACTGACAAATGAACAATTAGCTTTACAATGAATACCTATTTCAAATTCATTAACTTGAACCGGAAAAAAATGACATAACTTTAGCTATATCATTGCCTTGTTCTATATTTTTCAATAATTGATTAAAAAAATTGTAAAGCTTTCTACAAATTTTTTCTTCACCGGAAAACAATAATTAAAATCTTAAACAAACCCTTAAATCTTTCAAATTGAATTTTGGCGAATAAGAACGTTTAAACGGTAATTATATTGGGGGAAAAGTAAAATTGTATCTGAAGAATTTATTTCGAGTCGTTGCGTGCTTAATTTAGAGATCTTATTTAGTTTGAGTTAATATAAATTTTTTCTCTGATTTAACGCCAATTAGCGTTACCCTCATTTAATGGAGTTTTCCGGGAAATTATCGAATGATAATCGACTCTTCGTGCATTATTTTTACCAATTTTTTACAGGAATCTGGAGAAAATTATCTTTCATCGTTGGTACAAATTTTTCACTGGAACCTGTTGAAAAATCTATGCACTTAAATTTTTCGGTTTTCTTGCGAAAGTTGATGAAAAAATCATCTAAATGATAAGGAGAACTCTGAGGACAAATAATATTCGAGAAAAGTTGAACCGAATAATAAGAAAATATGAAATTATAACTATGGGGACACCATGGAGACTGTCCTTTCTGATGGTTTGGGCGTAACAAAACATTTTTCACTCGAAGTCTTCCCTGGAACTCTGCAACTTATTTCCTCAGTTCGTAATTATTCTCATCCACTTTTCAAGCCAACTGAGACCGCAATGATATAACACGTATTCTTCGTACAGGCGAGTTTCAGCAAAAAAGAACAAGAATTTCAAGAAAGTTTTCCGCAGTTTCAATCAGGTAAACGGAAGTTTTCATTGAATTAAAGTATAAATTCGCTCCAAAAGGATCTTGGTCTGACTGTCAGAGTGTAAACAACAATTTATAGCTAGAAAGGACAAAAACTACCTTTACTCCTAATTTTTTTTATTCTTGATTTTTATTTTGTACTTCTGAAACAAATACAGCTACGAAAAATCGCGAAAGACATTGTTTTCGTAATAAATCTCGTCCAAGTTTTGTGAAATATAGACGTTTCGGTTTCTATTGCAAATTCATCTTCAAGAACTTCTGGAGCAATAGTATGAAATCATACACAGTTCAAGACTCCACAAACCAAATTACTACTACTAGTTATCCCAGAAGCCTCAATTCAATTCCTCTTCATAATTAATTATGGAGAACAAATTAGATGTCTCCATTTCTCAGATACTAAAAACCTTCAGAAGCAACTCGATTGCGTGTTCTGTGAACTCCTTGTTTCAATGTTTCCACCAGTTGATCTTGAAGCCTCAATCTGCCTATTATTCGGTCAGTACTCCTGAAGATGGCTTTGCACAATAGTGGAAACGCCGAGATTGCATAAATTCTGATCGCGCTTCACCAAGAGAATAAGATTTATATATATATATATATATATATATATATATATATATATATATATATATATATATATATATATATATATATAAAATATAATCTCTTGATAATTATTAGCAATAACAGGCTTATTGAATCTCAAAAAACTCGATTTTCTGATAAAGCCACGAATGTCGTGGCGAAACGTCAACTTTTTAATAAAATCGAGTTTTTTGAGATTCAACAAGCCTGTTATTGCTAATAATTATCAAGAGATTAGAAATAGTTCACAGGCAACAACAATTCGAATGAATATATATATATATATATATATATATATATATATATATATATATATATATATATATATATATATATATATATATATATATATATATATATATATATATATATACATACATATAGGATATAGGGTGTTCGGCACATATACCGTCAAAAATTGTTGGAATATTGTTGGGGTCATTTGCTATCTTCCCACCTTGGATCCTAGAGTAAGAAGAGGGAAATCGTTCGGAATTGGCGAGTAAAACAATGTCATTTTTAAGATCGTTAATTTGAACAGAAGTTCAACTATTAATTCACCAATTTTGTACAGCAAAAAACCTTGTTATTGGCACTGCCAATTGACATAAAACTATTACTTATTTGAACAAACATCCTTACAGAATATAAAAAAAATTGTGATTTTCCTGGCATTAATAAAAAACTTAGGAGGGTTTAAAGGCGAGATTTAGTAATTTGAGAAAAAAATTAAAATCATATCTCCTCAACAGTGACAGGACCCAGGATCCAAGGGTGGAGAGTTGACGGTTCATCTGACGAACACCCTATATATATATATATATATATATATATATATATATATATATATATATATATATATTTATATATATATATATATATATATATATATATATATTTATTTATATATATATATATATATATATTTATAATATATATATATATATATATAAATATATATATATATATATATATATATATATATATATATATATATATATATATATATATATATATATATATATATATATATATATATCATTATATATATATATACCAATTTGAATAAATTAAGTTTTTTCTTTTGATATAAATCACGTAGTTAATTATCATCATTATTGAGTTCATGAGTTAGATGAGTTTTATCAAATATCAGTTTTGTAAAACTTTAATAATTTTGGTAAATCGATTCATTATTTTGAGATTCTCAAAAGATAACATCAAATTTTTCCTACTATTTTCTATATACTATAGAAACTGTACAGTTACTATATAAAAATCTGCCATATTCGTATTCCACCTGCCCGGAAAGGATTCTTTATTTTTGTACAACCGAAACATCAAAGGGTAGCAAAAGTTGAGGCAGCCTTTATCCCGCAAAAACAGAACCTGATTATGTCTGTTCGGATTAGTGGTCGAAACATCGTAATCCGTTGTTGGCTCAGCATTCTACAGTGAATAATGAAGAAAGGGCATGTTTATATAAGGCCATTTGTTCATACACGGCCGTTGCTTCTGACGAACAAAGCCCGTGGGAGTTGTTCTATTTTAATCTTCTTTTTGTTGCATACGGAACAATTTCTTGTTATTAGAAATAGAGAGGTTTTATGCAAAAGAAAAATATTTCAACAAAATCATTTGGGAAGGTCAGTATTGTTCTCATATTTTATATTGTCGTGTTTGAAATGTTCATTTATTTCCCTGAAGATGATTTTAATGTGACGAAACGCTAATGTATTATGGTTGTGGTTATAATACGCAGAGTTAATTAGGTAGGAAGTGATTCTTTTTGAATAGATGCGATCAAAAAATTTGATAGTCGTGAATATGGATCTTTTATTGCTGTTTGATGAACGACCAGACTCAAATTTGAAATTTCAGCATTTCACATTTCTGTGTTCGACACGACTAGCACGATATCCTTGCTAGGCATGCGCATCCGCTGTATTTGTATATGCGTATTGTTTTTATCAATAAATAATGAGTTATGAATGTTATTCAGTAGAAGTTGGGGATAACGATGATGAAGTTAGGAAAGTACCAGTGTTTGTAAATTTTACTTTTATTTTCACAAATGATCTAATACAGAAAAATAATTGAAGGAAAAAATTTAAACGAGCATTTGAACTTCTGTTCATACGAACAAGTAGCGAATTTAACATCAACTCTTTTGATAAAAACTCAAAGGTTGAAATTACGAGACGCAATTTCGACCTGCATTAGTAGGCCAGGCAGTATAGACATTGAAAATCGAAAATTTAACAATAATTCCAAAAGTTTTTGAACTTTGGTCAAGAGAATGTTACATAGAGAAAGGAACAAATCTCATTTTGCAACCTTTTCCGAAGTCCGGAACATTGTTAAAATTGCAATAGAGGCCTCGGAAGACCAGCGGTAAGGTGCACCGCTTGTAAGCCGAGGATGTGGGTTCGAGTCCCACATTGCTCTTGGGTGTTGTGTATGTCCTGAATTTAGTGGTTCTAATTATGAGATTAATTGTTGGGTAATGTACATTGTTTACAAGCCCATTGGCCGTTCGGAACCGGCGTTAAACTGTAGGTCCCACGAGTTAAAAAAAAAATTGCAATAATATTGAATTTTGCCTTATGCTTGTGAAAAAAATTCCAAAAGTTCTGCAAACTTAGAGTACCTAGTATCAAATATATTATTTCATATAACGTATCAAATTTGCAATCATTTTAAGGGTACGGAACATTTTTTTAAAATTCAAAATTAACGTTTTTCTTTGATAAACCGACCTCGGAAAAATATACCGAACAGTTGTAAAAACAAACAACAAAAATATGATTTTTGGATTTTTATATTTTTGCAAATTGCATAATGTTCCGGACCGCGAACAAGGTTGCAAATTTGCAAATGCATCAGAATAGATGTTTTCTAAATTTGCCATATTGCCCGAAAAAATGACGACGAATTTAAAAAAAATATAAATAAACATGTCCCGGTTAACGTAAAAGATTGCAAATTTATACAACTGTTCGGTATATTTTCCAAAGTATCAGTCAAGTTTGCAGAACTTTTGGAATTTTTTAGGTCAGTTTATCAAAGAAAAACGTTAATTTTGAATAAAAAAATGTTCCGAACCCTTAAATTGGTTGCAAAGGACCCCGCACGGGAACCCATATAAAATGGTTCTCGTTGGAATTTCTTCATTTTTTTATATGTTTTTATATCCTTTGTTATCAATTAAATGTGAAGCTTTTGAACAGTTTCTATGTCTAGTTTCGGTTTTATGGATTTTTTAAATGTTGCGATTAAGCCAAATGTGATAATGCTTTAAAAACTTTGTTAGTGTGAAATAATTTTTGGAGCAACTGTAGATATTTCACGAATAATATATATTTTTCATTCTTTCTTTAAAAATTGCAGATCAGAAATGATTCTTTTCCCTTCAGGGCGACTCTAAAATAGTTACAAATTATGTCAAAAATTAATTTATATAACAGTATTTCCTAAACTTTTATTGGTATTATATTAAACACTTTTGAGAAAATCCAAATATTAAATACGCTACTTTATTCATCATCCACCTAAATAGAAACCATAAAATTGTATTCTGATCCGACCTACATAGGTAAGCAAAACAGCTCAACATGACAGTTACAAAACTAGCGAAAATCGACTTCGTAGATTTTTCACCACATACCAGCTAAGAAAAGTATTGGTTGGCTCAGCGTTGCCAACGACAACAATAAATATGGCGATTGTTCATGAAAAAATGTCAACCAAATTGTACCTTTGTTTAGTTTTTAATTCAGCTTATTAAGCAATTTTTAATCATCAATTATTATTTAGTTCTACTTTTGTATTAAAAAAATGCCATTTAATAATAATAATAACCGTGTCAATTGTTATGTGTGTAATGTTTTATGTGAAGTAAGATTTACAACAAGATTGGTAAATACTGAAATCAATGAACACAAGAGGCAAATAGCTATTTTAAGAAGAGAAAACTTAAACCACCCTGCCTTGGAGTTTAACAACAATTCTCGAGTTTGTTTGAATTGTTCAAGATCTCTTAATGAAGAAATTGAAATGGTACAACAGGATTCGGAATGTTTGAATATTTTAAAGCAATCAGCGAATGCGTCTTGTGTAATTTGCAATGAACAAAATCATTTAGGGCGAGTTTCAACAAACTTTATTACTGACATTTTTATAAAAAGCAATATTTATGTTCCGGAAATAGTGCGTGTTTGCTCACGACATTTGGACGAAACCGGCCTTTTACTTCCAGAACTAGATACCTTCAGTACTTAGATAATTCCTTATGTTTTCTCAAAAGAGTTTGATATAATACCAATAAAACTTTTGAGAAAATATTTCAAAAAATGATGAAATTTAATTTTTGACCAACTTTGTGATTATTTCAGAGCCACCCTGTAGGTACTGATCTGAAATTGTTGGGGAAATGATAAAATATATATATTCTCTGGACACTGTTCACATAATTTTTCTCAAAAATATTATAATAAATTAATTGCACATGGAAAAATTCTTTTAAACAATTATCGCAATTGGCTTAATCGCAATATTTCAAAAATTCATAAAATCGAAACTAGACATAGAAACAGTTTAAAACTTTCACATGTTGGTGATAACAAAGGATATAAAAACATATAAAAAATTTAAGAAATTCCAACGAGAACCATTTTATATGGGTTCCCGTGCGGGGTCCTTTGATACGCTATATGAAATAATATATATGAATTTTTTTCATAAGCGTAAGGTAAAATTCAATGTTATTGCAATTTTAACAATGTTTCGGACTTCGGAAATGGTTGCAAAATTTCATAGTTTGTTTTTATCTCTTTCCCTACCCTACATTAAAGTTTGAAAACTTTTGGAATTATTGTCAATTGATTATGTAAACAGACTGGCCTATAGGCACCCTGTTCGGCACTGACCCAAAACTCGACACAAATTCATACAAGACTGGCCTAATACGTCGTATATAATACTTCAATCAATCATCAATCAAAATACGCTTATTCAAGATTTCTGGGGGGATGGGGTACATTTTTGTTATCTAGCTAAATATTTTATTGTGGGAAGTTATAAGGTTTTGCAACCTTCTTCAACCCTGGCTTTACTTAATTAATTCTCTAACATTTACAATATTAATAAAAATCCTAATTTTCCTATCGGGGAATGCGGCTGCGGCCGACTTTTTTGCTAATTACGTGCCATTCGGTCCAAGGTCAATATATTTCAACTGACATTAGATGGTAAGGGAAACCACAGAAAACCTTTACCCACGCAATGTACTGGTATTCTTAACTTTATTATAATTTATAAAAATGGTTTGACAATAGATGCATTTGCTGACGTTTCGCGCACTAACCGAACCGCACTCGGTTTTTCGGAGCGGATTGTCTTTTCGCGCACTGTCGACACTACTCGCACTTTCGGCACTACTCGCACTATCGACGTTTCGCGCACTTTCGGCACTACGCGCACTTTTTCGGGTCAGCGGATTAGGAGTGGTTATAATACTTAGATAACAAATCCATTTAAATAAAACTGACCGGACTACCCGCTGTTGCATTGTTGTTCGAAAACGGAGAAAGGACGTACCTTTGAACTCCGGCAGTGTTCCATGTATTAGAATAACAATTAGATGTAAACTGAGTTTATTGTTGTTGAAAGGATTTAATGCATTCCACCCAAAAAAAACTTCACAGGCTGAGTTCGTTTGTATTTGTGGCAACTAACATATGCCGAGATGGTTACAAATTGATATTCAACAGTTTAAGTGTTTATTCCATCTACTATAAATGTGTGATTCGCATACTAATTACCGGGTCCAAGGTGTACTATTTGGTGTCTGAGTTATTTACCCAAAAAATTGGAAGTTTGTTGCATATTTTATCTCAAAACATATGATTACTTATTGCACTTTTTACAAAGTGTAGTGAATTTTTTGATATTTATTAAATTACGAATTTTTCACGCTTTAAATATATGAAAGGTTTTCTCTTGAAGAAGAATACTCATTTTTTTTAAATTTCTTTATTTTTATTGATATTACGAGTGTCTTCACTGTTAACTTTACATCTTTAAACAGAGTACAACACTGCCCCCCAGATTATAAATATATTTGAATGCCAATAAACATAAACTGGCTTCAATCCTGTTGAGATATTTAAACACAAATATAAAAAGAAAGTTATTATAAAACATAAACAGTCTACATCAGGACCTAATCAGCAGGTATGCAGATATACATGTCTAAGGTATTAAATTGAAACTTTAAGTATAATTTTAGTTTTTTAAGTACAATTTTAGATTCTTAAAAAATTGGTTAAAGTTCTGTATTGTTTTCAAATAGTCTGACAAATTATTAAAAGATCTATTTGCACAATGTACAGGACTAAATAAACTCACATAGGTTCTACTAGATTGTAAATACAGGCTATTTCGTGTTCTTTTACTATTGGGAAAACATAATAAGCGATACGCCCCCTACCGGTGTCGAATATTACTAGAGCATGGGAGATAGATTGCTTTGTTTACATCTATTTTATATGAGAAGTTGTTGAGTTTTAATTGTATTTTGGATCGTTTACAAACGTTCAGAAGAGATGAATCACTATTATTGTGTATTCTATTGTTAATCTTGGGCAAAAAAAAAACCGAATATAGCTTACATACCTTTCCGAAAGCTGGACAATTCAAAGTTGTATTCCAAACAAAGTTGGGAAACAAGGAAATGATGGACAGAAGAAAGGTGTGGATTTATAACTTGAAGATTGAAAAAAAATGTCTGAACATAAGAGAGTTGTTCTTTACAGTTTACTGAGAATAATTATTTTCCCTGCAGTAAGTTTGTGGATTTTTTCCATATAGAATTATACCAACTAATGATGTGCAATTTTCAGCTAACCGAAAACGTAGAGTTTTTGAAGTCCAATGCTATTTGCCAACGAAAAATGTTCCACTTTTATCGGAATCTGAACCTGGGCCATCATCCAGAGATTCCTAGATAATTGTATTTTCTTTCGTGTAACAACAGAGATACTATTAAAATAATAATAACAAATGATGTTTATTTGCACAACCAAAATAACAGTTATCATAACATCAAGAATATGAAATAAAATCTTGACTCTATAGCTAGGTAAAAACTAAAATTATTCAATTATATAATCAGGAAAACAGAGATTCTATCAAAAAAAACCAGCAACTCTCAGAAGTCCACCGTACTTTTAGGATAGCTGTTATAAACGTCAGGAAAATTCAAAAAATATAATAACTTATTACGTTCAAACCATTCAAGCAGAGTATTCATATTAATTCTTCTTTTATTTCATGTTGTTTCTTCCAGTTTTGCTGGTAAGTACTTAGTTTTGTTCATTATACTCAAAAATTCTTCAGTTCGTAATGAAAGTAGACATGTCAGAGATGTTTTCTTGAAACTTTTGAAAGTTTTTTTATTTTTTAAATAAATAGGTGTTTCATCATACAGCCTTTTCATGAGGTATACATAGTTCCTTCAACCAATTAATTTATTCGTCCTCTACTTTATTTCATAATTGATTTTTATGTTCAATGATAAAAACTCAGTGTAAATTTCAACTGTAGGTAGGTTATCTACTGTTGAACAGAGATAATATTGTCCTCAATCGAAACACAATGAACCACTGGAAAATACGAAGTCCAAAAGAACACAAATTACGAAGCTAAACGTTGGAAAACTCAAAATGAAATGAGCGTAAATACCATTACCAATCAATGTAAACAAACAGGTAATCTCCCATGCTCTAGTACCGATATTAGCCGTTCCGGCGCTACGATCTTAATTTCGGACGCCAATATGTATTTTATTTGTATATGTTAAATTTATTATTAATTTGCTTTGTTCTGATTTTAATATTGCATTTAGTTTATCTTTGTTTAAATCTTTATATTCGTTAGCAGTCTGCAAAATCTTCAGTATTTTATTTTGAAGTACTTGCATCTTCTTAAAGGCAGTCTTTCAACATGATCCCTAGACAGGTATCAAATATAGAAAGTGTGATAGAAAAAAAGTCTTATAAATTAGATATTTAGTTTCACCAGCAAGGTATGATCTGCATTTATAAATGATTGGAATAATTATTGAATTTTTCTTAGGTATTTTCATTCCAAGTGTTCCAAAAGAGAGGCCTTTGTTTATCTTATTCAAATAATCTGTGGCTCCTAACCTTAAAATATAGGTTGATTTATTAATTTCGAGTTTGCGAAAATAAAGAAAGAATAAGAAACACTACAAAGAAATTAAATATCGAATATTAATCCTATTTTATCAAACGATTAACAATGGGAACTATTATTCCAATTGTTTCACAACCCGATTATTTTCTTATTGAAGTTCGAATACTCTGACTAAAAATAAACAAAATTGAAATAAACAATCCAATGAAAGGGGACCGTTACACCATCCAGCATCACATGGCTGAAAAGTTCACAATGATATAATCAAATCAATTGGGAACTTTCTAATATCGTCAAATTATCTCGATACTCCAACGATCGCTTCTATTCATTCCCGAACGTATACATGAAAAATCACTCAATCTGAGTAATACCGGATGTCATGATAGACACAAAGATAAAGGAAACGAATACAGCGTCGTTCTAACATTCAAAATTTACCCACCGCGTAGAATTTCGATTATTTTATTGAATGTCTCAACCGTTGATTCAATGTGGCGTTAGAAAAGGTCGATACTGGGAAATAATGTAAAATTAATTTTTATTCTGTGGGCGTAGATGACGAGATTCTTATGCCACGGTATTTTTTCCATAGAGAAATAGCTCCCGAAGTTTCTAACCTAAAAAAAGTATTTCTTTAAGAGAATGATGAGTTTTGATTTTTCAGTTAATTGTGCTGGTTATATTTCTTATTATATTTGACTTATGTGTCTCATGTACATTATATTTCATACAATGAAATAGGTATTGGCGACTTAAATTAAGATCGTAGCGCCAAAATGGCTGATATCGGTACTACTCTCTGGGCCAATAGCGGTTTGTTTACACTGATTGGGAATGGTATTTGCGTTCGTTTCATTTTGAGTTTTCGAACGTTTAGCTTCGTAATTTGTGTTTTTTTGGACTTCGTATTTTCCAGTGGTTTATTGGGTTTCGATTGAGGACAATATTATCTCTGTTCAAGTGTAGATAACCTACCTACCTCAAGTTGAAATTTATACTGCGTTTTTATCATTGAACATGAAAATCAAAATAAAATTAAGGAGAGGACGAATAAATTAATTGGTTAGAGGAACTATGTATACATCATGAAAAGGATGTATGATGGAACACCAATTTATTTAAAAAGTAAGAAAACTTTAAAATGTTTCAAAACAACATCGCTGACATGGCTACTTTCACTACCAACTGAAGAGGTTTTGAGTATTATGGACAAAACTAAGTACCTACTTACCAGCAAAACTGAAAGAAACAACATGAAATAAAAGAAGAATTAACATGAATACTCTGCTTGAATGGTTTGAACGTAATGAGTTATTATATTTTTTGAATTTTCCTGGCGTATAACAGCTCTCCTAAAAGTACGGTGGACTTCTGAGAGTCTGGTTTTTTTTTTCATAGAATCTCTGTTTTCCTGGTTATATAATTGAGTATTTTAGTTTTTACCTAGCTATAGAGTCAAGTTTGATTTCATATTCTTTATGTTATGATAAACTGTTATTTTAGTTGTGCAAATACACATTATTTATTATTATTTTAATAGTATCTCTGGTTGTTACATGAGAGAAAATACGATTATCTAGAATCTCTGGATGATGGCCCAGGTTCAGATTCCGATAAAAGTTTTTTCGTTGGAATAGCATTAGACTTCAAAAACCTTATGTTTTCGGTTACCTGAAAATTGTACATCATCAGTTGGTACAATTCTATATGGAAACACTCACAAATTTACTACAGGGAAAATAATTATTCTCAGTAAACTGTAAAGAACAAACTCTCATATGGTCAGACACCTTTCTCCTGTCCATCATTTCCTTGTTTCCCAACTTTGTTTGGAATACAACTTTGGATTGTCCAGAAAGGTATGTAAGCTATATTCGGGATTTTTTTTGCTTAAGATGAACAATAGTATAGTGATTCATCTCTTCTAAACGTTTATAAAAGATCCCAAACAAAATTAAGCAGAACTACATCTCATACAATACACACATAAACTGATGTTAACAAAGCAATCTATGGCCCATATGTTAGTAATATTCTACAACGGTAGGGGGCGTACTGCTTATATACGTTCGCCAATTGCATCATATGTTCAGCTGAAATGATGATAATGTTATACGTAATGGAAAACAATGCTTATTTCCATAGTACTATTTACCGAGAAGAGCTGATACTCATATTGGAATAATACAAACATAATCATTTCTTGTAGATATGACGTATTGTAAAAAAAGTAGAACACAAAAGTACGTTCCTCCTCATATTAATATCGCATTTCATATGAGAAGAGTTGATATTATAGCCAAACATTCTAACGGCCACCGCTTCTTGGGAATAACAAACGGGATATGGAACAGCTTACTCCACGTACAATACGAAATAGAATAGATATCTATTAGTGTCTTGTATGAAGCAAGAGACTTGAATATCTAATGAGGCCGCGTTCCGTCGAGCATATAGAGTACAAAGAGTAAGCTTCGAGTAAAGAGAGTAAACCAGAGCAAAAAGAACGGAGTTGACTGTCGTACGTTATTGTCAATGGCCGGATATGAGATTCTATGGATCATATTCGGATGTGCGACGTTTATTACGTTTATTCTATGTACGGGGTTATATTTAGAGGACGAACTGGATGGTTCTCTCTCCTGGTTCAGTATTTAACTGGCTGAATTGATTGACACTGTTCGAATTAAAAATCTGCAGAGCTCAGAGTATGCACAAAAAATTAAATATTTATCCTATACCAGTTATAATAAGAGTTACAGCAGTTAGAGATAAACTGGGAATATAAAATCAGTTCCATCTTTTGTTCATGACATCGAACTACAATTCCTTGGTTAAATAGTCAAGATGTGTTATAATTAACTATGTCATAAATTGGTTTAGTTTCGATTATTATACAATTTATGATTTCTTTATAATTCTAAAGGCTACAAAAAAGTAATGAAATAATTATTTTAGTATATAATTGACTCCTTTGTTTTTAGTGTAGGTGGTTGGTTTTTATATCTTCTAACATGACCTATCAACATTAGTAGATAACATTGTATAATTAAGAGTTTGTACCACGAATGTGGTGTGATTTAGACAAATTTTTGTTTCAATTTTTTATGTATGTATTTTTGATTTTTTGTATTCCTAGATTTTTCGGCCTTTATTTTGATATTGTTTAATATAAAATCAACTAATAATTCGAAAAATTTTCAATTAACAATATATTATCTAGTTAGTAATGTATTTTCAATTAATGCCTGTTTGTTTATTTAAAAACTATAATTTTTTAAAAATCTTTTCGCAAGTGATAAAGTTTTTATTTCGAAGAATTCGCCTACAAATTAACGAATTCCTTATAAAACCGATTAACGTTGAACGCCGAAATAATTTGGACATAAGTCCAAACAAATGTGTTTTTCTCCGATCGTGGGAAAAATGACACTATTTTGACATGTTCTCTATGCGCAAAGCTCAACATTCCAGAATAGTTGCTTAGCAATTGGAAAATAACAGTGCGGTAATATTCTTACCGCACTGCTGTAGCGTGCGGTAATGTTACAAATGGATTATTACAATGAAATGCAACAAAGTATGGTTTTAATTTTTGTAATTGTTGTCAATATTTACATTTCAATTTGTATCCTGTAGCTCGACGTTTCAAAAATGCTCTCAGTTTTTGGTACTGGGTAA
The DNA here is from genome assembly GCA_030704885.1 of Cynegetis impunctata. Taxonomy (NCBI): domain Eukaryota; kingdom Metazoa; phylum Arthropoda; class Insecta; order Coleoptera; family Coccinellidae; genus Cynegetis; species Cynegetis impunctata. The sequence continues at coordinate 1,055,919 of JARQZK010002903.1, forward strand.
TATTAATATTATTTTTAACAGACAAAGTTGATCGAAGCATGGAATAATGTGCCCACAACGTCGAAGATTTCATTGTTTTAGCCAATTCAGCAACATACGCCATAAGTACAATCTCAGAAAAGGACACACTGTTGTTTTTTCTGCAAAAATCCATGAAGCGTTGGTACGCAAGTTCATACTTCTCTCTGGATTTAGCCGGAAGTAAATTAAGTGAAGCCACGTTCGCGGCTTCTACTAGTTCAGGAGCCGTGCAAGACAACAAATAATCACTATCAGTGTTCATGTTTACTAATTATTTTTTAATACCTTATAAAATTCAACGAATCAAACAAAACCGGCTTTAAAATTATTTTACTTTCGTCATAACAGAGTAATTTCCATGGTTACCACTTCTATATTTCAATATGAACATAGAGAAACCTATTTAAACTTACTTGATTACATCTTGGATGAAATATTTTTAAATTAATTTTTAAATGTAAATCAACGATCGGAGAAAAAATAGTATGTATAATTCGTGGGAAAAGCATATTCCCAAACTCCTGTGTTACCAGACTCGTCGCTACGCTCCTCGTCTGGTAATTATCACAGTCGTTTGGGAATATTATGCTTTTCCCACTAATTATACAATATACTATTTCAATTTCAAAATTTTTCGAATCAAGGATATAAATAACTCTTTAGGAAACTATTTCACAAAAATAGGTGTCAATTCAAATCAACATTTTCGTGAAATTAGAGGTTTATAGATAATTATCAATGTTAATCATGTTTCACTATTTTTCGAGTTTTCGAAAACGATTAATTTTCATTTCAATATAAGAAAGGGTTATAGAATATATATATATATATATATATATATATATATATATATATATATATATATATATATATATATATATATATATATATATATATATATATATATATATAGGCTCGCCATATTTTTGGTGACTGAAACCGGGACACATTAATATTGGATGGCCTTATCGCAGGGGGTATACCCCTGCGATAAAGCCATCGCAGCTAATAGAGCGGGGTCCTACCCTGGAAATTGTTTAGAAAATCAGTAGCAAAATCATAAATTTTAAGACTTTTTTTTAATATTCGCAAGTGAAGGGAGGGGGAATCTTGATCCCTAAATTGTTAGTTCAACACATCTTTCAAAAATAAAAAAGGAATATTTGCTACTCAAAAATATATATTTTTTCCTTTTTGATGAATATTTTTTTCGATCTATCTAGAAAGAAGTGTTAATAAAATAAAATTTAAAATACGTCATAAAAGTGTTGAATTGAACAATTACCAAGTCTTATTGAGTTAATTTTTTTATAAAACTAAAACTTCTTGTCTAACTGCAAAAACAAAAACAATTATAGAAACTTTTTCAGTCAATCTGAAAAAAACAATTATTAATAAGTTGAAAATGTTAATCTGTGCTTTCAGACAAGGCGCTCTCGTCTCTTTGCTCGATAAAGTTATAGTTTACACCCTTCCTCTAGGTATCACTCACCCTTCTCATAGGCCTGTTGTTATAGTTAAACTACTTAAAGCCATTATTCCTTACTTTTTACATCTTACCCGTTTTCCGGGACATCGATCAAACCGGGCGGGACACCGGGACAAAAGCAACATAACGGGACTGTCCCGGCCAAACCGGGACGTATGGCAAGCCTACATATATATATATATATATATATATATATATATATATATATATATATATATATATATATATATATATATACAGGGATAAACAATTGGATTTATTTCGCAATTACCTTCATGGTCGATGTCAAAGAGTAGTTATGGATGTTGACGGTGAAACTATTATATCGAACGATGGAAAACTTGAGGTTGGGGTTCCTCAAGGAAGTATTTTGGGGCCTCTTCTCTTTTTAATATATATAAACGATTTGCCTAATATCTTTCAGGAATGCCCAAAGTTTTTCATGTATGCTGATGACACGAATATTCTAGTAACAAAAAAGGAAGTGGAAGACTCGATATTAGAAACAGAAAGTGCTATTTCAATGGTGTCGGACTGGCTTGGAAAGAATCACCTAGTCATGAATGCAGACAAAACAGAGTGTGTAGTTTTTAAGACAACTCATACAAAAATAAAAGTACCGGCAGGAATAAACATAATGGGAAAAACTACAGATATAAATTCACACATAAATTTCCTAGGAGTCACTCTGGATTGTAATTTGAGGTGGACCAAACAAATTGAGAATGTCAGAAAGAAGCTTAACTCTGTAATTTTTTCGCTAAGAATCTTAACAAGAACAGTAGGTTTAGAGGTTCTCAAGATGGTGTACCATTCAAACTTCCAGTCCATATTAGGTTACGGTATTGTCATATGGGGAAACAGCTTGGAAATAAACAAAATTTTTTCTACTCAAAAAATAGCCGTCAGAATAATTCTACGAATGAAGTTACGCGAATCTTGTCGCGGTAAATTTAAACTATTGAACATCCTAACGGTGCCAGGATTGTATATTTATTGTTGTCTCCAATTTTTAATTAAACATAGTGAATATTTTCGGCATCATAGAAATGTTAATTGTACCAGAAATATTCAATATTTTCATGTCCCAAGTCATTCTCTGACATTATCAGAAAAAAACGCCAAGTATATGTGCATCAAACTTTACAATACTTTGCCACGTAAATATCAGATCATTGAAAGCTACAAACAATTCAAAAAAGAAGTATTTCAATATCTCATCAACATCGAGCCCTATGATATGCGTGAATATTTTGAGTACAAACACGATCGAACCACGAATTGAGTGTCCTTTTGGTTTATGATTTTTTCATCTTAAGTATGATCATAAATCATTTCCTTATTTGACTTGTTTTCTATTCAATGTTGTATCTTCGATTATGAGAATAAAGACTATTATTATTATTATTATTATTATTATTATATGTCACCGGAAAATAATAAGATCCGCAAGTTTATAAATTTCCTAGGAAATTTATAAAGATCGTAGGATTCTAAACGAAAGATAAACTGTATTATTTTACGCCCACATTTTCGCAAATTTATCATTTTACGACGACTCGTGGTAAATTTATAAACAAACGGATATCCATTCGTAAGATTCCAAACAGTTAGACCAATCACAGAAGAGGTTTCGATTTTACGCTTCTTTAAAATACGGCAAATAACACACTGCCCTCTGGTTGGTCAATGTTGACAGTCTATCATTTTAATGACAAATTAAATTTTTTCCTCAGTCCATTCCGACTTCTTACTATTTTGGTCATGGCCACTATAAAACTATAGTAGCTCTGTGGTAAATTTCACTTCGTCAAAAAATGTTCTGGCATTTACCGTACTATCTTCACCATTTTGGCTGTCCGCAGCTTCCAGGTCGCTCATTATTGGTCTAGTTAATAACTTTAGCAAAATAAAACTATTTTCACAGTTACAACGCAGTTACAACATTAAAAACTTCACAAAAACACACGAGTAATCGGTTTGTTTATTTTCCGTGGCGAACAATTGCGCTGGAGAGGAAGGAGATGGTACACGTGACTTATTCAACCAATCAGAGCGCACAATGCATTTGACTATTGCTTACTTATTATTTTACGTGTG